>SEMN01000003.1:600000-940000 GCA_005408345.1 Macquaria australasica | reverse complement strand
CGGTCCAGGCTGTGTGGCAATCCCGCTGCAAAATAAAAAATAGCTCTCTTTTCTTCCCCTACAAAACAAAAGCTTCCTCGGTGTCATTTCATATATATCTCGCACTTTGTGTCATCTATAAAAGCCACTGTATAATAAATTACAATCTCATTAACAATACTAAAAAATAAAATAAAATGTCTACGAACAATCCCCCCCCCCCCCATGTAATAAAGCAACACAGACGAAGATGAACAAAATGGCTGAAATGAAATGCATGGAAACGACCTCACAAACAAATTAAAATAACACCGTGTGAATAATAATAATAACTATAATAATAATAATAATTTTGATCATATGCTGCAATTTTTGGAATGCCACTAAAATGTGTTTTGGGGAGAAATTTAAAGGCCATTATATTTTTTTCTTTTCAAATACACTAATCATGGTGGTTATCTCCGTTTTTATCCTCTCTAGGTCTGATTCATTGTGGACAATTCTTTACAATAGTGTTATCGATTAATCCTTAGTCCTTAAAGCATTATATTTTGATTGGAAACACAATCTAATGTAATTTCGGAGCGGACATCAAATGGCAAAACAGAACCCCTTAGACAATTAAAACAAATTAAATTGATTTCACATGAATAAAAAAAAATTTGACTCAAAATAAAATGCGCCACAGAAATATTATTAAATTGTAAACGAGCATAATTTCGGCAACAAAATGAACGTTAAATAGCACACAAATACAAGGCAGTAGGTAGGCTATGAATGAGACTGGATTTTAAAAACTCAACCTGTTTGTTTTTGAAAACATCAATCCAAAAAAAAAAGTGCCCCAGTGATGAAAGAAAGAAAGAAAAAGGGATGAAGCCATGACTTTTAAAGTTATACAGTATTTACAAAAGTGGATCCAAATGTTCTGTGGGAGTTGGTGACATATATTTTTGTAGATATCTATATATCTATAGCCCATCCTGCTGTGGGAAAGTGCCGGATAATCCAATCAATCGACACGGAGCCCTTCCTGGAGCTGGGAGACTATCTGAGGGGGGAGAAATATTATTTAACGCTTGTTTAGTCAAAAATAGAATGGACTTTTTGTTTATAGGCTACTGCTGTTTGACTTACGATAGAGGTCATAAACTTTTTTATTTAAGACATCACTGCACTCAGGCCAATTACTGAAGAGTTTAGTCAGTGAGCTGCACAAATGTAATAATAATAATAATAATAATCATAATAATCATAATAATAATAATAATCTGTGTTCATAACTAAATCCTGACCTCAGTACTCAGAATAAATAAGAGCTGAATGGCCTGCAGTTTCCCAGCAGTGTTTTGAATGCAAAGCGGCTCTGTGCTGTCTGGCTGACAGATGGGACTCAGGCGATGCTCACCCTCAGCTGGACTCCACTGGACTGGGGCTGCAGCCTTTACTGGCCTCCAGTTTTACTCCATTAACGCAGCTCCCTTTGACCACCCTGCACCACACACCCACCCACCCACCCATTACTGCTGGACGCACAATTTAGAGCTACAAAACTAAACGCCTTTGCATTTGCTTTCCCTTTTTAACGCACAGGAAAATTGTGTTTTGCGATTTGATATAAAAGTGGCGAATGGAAACCATTCAGCTATGCCTTTCTTCTAAAACCAGGTATCCCCTCCTCCCCTCCCTCTTTTTGTCGTCAAGTATAATTTCAATACACAATAGGGGCTACACCTTGAAACTGCGTCGACTGGAGTCACAGTGCTGGGCATGTATCCTCGGAGAACACAACACAGGCTTATGTTCCTTTAGCTCTGGGAGAGGAAAAAAATGTCCTGTCCTCCCCTCACCCATTTTCCATTTTTCAGATATTCACTGCAGATATCGTGTAAGTACTCACTGCAATCTATTATACATAAAACACCCACTATAGCGTTTCATAGTCCAGTGATTTATATATAACCTTGGGGATAAATAAAAAGGATAAACATGTCCTGGATGAGCGGTCCAGCAGAGTTCATTGGACTGGGGTCTGGACCCCGTGGTGCGGCGGCGTGTCCCCGTACACATCCTCGCTCCCCGGCAGAGCTCCGGGAGGGGTCATGCGTTTCTCCTTCTGTCTCCTGTTACAAAACCAAACCCTCACCACTTCTTTCTCCAGGTGCAGACTGTCCGCCAGGCCGATTATTTCCGACGCTGCCGGTTTAGGACACTTCAAAAAATGGCTCTCCAAAGCTCCCTTTACGCTTACCTCGATTGAAGTCCGTTTTTTCCTTTTCCTCCCCTGCGCCGCGATTTTGTCCAGGCTGGTCGGGCTGCCCGAGGTGGAGTCCGCCTCCTCCAACCACTTGTTCAACAGAGGCTTCAGCTTGCACATGTTTTTGAAGCTGAGCTGCAGGGCCTCAAACCTGCATATGGTGGTTTGGGAAAACACATTTCCGTACAGGGTCCCCAGGGCGAGTCCCACGTCCGCCTGCGTGAAGCCCAGCTTGATCCTCCGCTGTTTGAACTGCTTGGCGAACTGCTCCAGGTCGTCCGAGGTCGGCGTATCCTCGTCCGAGTGGTCGTGGTGGCTCTGCGGCCGGTGCTGGTGCTGATGCTGGGACGGAGGGTGGCCGTGTTCGCTGAGGTGCGGGCTGTGGTGGTCGTCATGACTGTCTCTTAGGTTGTGGTGGTGCATCCCCTGCCCGCTGCCCGGGATCAGCCCGTTGACGCCGAAGCCCGGCTGGGAGTAAATAAGGCTTTGGCCGTTCGTTGTCGCCATGCTCGGTATGTGCGCCGCGGTGGTGGTTCTCCACGCCCGGCCGTCGTGGTGGTTCCCGTGCGTCTGGTGCACCAGGTGGGGTGGCCGCGACTGGTGCTGCAGGTTGCTGCTGGAGTTGTGCATCTCGTCCCGGGCGCCCTGCACCGCGGGTTTGATGTCCTGCTCCGCGCCGAGCGGGCTGGTGGACCACGGGGCTCCCTCTCCATGGGACAGCGCCGTGATCCACTGGTGTGCGTGGCTGAGCGTGTGGCTGTTGCTCTGTAGCGGGTAGTCGCTCTGCAACAGGCTCTGCGCGTCCCGGTACGCCGTGGCTTGCTGCATGCTGCCGGGCTCCGAGTGCACGATAGATGCGCTGGAGGTGAGGATGTTGTAGTGGTTAGACGCTGCGGTCGCCATGACTCTCGGAGCCGGACTGGTCGCTCTTATTAAAGGAACCTCGCATTTGACAGATCCTCTCCTGCCCACAGGCGGCTCCCAGGCGCTCTGCCAAGTGGACGCCGAGGCGCACCTGGACTCCGCCCCGCCCTCGCCGCTCATTGGACGTCGAAGGATGATGGACGTGGTTACCATGGGCAACGGCGCGGTGATTGGCTGCGGGGAAGTCTCAGCAAACACTACTCTCTTTGTTGGAGAGGTGCGAGTTGCGGCTCCCGTGAAAGCGGAGAGCCGGAGTGCAGCATGGGGAGACGGAGCACCGGGATCAGCCGTGCAACTGTAAGATACAGTTGATTTACTTTGATAATCATGTTCTATCAAGACTCAGGCTGTAGGTAGATCCTGGAGACCAGGATTTCCTCTATTGGGAAGATTAATACAATGTAGGATATACAACTGTTTATTGAGGTAGACTTTACATTCTGGTGTATATGTTGACTGTAATTCTGCGCACATTTATGATATTAAATGTTGTTATGGAAACGCGTCTGTAACATCCTAATTTGATGAGGCGATGTAAACTTTTTCATTGTAGCAGAGATAGTTGGATTTCAAATTACATGCATATCTATATAATCCGCATATTCATATACAGACAAGGCCTATATGGGAGAAAAATGCAGTTTAATGTTTTTAGGAGTGCTGCAGTGTTGCAGGTGTGTGCATATTAATGTCTGTGTTATTTGTGCAGCGTTGTGTGTGTGTGTGTGAAAGAATATACTGATGTAGCATTTTTCTCAAAGTATTGAGAATCTTTATATAGTCACTCAGTCTATCAATCAACCATTAGTTAAAAGTTAAGGTAACATCAATTAAACTTTGACGCTTCAAACTTGTGAAGCAAACACAATATGTAGAAAATTAATTTATTAAAACCGGTTTTAAAACAACAGGCATGCTGACATATCGGCAGATTTATGTATACTATAAAGTTCACTATGAGATGTAAGGCATGGTGCGATGAAGGGAAAATACATTTATAATATAACTAGTTTGTTTTCTAAATCGAGGCATTTGGTACAGGAAAAATCACAGGCACGTTTAAAATCGATTTTATTAGAAAAATAATCTTGTAATAAAACGTGAATAAATTGGATTCAATTGCAAGTGAAATGGACCTCATTGGCCTTCCCCTATCCGTCTTAACAGCAATCAGATAAAGGTTTTACAGCACTTTAAATGGAGATATCAGTCATTTAAATACTACTTTGACTGCATCAGTGTAAAGCCTATGATGTTTTTTACACCATTTCTTATTAAAGTGGTCAATGACAGAATCCTGCAATTTTACTAACATTCATTAGGGTGTGTAAAAGTGTAGGTTAGTGCATTTTTCTCAATAAAGTCTTGTAAATGTAGACACCTTTCATATGTCTTGACTTGAAAACTTTGAACAGCCCATAAAGTAAACAAATCCACTTTTGTGTCCTATAGGCTGTAAAGTGAATTTAACAAGCCTTCCTTGGGAGGAGTGGTTTCACACAGAAAAAGGAGGGACCTGGACTGAAGATGAGGTTCTATATATAGCTTGAATGACTTTTTAAACAGTGAAATATGCCATTTATATGGTTCCGAAAAATGTCCCTTCAATACATGTACTTTGGAGCATTTCATGGGCTCCTAAATGGTTGCTTACAGCACAGTAAAGGATCTATGTGGGATCATTAGAGCATGGTGCAACAGTATTGAAAGTCTTTTAGGATTCTTTACATCACCGAAGGAGATTTAGAAATTATTTTCAGGTCCTATATACAACTCTTTTAGAGTTAATAGTGTGTGAAAAGCTTCTCTGGCTGCTCATCACCCAGTAGAGTGAGGACAGACACAAGTGAAGAGGAGGATTAAGTCCAGACTCAGGCCTCCAGTCCAGGGCAGGGAGGGCAGGTTTCCATTCCGTCCCAGCTGTCGTCCCCCCAGTGTCAGCTTCAGGGACCAGGACTTTGTCCAGAGAGGGGACATTCCTGGCCGACCGCTGCTGGTTGCCATAGGGAGAGGTAAATGAAACAACAGCAGTCGCGTCGCTGCTGCTCCCCCCTCCTCCTCCTCCCCTGTTCCTGGACTATCTAAAGGCCTCTATTTAGAGAGGCTCTCTGCTGCGGGGACAAAGCCTTCACATGGATAAAGGAGGGAGGAGTAAAGAGCACAGGGCCCTGAGAGGGAGAAAGGGCTAGAAAAACTGAAAAAGATGAGAGAGATTATGTCTGCCCTCAAAGCTGCTCCTCACACTGCAGTGACATAAAGTAAACTGTGTGAAAAAAAATCCCCAAAATTTTGCTTGGCAGAAGTACGTTTCAACTTGATAACTTCTGAAGCAGTCCCTTAATTTGGAATATTAGAAGGCATTAATAATTCCTACTGTATATATGCAATTAAAAAGCACTTTTCTATGGCCTATAACAATTCAATCCGCCAGAAATAAAGTAATACATACAGGCCACAAATTAAACCTATAAATCAATGGAGACAGTTCTTCGATATCCACAATTTATAACCTCTAAACTATGCAAATGACTGAAGCTGTAATTAAACATTTTATTTAATAACTTGGACCTAGCAGCAAAAATTAAAAGGCAATAAAAAAAGCAATTATCAAAGAAATATTTTCACAAAAAAAAAAGATTCAAACTGTGCAGCGACAACAGAAATATGCACACTCACAAGTCATTCTTTGCCATGTTAATTTATTCCAAGAGTTCACACAAGTCATGTGTTTAGATTGAGGTCTGTGAACAATACAGGGGCGCATAACAAAGGGCAAGTGCTAATTACAAAATGTTTTCTATTCCCTGCTTTATATGACCTGGATTAGTTTTTGATTTCATATGCTGGTTTAAGTTGTTCAACTTTTCCTTTGTCTTGATGCTGCTTTAGCGGCCAAAACAGATAACAAATCCTTAATCTCTGATGTTAGTAACAAAGATGAATAAAATAGAAAATGTAATCATCTTAAAATAAATTTAGGGACATAAAATTGTATACTAAATGCATAGTTTGTTACATTCATCCTTTAAAGGCACAATGTGCTACCAAAATGTACCAAAATTGTAACTATAAGATTGGAAATTGCTTGAATTAACAGACAAGTCTCTTTTCTTTTGCAAGGATGAACAGTAAAGATGTTGTTGGTCTGTTGACAATATCATCTGTAAGCAGTGATATAAACCAGGCCTATGATGATCAGTTGAGACACACAAAATGCTCATATTCCATGTATAACTCAAGCTCTTCAATTAAGTATTACTGATTGGGCCTTTAATGGATCTCATTTCATAGGCTAATAATCCTTTATGGATGTGAATCCAGCTGCACTGATAGCACACGAAGCCGCCAGGATTTAAGTCATACGAGCAAAAGTTTCCAGGCACGGCTCGGTAATTCATTCTGGTAATATTGAACATTATTGTGGCGTAACATTGAAATCGGCCAAATCAAAAGAACATTGTGGTAATTAGGCTGTAATTCAAGGAATTACCACATCGCCACACAGGCTTAAATAGTCGTGTTGGGAGAAACGCAAAGCACATTATTTTAATGGTGTAATATGCAAACTATGGCTCGTTTCAATTACATGGCTTAACAATGCATAAATGATGCGAGCCTTGTTATTTGGACTGCAGGGTCCTCAGTTATTCAATCACTCAGAGGGGCCAATGTTAGGGGCCATGCTGCCTCTTCTTATACAGTAAAAACACAGTGCTGAGCACAGAGGGCCGCTGCCAAACTACATTTAAGGGAATAAAAATGAACAGCAGAGTATGTAAGTGTTAAATTAACAGTAGGATAATTATATGACCCGTGTGCTGTAAAGATTCAATTTCTAACGCTCTAATTAGGCGACTGTCTCCCCATACATCAGCTCACATCCCTCTGCCAATTTCTCACCAGAAAGCGTCCCTGTGAGCGGAAATAATTAGATTTTATTAAGACACGGCTCGTGTAATAAAGAAAATCAGAGGAGGGGCTGGCTAAATATGATGTTTTTAAAATCGTTGATTGTTCCACACACACGCACAGTCCGCCGAGTCCCATTTAAAGACAAGGACAGTTGAGTCCAAACTGGAGGGAAAGAGGCTGGGATCTGTCTGTATGTATATGAAGATACAGTAACTTGTGGGCTCAACCCTTGTCACAGAAATATAGTCCATGTGTGATAGCTGTAAAATCACTGCAAAATTACTGTATATAAGGCGGCAACTAACCATTATTTTCATCATCTAACTAGTGAAAATTGCCAGTCATAATTTGTCAGAATCCAAGATGACATATTTAAAGTCCCCTTCCAGTCAAAAATGTTGCTTATTGCTGCTTGGCTTGGATGTTTGAGCTTCATTGTGCAGAATGATGAATGTGCAGAGTTTGATACTAGAAGGCTGTTTTAAAGTTCATCTGCTGAAGGGGAAACATTTCTCTGAGCTCACCTTAAAGCTCAGTTTAACATGTGAACGCACAAGGTGATTTTTTGTGACATCACAACCAGTTTGGAACCAATCACGGTCCCATATGCAACTTTACACAAGAGAGATGTGGAAACCTGATACCTCCAATTCTCTCTCTCACACTCACACACAGTGAGAATTGACTTTCAGTGAAGAAGGAGACATCTTGAGTCCAATAGTTAAACCTTTGCAATAAAACATAAATTCTGTATTTTTTTTAATGATGGAGAGTAGATGTGATTTTAAGAATTTTTAACAAGGCAATTCAATATTTTTGAACCATACGGGACACTTTATTATTCCAAGCACAGTATTTTTATGTCTTAAAACATGTCTGGAGGGGATCTTTAAATTGCTTGTTTTATCCAACAAACAATCCCAAACCCAAAGATGATGAGTTTATTATCATAGAAATGGAAGAAAACAGTAAAAATTCCCATTTAAGAAGCTCAAATCAGAGAATGTTTGACCTTTTTTTTAACCTAAAAAATGACAAACGATTAATCAGTTATTCAAATTGTTGCAGATGAATTCTCTGTCAATAATCTAATCGTTTCATCTATAACTATGGCTAGGTATATGCCCCCATTGAATAGTGTTATGATATCTGGACTATTAAGATAAGGAGATATAATCCAATGAGGGACAATAAGATGTTTAACAACTTAGTATTTAGCGCCACAAAGACACAAAATAGTCCCTGTTGGAGCATTATTGGTTACAGTCTCATCTGTAGGGAACAATCATGACTAAATAGATATTTCTTTGCTTTGCGTCTGCTGCCTGCCACAACTTTGACTTGTTTTGCTCGTGCCAGACCAGATACAAAGTCAAACATCACAAGAACTGAACCAATCTCCTTTCATTTAAAAGTCTGTTTCCTCCAAATAAAGGATATCCTGACTTATAACAACGTAACTTGCATGTTGCACTGTGGGATGTATACTGTAAAAGGCAAAACATTCAATACTTTTTAATCAAACACAGATCAATTGTTGCAAAAGTAATAAGTAGGATGTCATGTTGTGGAGGTTTTATTTCAGATTAGCTGTTCAGATATCAATAATTCGAGTTTTACATAACGAGAGCCGACCCACGACTTTCATCCTCACTGTAATTGTTGTGTGAATCAAAGAGAGGGAGATTGACAGGCTGTATGGGAGGATTAATACAGTGGGGTGAGTGACTACATACTGGGGAGGGAGAGGAGAGGAGAGGAGAGGAGAGAGTAAGATATGGGGTGAGAAGGAGGGGAATGAGAGAAAAGTAGGAGAGGACAAAAAGTGGGGAGAGAGTTAACGAGAGGGAGAGCATTAATTGTGTGCATTGTGCCGGGGCTCTTTTGCTGAGTGTGGCTGTCGAGGTGCGGGCGCTAACCCCTCCAGCAGCCCGCCGTGATCTGAGCCAGCTCTCAGACTGCTGTATTCCAATGCAATTAGGCCACTCAAAGGCCTGCTTAAAGCTGCACCCCCACCACACATACACACACACACACACACACACAGAGCAACAGCCCCTGTGGGTCCCCTCCATTGTAGCAGGGAGGTGTATTCTGTCCCCTCTTTGAGGCCCTGGATGAAGAGACCACCCTGGGGAGCAGAAAAAAGGGAGGATTACCTCTCTTTCTGTCCCTTTCCCTCTGTCTTTCCCTCTGTCTGTCTCTTTATCTCTCTCTCTCTCTTTCTGGTTTAGGAGTTCACCTCTAAATCAGCCCAGGCAGGCACAGAGCTGAGCTTTGGTTATCTCCTCCAAAGAGACACAACTTGGGGAGTTTTTGCAGGAGGAAACAGAAGAAGATGGATGTCATTGCGGGACTTCTTTAGCAATATCACTTTCCTCTCCCTCTTTCATTATTCATACAGTCATATATTTCAACAAGTGGCGCGGGGCGTGTAGCTCGCTAGCTCGTCCCCGCTGGCATCAGCGCCGCCTCAGCCTCAGCCTGTCAGTCCCCTCTGTGGGCTGTATTAAGAGAAAGCTCTTCACGATAGCAGAGTTCTCTTGGCTGGGTTTCAGCATGTCTCATTCCCCAGAAAGCATTTAAAGCAGATTACCAACCCAACGCTACACCTCCCCAATAAGAGAAGAGAGAAAGAGAGAGAGAGAGAGAGAGAGAGAGAAAAACTGGCACATTAACACCTGCAATACTGCTCAATGGCATCAACAGATTAACGAGGTAATCCACACAATGAGGTCTTTGATTCGTGTGGTTTGGCAGGCAATAACGCCAGGCATAATGCACACTGTTATTTCAGACCGTCCCAGCACGAGAAAAGCTGGCAGAAGCCGTTGCCTTTTTTTTTGTCTTTCCGTCAGATGAGCTTTTGAAGAATTTTAACTTGTGCATCTGGTGCGTTTGCCTGTTTCCTTGTCAGAGAAATAACCTGCTGGCTGCTCCCGTGGCACATGTGAAGGGAGAAGGGGAGGAATCACAGGCTTTCTGAAGGCTGTTTAAACAGCAGGGCTGAGGAGCTCTCCCTCATCCCCCCCCCTCCATTTTTCTGCATAAGGACGTGCGTATTGGATAAGTGCATGTGTGTGTGTGTGTGTGATAGATCTCGCGGTCCCATCGCTCATGTGCGGCTCGATTAGCCCCACGTGCCTCGTTCGTCAGACGTGGAGGCAGAGCAGATGGCAGGAGACGCACCGTGTTACCATGCTGCGGCACTATGTAACGCTGCTCTAATTGAAACATCAATACTGCCCTGTCAATACACTACTGCTACTTTACAAAACACCACTACCTACAGACCTGCACTTGACTGGGAAAAAGCTGCCATTGCTCTGACATCTTTGTTTCATATCGAGATGCACAGGTAAAAAGTTTCCGGCTGATTCCAAAATGGCAGCAGAGTAACTTTTCCCAGCACTTTCTGTAACGGTTTCTGGTGTTTTTAATATCCTAATTTCAATTAAACACTTGAGTTGCTTTCTGTTTGTATACAGGGCTGTGGTGCTAATGGGAGCATGCAGAAATAAGAGGGAAAATTTCCTCTGTAGCATCTCCACTGTGGCACATTTTTAATGAATTGATAAAAAGTTGAGGGAGTTCACGTGGCTGTGATCAGTAATTCGACGTTATCGGAAATTCAGTGGAGAACAGAGAGAAATTAGGCGGCTAGAAATTAATTTGCTATTTGTCCAAGTCAATGAGGAGTGACACAGCCCCTTTAATGAATGGGTAATCCATTTCTTATTGCACTGAGCTGAGTTCACCCTTCAATGAAGTGGAAAAAGACAAACATATCTTTCACTAACCTTTGCAACTTCCGAAAGCAGACGAGGAGGGGAGATGAGTGCTGCTGAAACGATTTTTTAGTTTTGGGGGTAAGGATTTATATGTTTGTGTGTGTTTCTGTTGCTGGGAGAGTGATTGAGTTTTAAAGCTGAGCTAGGAATCCACAATAAATAAGCTGTGCTGACACTGTGGCCACACAGTCAAAGTACTGTACATGGAATTGATTCATGATCAATTGGCTTGCTGCACTGTGGAAAATAACAGTCTTTATTTAACCATGCTTCACATTTGTTTCTTCAGTTCCCTGCCCGCTGTCCCCTCCCCTCCCCCTGCCTTTCTCCTCCTCCTGGATCTGAAGAGGCTGACTGTTGCACCTCCTTCACATCCATGATCGCGTGCTGGAGAGTCGGTGATGGTAAGGGCCTGCTCTCTCCATCCACATTATCCCTGATGGTCTTTGTCTCATGGAGCTCCTTCACAGCAGAAGGTCCTGACCTCGTGGAGGACTTCTGTACGACATCTGCCTGATTTAACTGTTGGATATAGTATTAATGTGAGTGTATGACATGAGAAAACTAAATGTAGAAGCACACAGTAAAAGCAACTATGGCTGCAACTGACGACTACTTTCAACATCAGCTAATCTGATGATTATTTCCTCAATTAACTGAGTCAACAAAATGTCAGGAAATAATGAAAAATGCAAATTTTAGGAAATCATAATTTCCTAAAGCCAGACGTGATGTCTGTTCCTCGTTTTGTCCGACCAACAATCCAAAACCTAAAGATACTCAGTTAGCTCTCATATAAGACAAAGAAAGACAGTTTGTGCATTAAAAAAAAAAATGCAGTCAATTTGAAAAAAAGTCAAAATATTGCAAAACATGTTTTACGCTTGGCTGACGTAGCTGGAAGTTGGTGTGTCGAATAAATCATAATGCACATGAAGCATGTCACTAAACATCCGCTGAAGCTTCCACGCACTGGAGAGACAAAAAATAGCGGCATATGAAAACATCAGATCTGTTTCACCGTTTGAGGTTTGACTGGCATGCTTTTAATTACATCATCTTTTTGCACCCTCTTCCTCTGCGATGGTTTAATGGCACCAGACTAGAGAATTAGCACCACCAACTGTTTATCTTGATGAACCAACTTTTAATATTTGCTGTATTGGTTGATGCAAACGTTCGTTCGCGTTTTCTTTTACTGATTTTCTGGATGGAAACTTGACTACAGTATGTGGGGTGGTGCTGCAATGTACCTGGAAAGCCATACTAGACATCAAGGGCTCGTTGAGGTTCTGGTTATCCAAGTTTCCAGGAATCTTCAACATCTGTGTGATGGAGCAGATATTTAATGTTAAAGGCAAATAAAAGGTAGGATAGTATAGAACCATGGAGCTCATCCTGTTTCTGAGGATGAAACCCAGGATGACAAAAGAATGAGTTCAGGAATCATTGCAGTAATTAAATTAAAGGTATACTCCAGCAATTTTGTATTCAACTTATGTTAAATTGGAGGACTCTCAAGAGACTTTTTTTTTTTTTAAATAGTCAAAATCAAAGCTGCAGAGGCTGAGATATGCTGACTCTTAGTCCTTAGTCTGGGGCAAGCTCCAGAAAAGGTACTGGATTTCCCATAATGCAGCCAATAGAATCTTTTCATTCAACCATCTCTTTGTTAAAAACCTGCGCTTTTCGAACTCCACGCCCCCAGTTCCCCAATTTGTATGGTAACCTTTCTGTTAAAATTGGAAATCTCCACCCCCAAACCTCATGACATCATCAGGGGTTGTTTTCTCAGACTTGACAAATGTCCTCCAGAGTGACAGAAGTGATTATACAACAGTTTTCGCAGGCTGAGTAGTGCTCCCTATTACTAGTAAACACACCTTCATGTTTAAAATCTGTGAAGTGGCCCTGATTTTAATATGCCATGATTTATTTATAGTTGCTGTACTGAATTATTTGTTCTTGTTAAGACTCCTTGAGGTCCTCCATCTGTTGCTCTTCACACCAGCACCACTTGCAGCAGGGATTGTGACTCCTTTGACATCCTTTTCCCCCTCCTTATGGATGTCACGAGTGAAAAAAAAAAACAGACAACACCAGAGGAAATCTGATTCAACTCTGTTTTCTCAAGGAAAAAGACAAGGACAAACAGCCGAATTTGAAATCAATCACAAACTGGCTCTGTCCGCAGGAGCGACGTTCAGACTCTGGTTACGATTTGATCTTGGCTCAAGTTTTCAGTGAATGTTGACATCTCAGAGTTGTGAGGAATCCCGAGCCGGCAGCTTACAGCGGGGGTTTCAGTGATACAGTATTTACAAGGCATGAGGAAGTGGGAGCGCTGCAACAGACGGCACCGTACACGGCGCTTTCAATTATTTCTCACAGCATTCATGAAAATAGAAACACAGCGGGGAGTACAGTATGAACAGCAAAACTATAAAAAGACATGGAGCGAAAAGAGAACTCCCAAGCTAAAATAAATGGTGTCGCATGCCGTTGCTGGTTAAGAGCTGAGAATAGTGCATGTCTCCGAAATGGGAGGAACAGAAATCGTGTGGTGGAGTGTAGACAGGGTGAGCAGTGATGGAGCAAAAACCTGATCATAAATAATTGGAGTTAGGGTTGTTGAGTAAGTTTTGATTTGATAGCATCTTAAAAATCTGTTTTGAGACCGAAGTTGGTCTGATAAACTGATGCAAGAACCGACAGGCCTGGACTACTGTTCGTACGAATCATGTACAGAAAGCCAGCCTTTCTCCACAGGGGAAAACACTTGTTTGACTGAAGAGTTTTAATGTCCTAATCTGAATGAGTTTAGAGTTTAAATGTGTTTCTGAAATCAACCTAAATAAAAATAAACAGGGCTAAGAGTCTACTGCCATGCTAGCAGCTATGGGAGGCTGTAGTTAGGCAGGGCGGCGCTATGCCTAAATGCTAACATCAGCATGCTAACATGTTCACAGTGATAATGCTAACATGCTGATGTTTAGCAGGTATGTTTACCATGTTCACTGTTTTAGTTTCACTTGTTAGCATGCTAACATTTGCTAATTAGCACTACACACAATACAGTTGAGGCTGATGGTAATGTCAGTTTTGTAGGCATTTGGTCATAAACCAAAGTATTAGACAAATTCAATGTTTGACCTGATGATGCTATGGATGGAGAGTGAGTTGTTACAATTCATCCTGAGTAGCTCAGAAATACTGTTAAAGTGTTGTATGGCACTGTCTGCCTCGCTAGCTAGCTATGTTTCCATCAAGTAAGTTGCAAAGTGTTTGAAATACTGCCAAAAATAAAATACGATTTAGGTATCTATATACATTAACTGGGCTGAAGCAAGTGATAAAAATGTAAAAATAAACAAACAGAGACTAGGAACTGGTATTTCAAGTTAGCATTTAATGACCTGAAACCTTCTTGAATCTGTTGAGGATTAAGTGAAAAAATTGACCTGCTGGTGGCGCTAGAGGAAAAGTCAAGGGGTCACCACTTCTGACACTACCTAATTTGATTTTTTTCCTGCTGATTTTCAACAACAGGTAATATTAAGTTTTTCTTTTTACTCTCTTTACTTTGAGATTTTTGTGAGTTCAACTTGCCCAAAAATGGAGCGGAACGGGCAGCCTTACATAGCAGTTTGGGGGTGTGCAATTAAGAGAGTTTGGTGAATGTGACAATTGTAAATAAGCCTCAGAAAAAGTTAAAGAAATTTAGTATAAGAATACAAAATGTTCTTGCAGGAGGCCCAAATGAGCGGTAAAGGATAACTCTGGGCCTTATTTTTGTAGTTTTGGCCATCTTTTTTGGGGGGTGATGATAACATACCAAATCTGTTTGTCTGATTGCTCATTTTTACTGATGCCACTGTGTGCCCAGATCTCAGCAATTCACTTAGTAAGCACAGTCTTATTTATTACCCATATAAATGATGACCAAAACTACAAAACAACAACAACAAAAAAAGACCCAAGTGGTAATAAACCAGAAATATCCTTCAGATCGAAAGCTTCAGATTGGTATATTTAGCATATATTCAAGCACTGGAATGCGCACACACACCTACACCATATCCTGTCTGCCCTCTAAGTCATCAGCAGAAACAGATGACAACCAGCTTTTCCTGGAGCTGATCTCTCTCTCCTCCCTTAGATGAGAAGCTGTTAGTGAGCGAGAGAGAGAGAGGCTCACAGACAGAGATGTTTGTTTCCCAGCCCTTCCAACGTCTCTGTGGGACGACCCCCCCCCCCCAACCTGGTGGATCAAACAAAGGACATCATTTGTAGGCCAAGTCTTTTTCTGAGCGTCTCTCTCCTCGGCCCTGCATACCAATCCAATACAGCCCAAGGAAAGAAAGCCACACTGTGGTACATGTGTGTGTGTGTGTGTGCCGGGGGTTGGAAGGTCTGTTTGCCTCTCCGCCAAGCATCGATTTATCCTTTTCTCCAATTTATTTCTCCTCCTTGCCTCTACGATCCATTCAGATCTGCCTCTAGGGGAGGAACTTGGGGCAAAGACGTTGTCAGGCCTCGTCGTTGCCTCCTAACACCGGCTCAAAACTCATCTCCAGGCCCAGGGACCGTGTACCCCTGCAAGGACATGTCGGGCAGCAACATGCACACAAGTAGAGCTACCTGTCGTCCAGCGACACACTTTTGTCAGAGCTGTAATTGGCCTCATAATGCAGCGTAAAGGACACAGATAGAAGGCTTCGGCGATTGTGAGAGGATAATGCAGTATTAGTCTGAGAGAGAATTGTATTTGTTTCAGTTCAAACGCTGTGCTCAAAGACGATCAGTAGACCACAAAATGTCCTCTAATTTCAAAGGGGAGTTATACCCTGCTCTTCTTTCTGTTGGATAAGCCAGAATGATATTTAATTGTTCCTCATAATCAGGCCTAGGCTCAGTGTTCGAGCAGATATGATCAGAATAACAATATCTCAAGTCCTGATTCAACTGTCTCTGTCATTCTGACATTTTCAGATGTTATTACTCAGACTATCTCAGATTTGTATCCTAAAGCCTCGGCGGTGACGACAGCGTTTAACAGAAATGCTGCATGTGCACAAATCCCACTGTTGTACCCCTACACACACACACACACACACACACACAGAAAGACAGACACTCACACACGTATGGCATAGATCTGCGAGCCATTCTTCAGTGTCACAGTGAGCGACGCCTGGCACATCCTTACACCTGAAGTTGATCAATGCAGATATGTCCAGGGGGAAATTGGAATCCATAGGAAATTAGGCGGCGCCAGTGATTTATTGGAATAGTAAATCACAGGGTGTGTGATGTGTGAAACGTGTGTGTTCCTGCTCTGTGTACAGTACTGTACCTTGTGTCTGGCTGGGACGGAGATATCAGCAGCCCGTACCCTCCTGTCTCGCTCCATTTGGTAGATCCATTGAATCAGGTCCAGAGGGGGGTAACGGTCTCTCTGGTACACCCCCCTGTGAGGGACGGGGTGACGCGACCCCATGGACACAATGCTCTGCAGGGGTCCCTCTGAAGTAGAAAGGATAAAACTACTGTTAAAGCAGTGCATGCCTCAGTAGCTACGTTTCCATCCAGATGTCAAGTCAATTTTTTGTAAATGTTTGAAATGTTGCCAAAGACAATATGGAAGTTAGGTCTCTAAGTACCTTTACTGGGCTGAAGTAATAAAAGATAAAAATAAAAGAACAGAAACCAGAAACAGATCTTTCAGGGTCACTTTTGCTGACTTAAAATCCTTGAATCTGTAAGTATTTGCTTTTATACAGTACTTAAAGTTACAGTCCTTATGATTTTCATAAACTCACATCCTGTTTTTGATATTATTTATGATGGGTATTTTTTCAGCAGTAGTCATTCAGTGTATTTACAGTCTGTAATTTCCTCTCTATATGATAGTTTTCATTGTTAGTGGCGGAGTCCGCCGTTCGCCCGCAGGATTCAAATTGCTACCTACACATGAGGGATTCACAGGAAAACGATGCAACATGTAATCCAACATTACTGTTGTAGTTTTATCTCATTGATATAATCCTTAAATTTGCTGGGAGAGAGGGTTCTAGCTGAATTTGATGGTGGAGTTACACTTTAATAATTTGCCACTTTGCCAATGCAAACCAAACATTTCCCACTGCTGCTTCTTCACAATAAAATCATTCAACTGGCGAAACACGGGGTGGCTCTTATTATGAAGCGGTCACAATAAAATGTTTGAAGACCAAAATAAAGAAGAGAACTTAGTTTTATGACAAACCAACTGTGGCCGTTCTATCACGATGGCAGGTCAAATACTTCTAAAAAGGTCAAATATTTCAACGACAATTCTGCCACTTTACAGGCAAATCATGCCAAGCTTACATCTGTAATAATCAGACAAATGGGTTTCCAATTCATTTCATAATTTCTTTAGCAAAATTAAATAAATAAATAAAGAAACATTCTGTGATAAATCCATTCAGCCTCTCTAATTTGTTACATTTTGATTCAATTGATTGAAATTCTTGAAACTGGAAATGCAGCTGTTCCCCTCTTTGTGTTCACATACTGTAAAGTGTGATACTGTGGGTGTAAAAAAACAAACAGACAAATGATTCAAACAAATTAACATTATGTTTTACCTTCACCATACATCAAAGTTTTAATCCTAAACTAGCCCCTTTAAGAACAGCAGCACTGAAATCTCCTCACTTCAGAGAGTTTCCCTCAACTTTCTATGCTTGTGAGGAAATCTGATCCTTTTAAGAATGAAACTATAAGACAGGCACACTTACAGTACAACAGGAAAATCAAAAACATATATCCGACATTGAGTGCTTGTGTGAGTCTCTTAGAGGTGATTGCATTCATGCGTGAATGTTCAAATAAATCCGGGAGGCTTTTCTTGAGAATAAAACAGAGATAGTGTGTAGTGTGAACCCCGACTGAAGAATCACCACCCCACACAAACACTCCCACACCCCTTCCCTTGCTGTTTTTTTCTTCTTCTTCCAGGTACACCACTTGTGTTCTAGCTTGTTTTTGTCCCGCTTTAATTGCTTTTTTTTTTTGTCGCAGAGAAGAAGAAAAGACAACAACAAGGCGGCGAGGGCTGCAGCTAATGGAGAGGCTGTAATTGTGAATGGAGGCATTCATCTGGAGACGTGGTCCGTGAATTGCGCCGCACAATGCGCAGCGCTCGGGCCGCTCAGATCACCAAGCAGTCACCAAACACACACGGATACACACATGTGGACGCACACACCGAACCCCCTTAGATCACTGGTGCTCTGGGGAAGGAACGTAATCACACCTCCGCAGAGAGCAAAGCAGCGAGGAGGGGAGGAGAGAGGAAAGAGAGAAGCTGGGGGGGAGGAAGGAGAGCAAGAAGAGAGGAGAAATTATACAAGGAGAGAGGAGGAGAGGGGGGAGGAGGAGACGGGATGGTGAAATTGATGTTTCCTACCATTTGATTTGGGCCATAGAGCCCAGGAGGCAGATCTGATAGAGCCACATGCGCACGCACGCGCACGCACACACACACACACACACACACAGATTGTGACATACATGCATGCATAGTACATGCAAATATACACAAAATGGGCGAACACAAGCATGCAAACACACACATACATTCTGTGTACAGACTCACATGCATGTAAGAAAACACACAAGGATTCATGCACAGTCTCTTTCTCTCACACACATTGACACATACGTGCAAGTAAGCCTGCATAGACACACATACACATACATTTAAAACTACATCCTTATGAACATTATGTATATAACTTGTCAGAGCTCAGAGAACCATCTCACAAACCCCACGCTTCTCTCTACCTGCTGAAACAGTGAAAACCCACACACACATCCTTCAGCCGAACAAACACCATTAAGCCAAAACACACAGAAACGCGGCTGAAAAAGACACAACAAAGCCTATGTGTATATAAAAAAAAAAACTCATCTCGGCGAGGCGAGACGAGGCACCTGTCAGCGCTGCGGCTCCTGCTACTACAGAGAAACATCAGGAAACAACAACTCAATTAAACACACCATCCCTGTTCAATTACTGCCACATAATCACAGCAATTTACCTTCACTTGCCGCACAGCCACCAAACAAACACACGCGGGGGCAAGCACATAGACAGAGGCGGAGAAGTACGCACAAACACACACAGGAGCTGGAGCTTCATCCTACACATCGTGTGTAAAGCTCACCGTGTGGTATCTGCTGGCCAACTGGCACAAAAGAGAGATGGAGGATGGTGAAAATGTAAAAACAATTACATTTGCAAACAGTATACATGACATCACAAGTATCACAGTTTCTGTCCTGTAAATGCAGTCGGCTATACTTAGGTTACGCATGAGTACATTTACATAAGTGTTATAAATGTCTAAAGGTGTCTGAAAACTGAAATATATATTATATCTGCAAGTAGGTCAACTGTGATGTAAAATTAAAGGAATGCATCAGGGTTTGCATATTCCTGATAAGTAATGAGATCATAGACACTAAAATCATCAATCAGTTGCCATTATATAACAGGCCCCGGGGGTTTAAGCACGTATTACGCCAAGTGTTAAAAGTAGGAAAGAGTAACATCATCATTTTCTAACGATAGTCCCCAGATTTGTTGTGTTGTTCCTGTTTTTGGCCTGAATATTTGTAATTTGATCCCATCCAGAATTTTGATTAATTTAGTTTCAATTTAGATAGCATCTACAGTGAGGTGCCAGTTTATTAGGTACAACTAACTATGACAAAATGCAGTCTAATAACCTCATGATGGTTGTAATGATCAGTTTTTGTTGATTCAACTGTATGATTTTGGAGGCTGCAGTTTGTGGTGCTGTTAAACTGTAATACATTCTACTGAGAGGTGTTTCTAATACCTTGTCTACCCTAATTAACAGAGGTGGACAAATGTCTCTAAACCAGTTTCAACAAAAACAGAACATTATGACCTTCATGAAGGTATGATTCTCATTGTGGGTCTGTTGTAGACTGTATTAGTTTTAGCTGGGTGTACCTAATAAACTGGCAACTGTGTTCCTCTTTTACTCCGATGAACTACAGAGATGCGGAGGCTTTAACAAAGGACACAGGGGGTCACGGAAAATCAGTATACATTATTTACTTAGTCATTTCTACTCCCACATGTGTGTGTGGTCTATAATAATCACAAAGTAGACTTTGAGCTGGACAGAAATCATTAAATCACCCCACTAACAACCGGAGATCCTTTAGTAATATTTAGACTGTCTGAACAGGGACTGTGATGGTCTCAGATACCCAGGGGAAAATTCTGACATTCGCAGGCTCCACACTAAAATGTTAACAGGCCATTCACATCACAACTTGCAGCAGTGCTAAAGCTGAATGATAAGTCATCTTAAATAACATTGTGCACAATATGGCCTGAAAGATGTGGACACGCTTTTGCGCAAACTATTTCAGTACTTTTGGTCTGGGGCTGTTTTTCACGGTTTGTGCTTGGCCCCCTAAATCTTTACGCAACATCATACAATGACATTTTAAATAGTGTCCCTCCAACTTTGTGGAAACAGTAATTGAAAGGCCCTTTCCTGTTTCAACATGACGATGCCCTCATGCACAAAGTCATGTCCATATAGAAATGGTTTTCCCAGTTTGGTGTGGAAGAACTTGACTGACCTGCACACAGCCATGACCTCAAACCAATCCTACATGTTTGGGGTGAATTCGAACCATATAACACCTGCAAGCCATCCCATCAGTGCTGGACCTCACTAATGCTCTTGTGGCTGAATGGGAGTAAATCCCTGCAGCCAGGTTTTAAAAATCTGGTGGAAAGTCTTTCCAAAAGAGCCTGTGGTTTTGGAATTACATGCTGAACCATCACATATGGGTCTAATGTTCAGGTGACATGCTGTGCATACTTACACATACCTTTGGCCAGGTACTGCATGTGGCTACATCTGTCTAATCTCATAATAGAAGAGGACAAATTAAAGCATATTCACTTTATTGCCAAGAGTTAGATGAGAAGATCGATACCACTCTCATATCTGTTTGGTAAATATGAAGCTAAAGCTAGGAGACGATTAGCTTAACTTAGCTTAGCATAACAGCTGGCCTAGTTCTACCCCAAAAAGTCAGCCTCCCAGCACCTCTAAAGCTCACTAATTAATATATTATATCTTGTTTGTTTAATCCATACAATAACTGTTTCCCCCTGGCTCTAGCTACATACAGTATTTAGCATACAGACATGAGAGAGGTTTCGATCTCCTCATCTAAGTCAAAGTAAAAAAGTGAATAAGCGCATTTCCTAAAATTTCTAAGCATTTTTTTAACATATATATTAATTACATTAAAATATCCAAATAGCATTCAAATATATTCTGCACACAGCATCACAGGAGCCCTTCTGGAAATTCTAATGATAAACTCATGACTGTGGGTGGAGTTCAGAGCCGGCTAACTACTACAGAATGATATCATTGGGGAAAAGATTGAGGAACAACACTGTAAGAACCTGTGAATGGGTAGTGAGTGTGTGAGTGTGTGAGTGTGTGTGTGTGTGTGGACAGCAGATTGACTAACAGCTTGAACTTGGGTTAGATCCAGGAGCACGGAGAGGGATACAAGGATGGATGGAGAGAGAGGAAGAGGAGGAGGAGGGGGGAGCCATTGATTTCTCAACAGAGAGATCAGCATCTTGACAGAGAGAGACGAGAGAGCAACAGAGCAAGACACACACACTCCACACACACACACACACACACACACACACACACACACACACACACACACACACACACAGATAGAGAGGGTTCCCACTGTGGCCCTCAGGTGAAATTCCACGACTTTTCCATCACTTTCCAGGTGTCCAGAACCGAGCTGGACTACTTTCACGCCCTAAAAACTTTCTTCCTTCCTTCTTTGTAGTCTGTTTTTTAATAAAGTCGGGCTAAAATTCAGGTTTTAATGCAGGTAAGGAGTGAAAAAGCTGTAAAATAAACCCATCTGTACTCCCCGACTTGAACAGTAAATTTGTTAAGGACCTTGACTTTTCCTGACCATCTTTCAAAAGTCCATGATATTCCAGGACCTCTTTCACCAGTGGGAACCCCCGTTGACAGAGATCAACAGGAAAGTCTGGTTCAATGTCTCTCTCCCAGCATGCCTTGGCGATTCTAACAACCCTAAAACCCCCGACAGGGACACGGAGGACAGTGCTGTGGCTTCGTGCTGGTGTGGCTAACGAGGTGTGTGTGTGTGGTGTGTGTGTGTGTGTGGAGGTCGTAGGCACCGGGGAGAGCTGACACACACCACGGTGGAAGGGAGGTGCGATTGGGGGAGGGGCAGCCAGGGGTCACGCTGTAATTACACATCACAGTCCCTGTGGTCAGTGGCCCGACTGACTTGTTCTGACTACACTGCCTCAGCCAAAGAAACAGAGATGGCAGGTGGGGTGGCAGGTGGTGGGAGTGGAGGGTTAGCAAATATTTGCACTACACTTGTGGAAAACTTGTGCTCAGGATAGAACATTTAAAATCTCTCTTTTAAATTTTATAAAGTTAAAGGGAAACTAACTTTAACCTTTCGTCTTCCTGCAACAACTCAACCTCTCACGAGATTTCAGAGTGAGACTTTTCCTTGAGCGAGACTTTCTGTTTCTGGTTAAACAAAAAGGATCTTACTCTTTAACAAAACGCTCTGTCTCAGCAGGGATCCTTTCCATAATGTCAGTCACTTAGAATAACAAGCCTGTTAGTGGCAACAACATGCACGTTTAGTGGACGTACCATCACAGGCGCAATTGCCCCAAAGGATTATGTTGCAGCCATTGCAGCCCATTTACGGATGCCAGCGGAGGTGATCTACTGGACCAGTTCCAAAACTTTTAGTAACTATTAGTCATTTACACCCCAAAATTCAGCTTTAAAAATACCAGAGTTTCCCTTTAAATTACTTGTCACTTGTTTTATTTTCTACTTCTAAATTAACTAATGTGTTGATTCATTTGGCTTTCAGTGGGTGTTGTTTTTCAAAAGTACACTCAGAGCATGTGTCAAACCTCTGCAGTAACCCTGCCTCCATTCTCACCTCAGTTTGCATGTGTTCAAAGTAATGCGAGTGGTTGACACGCTCACATACCGTCCGTGGTCCTGTGTGGGTGGTAGGTGCCATAGAGGATGAGTGTAACACTGAGCAAGACTCCGGTTGCGTCCTCGACGTCATTCTGCCCTGTGCAGCTTGTCACTGTGCCTTTGTGGTCAGTCACCTGGAAACAAACACAGCAGCAAAGGGTGTCATTTCACCCAAAAACTTTCTTCCTGCATGTTTGGACTGAATTCATGGGGAGAAAGTGGGGAAGTAATTATTATTATTTGGTTAATGTAGTAAATTATTACATACTGTTCAGTAACCTACCCCTGACACAAATACGGTGCTATTTCAGGTCAAAGCCTCTTATCGGCCCTCCCAACAAGAAAAAAAACAATGCCGTTTCTTTGGGAAAGCTTGAGAGCTGTCCTAACCTGTAAAGAGTCCTTTGGAAACTGTGGTGAAGCGCTGACATGACTTCACATACCAGAAGTAGAGGGATGTGTTGGAAATGCTTGACAGCAGTGGTTTTTAGAAAAACCCTGAATACTTTATGCCCAGATCAGAATACACAATATTTGAGTGGGTCACTGTATTTCATTAGGTGATCATAAATAAGATCATAAATTCTTGAGACACTGCAGACTATATACTGTACATTTGGAATCCTTAAAGACAGTTTATACTGCAAATAGTTTTATGCATGCCATGATCTTTTCACGTTTAAGTTATTGTGCAACTTCTTGGTCACAAGCACTTTCTACAACAATTAAGCCTCTTAAAATGATACAAAATTGTGCAATAACATTTTTGGATGAAAGCCAATAAGATTCCACTTCCACCATATTCTTAAGTTAATGTTAAGTTTTGATCTTTTCAATGAATTTGCTAATATTAAATGTATGCATAAATACCTAAATAACCAGGCTCCTCGGATGCTCAGTGACATGGTGGGATTTTTAAACCTGGGCCCTATTTGTTTATTTATTTTTTTTACAAATTTTGGGTCAAAATGACTAATAGTAAGATCCTTTTTGTTTATCCAGGAACAGAAAGTCTCGCTCAGGGAAAAGTCTTGCTCTGAAATCTCGCGAGAGGTTGAGTAGTTGCAGGAAGACAAAAGGATCTTACTCTATAACAAAACGGTCCGTCTCTGTAGGGATCCTTTACATAATGTTGTCAGACACGGTCGAATAACAGTCTGAACCAGAGTCAGCAACAAGCACTTTTAGTGGACATATTTTCACGGGCGCAATTGCCTCAAAGGATTACGTTGCAGCCATTGCAGGCCATTCGCAGATGCTGGTGGAGGTGATCTACTGGACCAATTCCAAAACTTTTGGTTACTATTAGTCATTTTGACCCCAAACATTTTGAAAAATAGGGCCCAGGTTTAAAAATACCGGAGTTTCCCTTTAAGTTTTATGGTAATTTTAATGTATCACTATTTGGGTTTTGTGCTCTTTTGTATGTTTTTTTCTTTTTTGCTAAGGACAGGCATTGCAAACTATCCTTAGCTAGAAATGTTGTTATGTGGCATTGGTCCATACCATATACTTGTCTGGATAAAAATAAAAATAACAAACCAAACAAACAAATCATAGCTTGCCGTCTTTCACAACCTGTGTGAGGTACGTAGGCAATTAGAGAGGAGGTACCAGGGACCAACTTCCCTGTTCACCTGTTTCAACTGTTGTGACCGATGCTCATTTTCACTCCTGCCTCCCAGGGCTGATATCTTGTAGTTGGATCCTGGGCCGGCATTAGGTTGTTGCAGAGGTGTGGACTCGAGTCACGTGACTTAGACTTGAGTCATGAATCTGATGACTTTACACTAGATTAGACGCAAAAAAAAAAAACTGAAAAAAGACAGACTCGTCATTCAACACCAATCACTTTGACTTTAGCTTTTTGACTTGGAACTTGGAACGATATCCTGCTCAAGCCCAAAAAAATACTCCTTTAGTCCAGAGCAGGCTTCGCTCCATATAAACTCCCTACATCTGCCAAAGCAGCTGCCCAGCCTGCCTGTGTGTGTGTGTGTGTGTAACTATGTATTCTATAAACGTGTGTGAGAGTGTATGTGTGAGTGCTCCCAGCAGACCAGAGGCCAGGCGTGGCGGCCCCCCAGCCGAGCGCTGCATTGATTTGTTGTTGGTAAACAAACAGCTGGATGCTAAAGGTGGATCGATACGCCTCGCATGCTTCCCAGCCTCCCAGCATGCCTTTCTGCTGGGTCGACATGGCTCTCCGTGGCCGTCACTCGGAAACCTCATGAGTCAAATATTTTTAGTTGTCTGACTGTTTCTAATTGAACTGAAGTAAATTTTTTACATAACTTTACTCTCCTGACACAAGGGTCAATGAAATCCATAAATACCGTTTTTGGATGCCATAACTTTACAAATTTTATGTAGTAGTAAAATATCATGTTTTCATGTTTGGTGATGATGTCAGCCATACTGTAAGTGCACTTTATCTTCATATAAATAGAAGGCAAAAGGGAAGAAGATATAAACCAGTTGGTATATTACTGGCATGATGTTTAACTCCAGTGGAATCAAAAGTATGAGAGCTACAAGCAGAGACAAAACCCAGGCATAAAGAAAGGAGAAATGAAACTGACTTTTAGACAAAAGAGAGACAAAGAAAATGAAAGGATTAGCAGAAGCAGAGGAACTGAGGGGAGAGGGGAAGGATTTCAAAGCCAGAGAGAGAAACTACAGAGAGGGAAAAAAAGAGAGGTGGTGGGGGGGATTAGTGATGGGCGAGAGATGGCAGGATATCGAAACGGGTAAGTGTCGGGGAGAGGAAAGTGAGACCCAGCGATAGAGGATGAGGCTGAGAAGAGAAAGGAGTGATACAGAGGAAAACAGAGAGGAAAAAGATGGGGCAAAGATACACATAGCCAATAAGAGGAAGACAGAGAAAAGACAGTTAAACGGGACAAAGAAGACTGTAAAAAAAAAAGGAAACTTGACTTGGCACCTGTCTGATGAAACACTGATATTGGAGACAATAGCTGCATTTACATGGACCCTAATATTCCACTAATAATCAGAATAACAGCCAAATCAGAATAAAAATGCCTCATGTAACCACCTCAATCTAAAGAGACTGGCCTGATCGGAAGGAATTTTCAATCGGGTTGAGAGGGGGGTGTAAACCTTTGATAATCCATTCAATAAGGAAATATTAGCGCCTAATAACCATGTAAACGCTTAATCCGATCGTTTCTCTCTGGTTGGAATAAATATATTCTTTCTGCGCATGTTTGCCCCACGTGGGGGGAACATGAGGTGACGAGTTTCCAGGAGGGACAGAGGATTGTTGAAAGCCTCAATAGTCAAAAGGCTCCAAACAACAAGTGTTTGAAATGATGAACGAAGCCGGGAAAAAAAAACTTCTTCTTCTGTTATATTTCCGTCAGATTAGACGCTTCACAGCGTGCAGAACCACTTTGCGCACATCAAAAGTTATATTTTGATTAAATGCTTGGGCATGTAAACGCACATTTTATCAGATCACTTTATTTAGAGTCCATGTAAACAGTTACGTTGGAATCTCTAATCACAATGATTTCAATCAGGTCGAAGAAATATTGTCCGCGTAACCGCAGCTAATGCCCATAAAGCTCTCCTGAATATCGAAAATAGCTCTCATATGTCCAAAGTGTCAAAGTGAAACTGCTCTGTCTTTGCTGCTAAGCTGTTCAGCCGTGGTGACTTATAATAACAGCGATGGCTCTGTTCCAATAAGCTATGAAAGTAAAACAGCATGGACAACAGCAGGACCCTGAAACGGAAGCAGCTAAATGGAATTCAACCATCATTATTTTCTATTATTTACACCTGTGCTTTTCCTACTGTGACATGTCAACGTGTCTTCCGAGAAAGAGGCCTACGGCTCACTCTTAACAGCAACTTTTCTTTTTTAGCCAACATTGTAGAATACGTTGCATAAATGTCTGTATGCGTGTGTATGTGTATACTGGTGTGTGTATGTGTGCACTATGTATTTATGCATGTATGCAAGTACTTATGTCTTGTGATAATCTTTTTGCTGAATTATGTTTGTTGTAAAGCACTTTAGCACAAACTTGGTTTGTTTTTAAAGCGCTCTGTAAATAAATTTGACCTTGACCTTGACATCACTTCCTGCTCTCAAGCACATTTTTCTTGGGATAGACTCACATAGGGTTGGGGTTCAACAGCATTTTATTAAATATGAACAAATCTGATTCCTTTGAAATTCCTTTAGGTCTAGCTATATAAAATATCATAAATAATTTAATATTTAAGAATTTAAACTCAAAGTATGATATTCAAAGAACTAAAACATATATTTGCAGTGCTATTTTGCTTAATGACTGCCTGACATTGCTTTGGGCATAGCTCTCTGCTAATAAAAAAGAGGATAATTTAAAAGATTTGATACAAGAATTGTTAAGCAAAATGTTTTTACATATCCTAAAAGAAAAGAAACATTTATCATTTTTTTGTTTTTCTGACATTGTAATGTTACTACACCCTGAAGTGTACTGAGGTAAATTCTGTACATTGTCTTATAGCCTACTGAACGTTTATTGCAATTTCTAAACTTTTTAGAAACTTGACAACTGATAATTGATATTTTCTGTGGTTGAACTATATGATTGACAAACCCGCCTTCTGAGGCTGGAAAAGCATATAGAATCTCTAGTGAAACTCAGGATAAACAACAATCATTAAACGTGTGTACCTGTGTGAAATCATATGTAAATGTTTCAGTAGAACACAACCCTTCACCTACCAGATTCAGATAAACAATTACATTTCTTTATGACCTGGCTGTGAGACAAGACAGAGGCAGAACTTATTTAAGTCAAAGTCTAAATATATCAGTATTATTACTTTAACCCCCCGCACCTCTGCGATTGTTCTGGGCGACTATCAGGGGCAAAATGTGAATCAGGAAGTTGCTAGAAAAGCTCGCAGTACTTCTGTTTACTTTCATGGAATAAACAGAAGCTTCAAAATAAAGCCCTAAAAAGGAACCTGTGAGTGTTGGCTGTGTCGGAGCGGGAGGCAGAGTCAGATGGGAGGGGAGGAGGAGTCTTGCTGCGTCTACATATGTAAAGCAGCAGGGAAGCAGCAGTGTGTCAGACTGAGGCTCTGGCCCAACCTGAGCTCCTCGCTGCTCCCTCCAACACATCAATCATCCAAAACAGGGCCATCATGGCCACACTGCATGCTGGGAGACACACACGCTCAGGCACGCACACACTGCGGCATGCTTAAACACAAACAACTGAGCAAACACACACTGGGCTGCACAGACATAAACGTTTAAATTGTATACACGCACGCACGCACGCACACACACACACACACACAAATATGTAGTGAATTGCAAACACATGCATATACACTCTGAGGTAAAACTTAGATACATACAGTATCAGTGCACACACACACACACACACACGCACACACCCAGAGATGCAATTACACAAACAAACATTCTGCAACACGCACAGAGACAAATACATACGCATGAACACACTGCAAAAGTGCACATAGTAAATGACAACTAAAACACAACACAAAGTCACACTCTTTCTGCCTCCCAGTCTCACACAAAGCACGCAGACAAACAGAAATAGGTATCCTGTGCCCACAGGGTGCCCTCGCCCCCGGCCATCTGTGACGGGTGCCAACACACAGTGGGTGATATTTACATGGAGACCCACCCCCCCTCCAAACACACACACACACACACATGAAAAAAAAAGAAAAAGAAAGAAATACCCACAAAGGGCCGCGCGGATCGCTTGATCTCCCAAAACTCATTAAACATGCAGATATATGCAAATATATGCACCTCTAGAAATCCACCTTGGGCCAGAGTGCGTGAGAGTGTGTGTGTGTGTGTGTGTGTGGCTTAAAGTACACGTTTGTGAGAATGTGCGTGAGAGTTTGTTTCCACTGTAGCAACTGCCGAGGCTTTGGCAGTGTGTCTACCAAACTTGATGCTGTGTGTGAGTTTATGTAGTTACTGTATACGCAGTTACAGTGAAGTGTGGAGATGTTTTCACACTTGTTTACCAGTGGTGAGTGGTACTTTTCCTCATTATAAGTAATGCATCAAATTACATTATTACTTTTAAAAAGGAATAAAACTGCATTTAGAAATCCAAACTAAAATTACCCATTTTTTAAAATACCATATTAAGGGCGGAAAGGTCTGAATTCCACTTCCATCTTTATTATTTCTAGTCATCTCAATTTCAGCTTGAATTAGAAATAATGGACAAAACTGTGTAACAAAAGCAGCGTTTCCACTCAGAGTACCCAGAACTTTTAGTCCCAGGAAGTACATTTCAAGGAACTAAAAGGTTCCTTCAGCCCGTTGTCTGCGTTTCCACCGCGGTCTAAACACCCATGAAGATTAGGCTAATTAGTCTGCTGAAAGTGACGGCTGATTTTACACGTCATTTTTGCGTGCAACTATACAACAACGATGACGCCATATGAAGCGACGAACAGGCATCATTATTTGTGTGACACTGCAACAACAGTAAGCATGGAGGAGCTCAATAAGGCCTGGACTTCGTCGTCTGTCTATCTGTCGTATGCTTTCTTCTGTAACTCCGTTGTGTTGAAGCAAAATGAACAAAAAACAAACTGGTTTGCAGCTGCAGGTTTTTAAAAATGGTGGCTGAAATAAAATGCTGCGAGTACCAATTAGAAATGTTGCAAGCACCACCCCAAAGTTCCTGTACTTTTGGAAAGTATTACCCCCTGAGCAGGGACTGTTTTTTGGGGGTAAAATAATGTCCCCAGAACTTAATTTAGAATAAATGATCAAACATGTGCTTACGTGGCCTAAAGGAAATAAAATGCTGTCATTTCTGTAATAAATATGTAACAACATCCATCTCCAACTCTATCGTTTCTACATTATCTGCTGGTTATTCCATGACAGTTTGTCACTGTGTGTGTTTGGTTTGTGTAATCTGTTGGGAAGACAAGACGGGAGGAGCAGGAGTAACTCTAGAAGAAGCACCAGGGATGATGATGGTAAATATATGATCTGTCAGTCATGGCCAGAAAGGATGGCTGTTTGTGTGTGTGTGTGTATAGCCACAGTGCTGCAGGCTAAATAGTGCCATTATATTCCTACAGCAACACTAGTCACAGTCAGCTTGAGTCTCAAAGTCCTCTGGGAATCAGAGATGTCTCTGCTCAAAGAACGCTGCCACCCTGCTACACACACACACACACACTCACACACACACACTCCCTGTAGGCATGGCAGCATGGAGCCAGGTGGGGTAGAAGGGAGAGTGATGTATGTGTGTATGTTTGTGTTTTTCTGTGTTGTGTATGAGATTATGTTTCTCTGGAAGTAAAGCACAATAATGCAGAAGTGCTGCCAGTCATAGTTATAATTACCAATTAAAAGAGTATTCACTGCATTACACATACACACTTAAAGGGTCGGTTCACCCAAATTACAAAGGAGACATATTTTTCCACTTACCTCTAGTGGTATCTAATAATGCAGATAGTTTTTTTTTATGTGTCCAGGTTTTGAGATATTTGTATTTCTGCCTCCACACCAATATAATGGAATTGAATGGAATTTTGTTTTTGGTACTCACAGCACTGAAGTATTACATTTTAAAAAATCCCTAATTTCTTTCCAGAAACAGTTCACTTTTCGAAAGAAAATAATTCTGCTGAAAACTGCTCACACTGTATTCTGTGAATTAGCCAAAGTAACGGGGACACCGACTCTGGAAAAAGTTCATGCTGAATTTCTTGGAGGTAATTTTTCATTGCTGTTAGCACCACAAACTAAATTCCATTCACCTCCATTGTGTGTGGGGTGGAGACAGAGATCTCAAAACCTGGGCAAATAAAACCAAAGCTATCTGCATGGATAGATGCCACTGGAAGTGAGTGAAAATGTGTCTTTTTGTATTTGGACTGACCCTTTAAAACCTTTAAACTAACCCAGTACCAACCATAAATATGGTATACTGCTGTAATGGCTTAACTGTCATATTTTACCATTTCCAATAGAATGTCACCTCTGAGCAGTGCATGAGGACAGAAATGCTTTAAAGAGAGAAGATGAGAGGCAGACATCTAGACAAAATGTGTGTGTGTGTGTGTGTGTGAGAAAGAGAGAGGGAGAAAGAGAGAGAGGAGGTAAAAAGTAGAGGGACGGGACTTCAGATCAAGGACACACAGGGTTGAAATAACATCTAATATACCCTTAACTTGCTTATGAACTATCCTTAATGGTTATTATAGATGTTGATGATGATATATTATTGTTTTCAAATTGTATAGTTAATCATGCCAGTGCGGTTTGAATCCATACTTTACATTGCTGTTTGTTGGCTTTCTGGAGTAAGCATATTCTACACTGTGCAATACCGCCTGCAATATTGTCTCTGATAAACAGTGAAAGCCCTGAGCTGAGCTGAGGCACCACAGATGGCGGTAGAGCGAGCACAGGGGAGAGCAGATATGTGAGGAGAGAGAGAGAGAGAGAGAGAGAATTTCCAGCCCTGCGGTCTTGTCTCCTTCACAGCGCTGGAAGGTCAGCCGAGCCTCGAGCCATAAGACTCACTCCCTTTTTCACTTCAGTCCCGCTTTTATTCCAGCAGCACCACAGCGCTCTTTGACAATTGTCATCATGACGAATCAATATAGACTCTCCAACCCCCCACCCCCCTTCCCGCCCTCCTCTGCTGCCCTCGAGTTTTTAAACACTGAACCGGCAGATAGTCCAGTTAAAGTCTCTTCCCAGGGCCTCCATTTTATAGTTTACCCTTCACTCTCTCCCACCCCTCCTTCTGTCTTTTCTATTAGTCCTGTATGTCCTCTGTCTCTCTCTATGTATCACTTCGAGATTTAATTGGCATGGCTGCTTGTCAGAGGCAATTTTTGTTTTTTAGCAGCATAAAAAAATGTCAAAAACCATCAAATAACAACATATGTAAAAAGATTTTGTGCCAGGAACCATAATATGTCAAATTACTGCACCTGTACCGGTGACTAAAATAGTCCTTCTTGTACATTCTTTTATTGGGACAATCAGTAGACTTAAAATTTTATCATCACTATCTGTAATAACAATTTAATAACAGAGATTTTAATGTATATAATTCAAAAGCTTCTGTTTTAGGTGTGTGAGCCCTTTTTCTCTCTCTGTTCCTCCTTGCGTTGTAGCACTCTTATTTTCAGTGCCCTATATTTGTGATTGTGTGCGCATATGTTTCTCCCCAATCTGCGGTAAAGTTGACAACCAGCGTAAAACCAATCAGTGTGTGTATGTGCTGATTAGCGGCGTGCTAAGGCGTGCAGCACGTAAGATGCGAGCGCTAATTCGTGTTGCGAGCATCGCGGTGACTCGTCTCGGCCCTCCGGTAATGAGCAGCGGCGTCGTTATGTGGCTCGGCTTCACGGTGTTTCCTCCCCGTCTCTGCGACACACTGGGCCTTGGTAATTGGTCACAGAGGGGACAGTAAATCTGCACGAGGACGTGGGAGAGACACAGAGACGGAGAGATAGAGAGAAAGTGTGTGTGTGTGTGTGTGTGTGTGTGTGTGTGTGTGTGTTTGGTAGGTAGGTGATAGAGGACAGGGGGTGGGTGTCTTTCATCTTCACAGCTTTTTCTCTATAAACCTCCAACTGTTTACAAGGACTGATGCCTATTTGCACACACACATACATACACAGAGAGAGCCCCCCCCCCCCCACCTACTGCTACCACCCACACGTATATACAGTAAATGACCTCAGCGCGCTACTGTCTGTGAGTATGGATTCTAATCAGACGTCGGCAGTATTGTGTCTGTCAAACCCGGCCAAGGTTACTTAACCTTCCAGTCTTAATTTCCCTTCCATTTTAGCTCCTTCCTCCATATCAAACATCAGCACATCTATGGGAGAGAGAAAAAAAGAGAGAAGAGTGCGGGGAGGAAAATGAAGATTGCCATGCTTGGCTGAAACTTGGAGATGAAAGTAGAGGATGATTCACATTGCTATGGCAAAATGAACTGAACCAAGCTGAGCTGAGCTGTGCTGTGCTGGGCTATTTTTAAACTTCTATACACCGCAGCTACTGGAAGAGGACAATGTGAAGCGGAGCAAATCATTTCTATATCATGAGAGAAGGTATGTGAAATAGGGTTTCCACAAGAGTATGTGAAAATGAGTATATAAACTTTGACAAGACATTTCTTTGACATATTTTGTCAAACAAAAGTAGAAAGTCTCCACCGAATTCAAAGTCATATCAAAGGATTGAGATGTGCTAATAAAGTTGAAAATCCATCTTGAATGATATCCAGGCAAAATAACATTGCTGAATTACATGTTTTAGTGTAATTTCTGCCTTTTGTAGAGCTAAGAGTAACCAAAAAGTGTAAAACAGTGAATAACTAAAAACCAAGACTAAGAGTCTACAGCCATGCTAGCAGCTTTGGTAGGCTGCACTTAGGAACAGCAGTGCTTTGAGCTAAATGCTAACATCAGCATGCTAACATGGTGATGTTTAACACTGGTATAATGTTTACCATGACCACCATCTTGGTTTAGCATGCTAACATTTGCTAATTAGCACAAAATACAAAGTGCAACTAACGTGTAGCTAGGCACCGCTAGTGTGGCTAAAAATGAAAAACTACAAATAAAAAGCTGCACAGCTGATGGCAGCAACGAAAGTACATTTTCTCTCTCACCTGGAGGGTCCAGAGGCCTTGTGGCTGCTCCCCCCAGCAGTGCACCGTCATCAGGGTCCAGTTTTTCAGGCCAGCAGTGGAGGCGTCATTGGGCCGTGCGTCCAACAGCAGCGATTCAGTGCCGGCTGGAGACTCCAGGCTTATGGAGAGGTCACCGCGACACACAGCGCTGATGCTCACCCTCACCTGGTGAGAGAATATGCATATTTCCAAAAATGTAGAACAATTCCTTTAAATGTGAAGCAATGCCTCTTCAGACCAATCAGTACATGTATCTGAGCTAACACATGTGACACACGGATGATTAGGCCAATGGGAGTTGTTTTGGAAATACTGCAAGGCAGTGCTAACGTACATTGTTTCCCCAAGTTTAAATCCAAATCCAGAGATTCTGTGCGTGACCGACAGATGGACAAACCAATTATCTGTGCATAGCCACCCAAAGATGAAGACAAAGAAAAGTAGGGAGCAGACGGAGAAGACACAGTGACAAAAATGGCTGAAGGGAATATTAGCTAAATGATTTAAATAAGCTTGTACCCCCCAAACCCCCACCCCCCCCGATTCCCACCCAGTAAACACTCTCCCTGTCCCTGTTCATCACAAGCAGCACATCTGGTGTGACAATGGCACATCGCAGAGAGAGCCGCCAAGCTGCAAAAAGACTGACAGCCCGCTCCTGTTTACAGCGTGTTACCACGGCAACACGTCCATCAATCACACCTCGCAGCGATGGCCTGACCCACGCTTTCTGCCAGGGAGCAGAGCCGCAAAGATGAAGCCTTTTCAATTTACATGCTGACACACTCCCGCTCTCGCTCTCTCCTCGCTATTTCACAAGTACACACACACACACACACACACACAGATAAGTCGCACAAACTCAAACGTTCACGTACACAGACATGCACATTATGCATGCCTGCTGACACAGTCAAACATAAACACATTTGCATGTATGTGCCTCTACTCAAGAAAACACAGTTTTGCCATTTCCCGCAAATGACACAGCCAACACATTATACATCACAGTATGATCCTTTTTTTATCTCTTCTATTCTCAGATAGAACACATGACACAGAAACCCTGAAAACAATTTGTACGAAATGTTCAAGCTTCCCTGGTTGCAGGCAGAAGTTAAGTGTTCAATACACTTCTTCTTGATGTGTATAATGTCAAGGTCAACAGGAAACGTGGAAAGAGACGATTTACAGCAGAACCACATACAAGTATACAAGAAAATAAAATAAAAAACAAACCATAAAATAACAACCATCCTTGTGGTTTTACAATGGTTATTAGCGGGACTATTTTTTGGCCAGGAGCAGTGACTTCCTGGAGTCTTTGCTGGTTGCCTGCCACAACTTATTGTTTTCACATGTTTTTGTAGGGATTAAACAAACAAGATATAACATGTTAATTAATGAGCTTTAGAGGTGCTGGCAGGTGGATTTTGCTACCTTGCTAGATAGCCAGGCTAGCTGTTTCCAGTCATTATGCTAAGCTAACCAACTGCTGGCTGTAGCTTTACATTTAACAGACAAATAAAACAGTGTCATTGATCTTCTCATCTAACTCTCTGCAATAACACGAATAAGAATATTTCCCAAAAAGTCAAACTAATTATTTAAGATCTTTTTCAAATAGAACTTTATATAGAAAGTTAATCCTAGAAAAAAGCACAGATTTTCAACAATGGACTGCATACTCATGCCATCTGAGTGAGTTTTAAAACTGCCGCCTGACCTGAACGTGCTCCAGAGCGTTGATCTCATTAGTCCTACCACGGCAGGCCTCAGATCGGATGTTCACACTGACCATGCCACCTGGAGAAAGGATCCTAACCAATAAAACATCATTACATATGTAAGTCAGTAGCCAAACCTCTTTCCAAATATACAGACACACACAAAGCAGTGACAGTTTAGATAAAGATAAGATGAAAGAAACCTTGAAAACTGAATTTGATACAAGGAAGGAAAATCAGTGAAAACAATACAAATAGAACATCAGCAGCAATGGGGGGGAGTTACATAAACATTCAGCATGTAGTCAATAAAGCTAAAAAAAAAAAGGATTTTTTACCTGGTAGGATGGAGTGTGACTTCTTGCGTGCACTTCCTCTGTGGAGCAACAGTGTTGAAGTGTGTGGCCTGCTGCACCATCAGCCCTGCATCCAACAATCCAAAGCCATACCTGAAACAGGAAGGGAACATGCACTCCATTATATACTGTATGTGTTTGTGTATATGAGAAGGACAAGCATCTTTATATCCTCACACACGAGGCTTTTACGTGGGCGGCTGAATGTGCTGCAGGAGCAGAGTAAGTGCTAATGGCTCCGACACAAGGCGGCAACAAGTCATTGACGAAGATGATGTTGTCCTCTGACACAATCGCTTCCCGCTCTGTCCGGGCTGAGGCTGAGGGCTGCTGTTTGTACCGCCTGTAATTGCCTGCAGGATTGATTCTGAACAATGTGCCACCTCACGGACTGTAATCAAGCCTCATTATTCATTCTTTACCACCCCAATCTGGGTGCTGAAGACACAATGGCCGACCCTTAAGCGGCGTCGCTGCCTGGTGACTGTATGACCACTGCCTATCTTACTCTCTCCTCCACTTTACCGCTCCTGCTCCGCAGTCTCTTTACATCTCTTTTGAATCATCCGCTCTCATCGTTCCTCTTTGCCCTCTTTTTCACAGAGCAGCCGGCTATTAAGTGTTCTTTTCCTCTCTAAATTCTCCTTCACTCTCCTCCATCAAACCTGAATTCCTTGCATCAGAACTCTCCTCCGCCACTTCAGTGATGTTGAAATCGCAGTCCTCATAAGTCTCTCCTTAATTCTCCCTCAAATCTTTCATTTTCACGCGCTTTCTGCCTTTCAGTTCCCTCTTGTTCAAATCACAGTCCTCAGACTGAGTAACAGGGCCGTAACAACCTTCATTCTCCCCAACCCCTCCTCTTCGAAATCCAGAGGGGGTGACAAAGAGCTAATTTCTGCCATTATTACCATACAGACCTTATGCCGTTAATCTGCAATAAGTGAAATTCATTATCCTGATGACGGGGTCTCTCGGAGCAGCAGCAAGAGAGACAGAGACAGGAGAAAGGAGAGAGCTGATCAATAACTCAATCTGCTGCCCTGCATGGGGCTCCATCTCCTCTGTCTCAGACTGTCAGTGTGTCTGAGGAGGAGAGGCAGGAGCGGCGGCCCACACCATCCTCGTACTAACAGCACGCCGCGCGATCAATGGACACAATCTAATCAGCCACTATCACCACCAATGACTTTTAGCATGTAGGGCCCAGCATAATAGCATTAGGCAGACGGGGTTGGGTGTGGGGTTGAGGTGTGCTGCTGAAGTTCAAGGTCATTCGGGGGTGTGTGTGAAAGCTGTGAAGAGTTGGAGCAAAACACAGCTGACAAGAGCTGAATGCAGAAGACTAGACTAGTGACTGCAAGGGCATTGACTGACATGGATCCTAATAAAGAATAAAGAACCTAAACAAATTATTATTCGGCTCTTCCATATCTACCATATCTGCTTAATTATACTACATGACGGGAGGTAAAAGTGTTTTTATTTAGTAATCAATGTGTGTTAGAAGTCACCAAAAAGAAAACGGTGATCCTGAATGCTCCCTAATACATATTTAAAGATGCATTCACACTCATTTTAGTATTGTTGCTTAAACTCTGGCTTTTTAAAAAGATTTGTGGGGCATTCCATTTGACCGTTGACACTGACAGAAAACAGCTCAATTCTCAATTCAGGGGCTGCACCTTTCTAAGGATGTGGTCTACGAAGGCGCGGCCTTCGCGAACCGAGCCTTGTTAAATAAGATGGTCCAGTCTACGGAGGATTTCCTATTTCCTATCCAGCGTCATGAAGCGTCGCTCCTGTCGCCTAGCAACCATGGCAGCTGCAGTTTATGTTTGAGGTTTTTTTCTTGTTTTTTTTAACATTTGTATCGTTAGCTATTCAAATGAGTTGAAACCCAATATTAACATTTTAAAGTGTTATCCTGCTCGACGGCTGTTGATGGTACGTTTGGGGATGCCGTATTATCTTGTGCGCAATTAATCTTGGGGTAGGTTGGGCAGCAAAGAATCCAGCCGTTGGATCCTTCAAATTTGGGAAAAGAAGGCTGCATTTCTTGGGCGCATTTGAAGGAGCCTTCGACATGGGATAGCCTTGTCGTGCCGCTGTGATACATTCGGTTTTCAAATGCAGCCTTCGAAGGATGCGGCCCCTGAATTGAGACACAGCTAATGTGTTGTGGGGAGAGAGGAGGGTTACATGCAACAGGGGTTCCAAGCCAGAATGGTATGTGTCTTAAACCACTAAGTCATAAGGGTCATAACCCTAGACTCTCTTACTGAATACAGCCCTGTATTAAAACAACGCAAAGGGCGTGTTGTTTCGCATAGCGGTGAGACAGTGAAATAGGATCCAGGAAGGCTGGTAATGGTGACCATAATCATCATTATATTTAAATATATCTGGTTATGCTAATTAGACCAAGAAACAATTCTTCACCATTATAGTAAATAATGTTCAAGATTCAGTATGAAGATTCTTGTTCTGGAGTTATTGTCTTTTAATCAACATATTAAAACCCAAACTGACACTTACACAATACATGTGGATGACTACGTTATGTACTTTTAGTTTCATTTCTTGATTTGGCTAACTAAGATGGATAAATAGAATAAAAACACCAGCAATAACAATAGATCACCTAAGATATTTCACAGTGTAGGGGAAAACTAATACCCTGACTTCTCATAAAACAGAAACTGTTGGTGACCGGGGCTTGCCACCCTGCTCCCTTTTAGTGATTAAATATACCCTCCCCACCCCGGACCCCTTAGCAAGAGCTGTGCACCTATTAAATCCTACAGCTCCCGCGGATCGATCGGGCCTGCCCCAGCGCCACGGCCATAAACCCGCACAGACATACAGTATATCTGATAGTGAAAGCTGCAGGAAACAGGTTTACCCGTGATAGAACATGATGAAAATGACAGATTTTATGTCCCCTGCCATGTCAATGAAACAGCACCGCTGAGCCGAGCCGCTTTTAAAGAAGACTCTCCGGCCTTTTCAGCCATCTCATCATCAGTAGCAAGAAACGTAGAAGACTAACACACTGCTACACTCAGCAAGAGCCTTGTAATTTCTCCAAATAGAAATGTGTGCAGAACAGGATTTATGGCTGTTGCTGAGTAGTTTAATCACAGTATTTGTACATTTTCTTTAATTGAGATCTTTGGAAACTGCAAAAATGTTTAAGAGGAAGGTCTTTAAGAGGAAAGCCACGTAATGTAACGCATATCAAGCAATTAGTCATAAAACACAGTCATCAAATCTTCAACTTGTTCTTCTCCACCTCCTGCGTGGTTGGAGGGAGGTTGAGCCAAGCCAACTACAGAGTGACAGCCGATCTTCTGTCCACGCAGCACGAAGCATGTTAAACCCCGACCCCTCGCCTCCACACATATCGAAGATGCAGCCCTCGCAATTTCTCCATCCACTTTCACTCCTCGATGGCAAATGCCCCTCGCAAACTCTTACTCCCTCCTTCTTTTTATCCATTAGGACGAAGGCCACCCCCCCACACCTCTCCATGGGGCCTCTTTGTAACTGTCGAGGAACCCTTTTCACTTTTTGTTCTGCGGGCCTTCCCAGGTCCTTTCTCTGTTGATATTCACACCATCTGCCAGCAGCAGAGGAAATCCAACCAGCACTGAGACATCAAGATCTCCAGGGTCGAGGTCTTCGCCTCGTCTTTGCACATGGCATTAAAAACACAGTTTTAACAACTGGTACGCTGCAACCAAAGCAGATTTTTGCAGCTATCCAGGGACCTAGCTACAGTGGCCTCACCCCTTGTTTGCAATGGTACGTCCTGCTAAGTCCCCCCCAATAGAAGCGGCTGTAAAGAATCACTCAAGCCGCACTAAGCAGCTGCCTGTGAGTTAGGTCATTTTCCCAGGAGCCACAGAGTGGGCATTGGCAGGACCTCAAAAAGAGGGGACACCATCTGTTCAGCGCCTGAAAAGGTTGGTGACACCTTCTGTGGTACCAACAACTTCTAATTAAGTGGCCAGGAATGCAGTAGCAGCTCCAGCGCATGATTGGTGGGCTTGCCTTAGTTATCCTGACGACAACACAGCAGACCCCCGGTCAGATTCACGCACCTCTCCACCACATCTGGCCACAGGCTAATGAAAAATGAACGAAGAGTGGATACAATAAACACGTGTGAAGGTGACACGTGACTAGAGCAGCCAACAAAAACTACATTTACTTTTGTTTTCTATGATTTTTTTTTTGCCCCCTCTTTGTAGCACTTAATTGAATGCTTATCAGGTGCCTAGAAACCTGCATTAGCCCTATGGTCAATCCCAGCGTGGTTTGTTTCTGTTGTATCATAATGCACTAATTTCATTAACATTAGGATTTAAATGAAATAACAAATAGACTTAACATTCCTCTGATTTCCATCGCTGTTACAGCCAAATCTGCTGCTTGAAAATGTTACTAATTAGGCTTATTAAGTAATTAAGAAGAGGTCTTAATTATATCTGCGCCACTGGGACCTCCACGGCTGTAACCATGAAATGCTGTGCCGCGCTGCTTGGATTTGTTGGTTTGGATGTTATACAATTTCATTTATTTAAGAGTTTGGAATGCGTGTTTTTGTAGAGAAAAAATGATTTTGGAATATATATTTTTAGGCTGTATTAGGCAAATATCTGTCTGGCTTGAAATTACAGAGAGAGAAACACTCAGCAGCCTTCAACAGCACAGCCCCAAAATGTCAAGTGAATTACCTTGCAAAGAGTTAAAAGTTTAATGAAATATATTGCGGGGAGGAAAATGAGGGGTTTGGCACAGGCATGGACTTAGTCTCAGGAGAATGGGCACCAAACGGCCCTTTCAGTCTCCACAGCCATCAGTCAAAGTAGCAGCCACCCGTCCCCTTCTCTTACACAAGGAGACTTCTCTGGAAGCCACAATGATCTATACCTCATGACCTCACTCTGAGTGTCCAACATATTTTGATTTGTGGCCCGAGTGTTATTCAAACACAAATTCAAAAGAGGATGAAATTCAGCAGAGAGCTTTTGTTGGACGCACACCAAGGTACAGTCCTTTTAGATGTCTCTGCCCTTGTGGGGAAAGAGCGAGAGAGAGTGAGAGAGAGGATTGAGTAAGCGCTGCGCTACGAGCTTGGCATAAGATTCCCTCCCGGGTCCCGACCGCTTCTCTTTCACTCCGGACAAAGCAAACACTGAACCAGGAGCCTTTGTTTGCCTCTTCAAAAGGGAGGAGTTTTTGATGCCATATCACTAAATGTGATAGAGCAAACTGAAATGTAACGATCAAAAACAAAGTCTATTTTTGTGTGTTTATTGAAAGGTATGACATCTGCTACATGGTTTCATCATGGGAGCCACATAGAGTTCAAACAATCTGTACTCCACATGCAATATTAAAGAATATACGATGGTTATGCCTTCAGGTTACAGGTGAGTGAGTTTAGATTTCATCATATAATATAAATAAAGGCAAACATGCATAAATAGTATAAATAGCATCAATACACAGAATCCTACTGATCCTACATAGTGGCATTACTTAAGTTTAAGTCTCTTCAAACTCCAGAGCAGATTTACATTGCCAACAACTTGCTGTCGGTTTATAGTGGCGGCAACACGATTTAATTCTGAGCAAAAGAAAAAAGGGAGCTGAGGAGGATGAGTGCGCAGGCTGTTGAAGAAGTTTATTTTGAAATTTCTTCTGTTTTTCTACACCCCCTAGTAAAATATCAAAATTTCTACTTGTACATGAATTATGCATGAGTGGAGGTTTAGAAGAGCAAAGGGTCCCTACAACCCCCTCACCCGTCTTGTAGCGCAGCAGGGTGGAGTGGAGTGGTGCGCGTGAGTAGGGGTTTGGGTGGAGGGGTGTACAGGCACCCCTCTGTTTGCCTGCTGCACCCCCCTGCCGGGAGACACGGCACCCCCTGCAGGAGGTGCAGCGCTCCGCTTCCCCTGTCCCTCAGGGCAAGTCGGTGTATGTCACATGCAAAACACACACAAACATACACACACACACACACGGCTCATTCAGCACAGTTTATCTGCTGACCCATCAATCAAATGCATATCCACACACACACATACACACACACACACACACACACAATTAACATCAACATTGTGCATCTCTGAGTATTACAATACTTCAGAGTTGCAAAGGACAGAAATACTTTCCGCTGAGCAATATTCCACTCAAAGAAAAAGTTCAAAGAGATGAAGTTAATGAGGAATAAGGAGAAGAGCTAAAAGTTGAGATGTGCCATATGTTTGTCTTAATAAATCTATCATGTCGAAATAACCAATCATGATTTGAGGTCAATGGTTAATGCCCCTCTTCTTTCGCAGGAAACAATATTAGAGCATGGCCGCTCTAATATTAAGTGATAGTGCAATTGTTAGTCTGTGGATGAGCCATATGTAATTTCCCTGCACACCCACTCACCCAACCACAAACACACACACACCTTCTCTCTCTCTTCTAAAACACATGTATATGGACCAGAGGCTCAGTCACAGAGTAATTGGCTCAGCAATGAAAAAACAGGAGGTCTGGATAATTAATTAATCTATCTGGCTGAGGCAGAGACACAAGGCCAGTTTTACAACCCCACCAGGGAGACTGTGGGGGTGGGGTGGGGTGGGAGAGAGAGAGAGAGAGAGAGAGAGAGAGAGAGAGAGGGGGACCCGCTGCCCTCAGACGATCTATGGCCTTGCATGAAATGGAAATGGCTTGCCAGAATGCATTAGGTGTGAATACACACACATGCACATATTCCACATCCTTTACATCTGTGTACCCTCACAAAAACTCACACACATGCTCTTTTCACACACACACACACACACAAACAGTAAACAATAAAATGCACACACACTCTGAGCTACATATTCACCTAGATTTATGAAGGCGGCAGAGTTGGCGAGGTTATTGATCTTCAGTCAATTCACAGGCAGACCGAATGGGAACAAACCAGACTGTTCAACGTATTTTCCAAACAAGATTACTCTGCTTTACTTACAGTGATAAATGTGGGGAAAACACAAGACACACAATTCTGACACAAGTCATCTCTCCTTCCCAATGAAAACTTCAGCTCTTCATTACTTGATTTGTCTGAGATCACATGTATCTGACAACGGCACTGACTGTCAATTTTTGGCTGCTTCTCATTTTTTACGATTAGGACTGGGTATTGAACTTCTTTATTTTTTGGGTGCCGGCTAAAGTGTGTGTGTTTACATGTAGCTCATTTCCATGCATTGCATTTTAGGAACTCAAGAACCTTACCTGCATTTTGACAGGAGAAACCAGGATCTAAATATAGTTTATTTGCGTAGTTCCTGGAACCAAATAGTCCTTGCTCTGGGGTTAGGACTTTTTGATGAACCAGTCACTTTTAGGGGCAGAATATGCAGAACTACTTTATCATTCACTAATTCCTTTCAAATGTCAGAGTCGCGCTACAATACAAAGAAAGAACAACGTGACTGTGTCATTTCCTCAGGTGTGAAAATTGGGTCTCAAATGCTGTTGTTGTTTTTAAAAGTTACTGGACTAATTTGCCTTAACTTTACAGTTCTGCAGATGAAGTGGCAAAGCAAACAGGAATGCACAAAAGGGAGTTCAGTTCCTGATTTATTTCCTGAGTTTAGTTCCTGTGGCTTCTTAGTTCCTGGAACTATTTTGTGGAAAACGGCATTAGATCAGATAGATCCTGATTTAGATCTAATTTAGATTTCATTGATTTAAGTTCTTGTGTGGCTTCCTGTGTTATGACATCATTTGAGAACTTTGGCTTCTTTTGTATGTATTGTTTTTGTACCACAACTTAGGTACTGAATCCACACTACAACCAAACATTTTTCAAATGATACGTGGCCCTACTGGTAGAAACTGCATTTAATGCTATGTTAGTCTGTCTGAGAGGAAAGGATCACATAAATGCCTAATGGAGCATGCAAATATAAATTTGAACCAAACTAATTTGGGAACCTTCTGTAAATGCAACAGAACATCATATTGTCTTTTGAGAATGGTGTCAAAATACACTTCTTGGCTGCTTAAATCCTGCCAGAGGAGTGAGGTGAAGAGAGGAAGGTAAGAGAGGAGTGTAGCTTCTCCACAATCCCAGACAGTTTGTCTGTCAGACTCAGGGAGGGATCTGGAACTTGAGAGTATTTTTTCTCTCCCTTTTTTCACCACAAGCCTGTGTTAGTGGTTGTCAGATCTAACAACAGGATGGGAGAATACAACACACACACACACACACACACACACACACACACACACACACACACACCTCAGCTGAGGAGGCAAGTGGCAGGTACATCACGTCTATGGTAATAGAACAGCAGATGGAACTGGCAGGCACACACACACGGCACCTTGTGCTTTGACACAAACACACATACTCTTGCATGTGCACACACCCACTTGTTCATACATAACCAAAAAACACACTGACACAAACACGCAGGAACAAGCTGCTTTTACCTTACGGTGACGAAATATCACGTTTGAAAATAAATACACAGCCAAAATCCACACATGCGCATAACAAGATGTGAGTTTGACTTTCTCCCGTCAATGTGCTAAAAAGTGCATGTGAGCTATAAATGGCTCCTTCCTTATAGGAAAGAAAGAGGTGTCAGAGTGTTGGTCCAAGAAGGTGTTGTCTGTTTCTGACCTGTCTCTCCAGGGTACCGTATGAGCGACGGCGTAGCTACTGGCCCTGCTAATCTAAGAGATAAATCATCTTTAGTCACTCTCTAACAGCCTGACAGACAGACAGGCCTAAGTACCTGGGAGGGTGGCAAAGGGACACTTTAAAATCTCCAGTGATGAGGTGTACTGCCGTGAAGAAAACAGTTAGCCGCCCCGAGCTCCCTCCTATCCCCCCGAGTCTCTGGCTGCCATTTTGGCGGGATCTCAAGGCGCTATTCCGGCTCTATCTCATGTCACCGTCCTGGCTGTCGTTCAATTCTCACGTTGGCTACCGTTCAGCCTCCATTCTGGCTTCGGTTCAAGCTCCACAGTGGCTGTGTTTCGGGGGCTTCATTGTGGCTCTGTTTCAGCAAAGCACCCCCCCCCTTCCCCTTTCAGTTTCAGCACCCCAGGTAGCTGGCCTCCTGCCCGGCATGCAGATCAGTGGGAGATCCAGGCTCAGGCCTTTTGTTTGGGGTGGCATTTTGCCTTTGTTTTCCCATCTCGCCTGTAATCTAAACACCCAAAACATCTCATGCTTGACAAATCGGCCCTGAGACGAGGGAGCAGTGGAAGACAAACGGCTGGAAGCGGTTCAACCCCAGGCAGGACTGATGGTGTCCGACTGGGCCTGACCTCCCAAAGGTTAAAGACACGTTCACTTACAAAGCAATCAATTACCCAGGCTGTGTGGGCGCTTTTAACCAACCTCCCCTCCTGCCTTCCACACAGCCGGCGTTATTGATGAGGGTCCCAGTGTACAGCACACTCCAACTTGGAGTGTGTATTACATTTCACAATTGAAATAAATCTCAGATTCTTGGTGTTACTGCCTACCTGAACCTCTCTCCTGCTTTATATCATCTTTCTCCCCCTCCTCCTCCTCCTTCCTGCCTCCCTCTCTCCCTCCTCTCTGCAGGTTGTTGTAGCAGGTTTATTCTGGTAGTTGGGCTCCGTGGGCCCCGGCAGGCCCCTCAGCTGTTCGCTGGGTTTGTAATTACCATTTCATTAAGAATCCGGGTCTCGTGGGGAAGGCGCTTGCCAAATTTCCAGTGTGAGTGGCAATTATCTCTCTTCGTGTCTGCGATTCACCATTTTGTACTTAGTGGCTTGACAACGGCTAGGAACATTTTGCTGGAGTAATAATAGGTCTGGGATATTTACACTGTAGCCCACTCAGGCTTAGCTCTGTGAACAGACTGATATGAGCTATCAGAAGAGATAGAAACAAACTAGAGGAAACACTACAGAGACAAGCACTAAACTACTTCTGTGTACATACCGTAAAAGAAGTGGTATTTCAATATGCTTTCCATAAAGCTGCACAAAAACTGGGTAGTGTGGTACTGAATTGAGGTTATTTATTTTTATTTATAAAGTCCTTGTAGGTCTGAGTAAGTGCTCATGTAGTATATTTTTATGTTGGATTCAATCATCATGTGTGTTTTACTGCAATTTTGCTTCTTGTAATGTTTCTCTTTTGGCCACTTGGAAAAACATGACTCTTAATCTCATAAAAGTTAAACTAAAGCTTTTGCAATGTGTTTTTCTGCCATGCAACACTAGTACTATAGAACTGTACAAAAATATACCATATATATCAATATATCAGTTGCCAAGAGTCTGATCAGGAATCAGTTTCTTTACAGTGTACTCAGTGAAAATAAGTAGAGTACCAGACATTCAACCACTTTACTTGTAAACATCTGTCATGCATGACCTTCGTTCTCTTTGAATGCCAACAATTTTATAATTGCCTTCTCTTGTCTCTTAATGTACAGCTTGTAGACTCGCTCATATTTATCTGCATGCCAAGGTACTGAATGTGCAATGCATACACGTGTATTAAAGAAAAGGGTTCAGATTTTGTCTGCAAGTCTAACTTTCTAAAGAACTGTTGGTAGCTGTAATTATTCCTCCTGTTCGTACTGGCCTTGAATTGATTCTTTCCTAGCGTGAATACAAAACGAAGTGCTGCGATATGTCAATTCTTGCAGGAGCAGTAGTCTGGCTGTTCACACCAGAAATGCATTTCTCTGCACCGGTCAACAGGCAATCCTGCTCCTCTGCTCTTTGGGCTGATCTTTATCATGGGTAAGTAATAAACTATGAATTTATAACTTAAAGCTTTTTATGTGTTCCTGGATGCCGCCTGCCATCAAATACGTTAAAATGAGAGTTGCAGATGTAATTACAGTTCTATGAATTGTAGGAAAAACAAAGGGGTTGGTAAGCAGGATGCATATTTGATCATTTATTAGAATCAGATAATTTATATCATATATATCATTTATATCGTTTAATAGATTATCAGTGTGTTTTCTTGCCAGATTCGCTCGCACGGGCAGAGAAAATAAACCAGAAGTCAAAACTATCACTGCAGAGCACGAGCTGGCCGCAGAGCTCTGGGGATAACTACGCACATTTTCAGATGTAAACACAAAAAGTGACAGAAATAGTTGTAATAAATGATGAAAACGTTCAAACCCTGCTTACTTTTCACCTCCACACACCAAGCCAATCACTGCATGAAGTGGATGCGAATGTCGGATTGTCACTTATGGAAACATACAGAAATTGTTGGACTCAGTTTTGGTGTGTGTGTGTGTGTATGGGGAGATTGGGGGGGGTTAAGCCGTTCACACTTCTAATAAAGTATAGTGGCAACTTAAGCAGGTGGGGAGTGAACAGTCTGAAAAGAATACAACGAAGTTCCAAGTGATTGTAGGTCATAGAGGGAAGTTAATGAATGTCTAGTTCTAGTAAATTTACATATAACATACTTTAGTGTGAATATAACTTAATGTATTTACCAACAAACAGACTATTTTCATCTTACAGTACATATTTATTCACACTTGTTAAAAGAATTGACAGCTCAGTAACATTTATGCCATGCATACAATTCTTGTCTATTCTTTACTTACAGGACACATTTCTTCTTTGGTTCTCCCAGGACTGTTTTCTTGCTGAGCTGCAGTGGATGAATATAGTAACATAAAAAATGAATTTCATACTAAAATGACTGTAACTGTGGAAGAAACCTACTGCTGAAGCCTTGGTAGTCTGACTAAGAAGACATTTTTATCACAGAATGAGGAGTGTGGATGTAGTTGCTCTAGGAAGAGATCACTTCAGGACCAATATGGACAGGAGGAATTATTAGAGCAACCATTAACTCTTTCACCATACATATGGATGTGTATAAAATGTAATGTTTGTGTGTGAGTGTGTACAGCAAATGAGAGACAGGAAGTGTGTGAGCCTCTTAAGCGTGTGTCTGTGTCCTGTATGTGTTTACTCCTCCCTCTTAAGTACAAAAAAAAAATATATCAGGCGTCCGCTGTGTCGAGTTATAGTGACATGACTCACACGATGTCTACTGCGAGTGACGGCTGTGGCTCTTTTAATTGCACGTCTGCGCTGAATGATGGAATACTTAATTCCTACACATTCCACACAATTGCTTTTCGCGCTGGCAGGGGCCTGGGAGGCAGCGGAGGCTTTCTGTGGCCATATGGAGAGGGAGGCAGAGTCCAGGCTGAGTGATCGGGAGCTTACCGCCTCATCCCTGCACCAGACTGGCTGCTATACTGTACTGAAGCTGCAGACGGGCACATGAAGCAGCACGACTAATGAAACACATTCCACATTCCACATTCCACACACACACACACACACACACACACACACACACACACACACACACACATATAAAACTGGAATGTAGTAAGATTTAATTTAGCATTAGTCTCTTCCTCCCAGATACAGTACATACACAAACACACCCTGATCAATAGTCTCTTATTTGCAGTCAAACTTGCATAAAAATGACCAAACACACACACAAAAAAAAACACACATTCACACATCGTCTCTAACACAAGCACAATCTCATACACACTCATGCATGGTCTCACACAGACTCATATGTTCTCAGTCACACACACACACACACACACACACACACGCACCTGTATCTCACATGTAGAGAACATGCAAGCACACACTGAGATATTCACATGAATCCTCTCAGATACACACACACAGTCAGCTGTATGAAGTGTGCTGACAGTCTTGTCAGCTCATGGTAGCACCATCAGGCTCCCTGCTGTCCTGTGAATGGGTCACTTCTCCTTCTCCATCTCTCTTATCGCTCGGTCACATCGCCTGTTTTCTGTTGAGTCTGGAGTAAGAATAGTGCTCTAGTGCTACAGTAGTTGGATAGTGCAATATGCTCCGACCCCAGCTTTTCTGATACTGGATTCTCAGTGGCAATGAGGCTGATGGGTGACTGGTGATGTGGTAAAACCAAACATACAGAGCCAGCATGTCCTTTAAACTACCACACTGCTCAGCACACGTTTCCTATGTGGACTTTTATACTCTGAAGTAATACGGTGGGTCTACAGCCATGCTAGCTGCACTGTGAGACTGTAACTGTCATGGAAAACTAAACAGTTAAATGAATGTCATGATCCAACATTTGTTTTTAAACTTTGGCAGTCATAATAAAGTAAAGTAATAACTGGCCGCAGGGTGGTGTCAGAATAATGTCAAATTCTCAGGTCATGTGCTTTTGAGTCTTTAAAGATATACATAGATACAGTCCTTGGTTTAGTGAACACGAACAGGTTTGTTTATTGTTCATGTATTATTCATCAGTAATTCAGTATTTTAGTTTAGCATATTAGCATGTTAATATTTGTTAAAATTCAAAATTGTACTAAACGTAAAGTACAGTTTAGACTGATGGGACTGTCCTTAATTTTGAAGGCATTTGGTCACAAACAATATATGGCACTCATATTACTCTTGCTGAGTCATACAAATACTTAGGAATTTGGCTTGACAGCAGACTATCATTCAAGGTTCATAACACTTGACTCAAAAATTCAAAATCAAACCAGGCTTCTTGTATAGAATTAAAGGATGTCTGTCTTCTTCCAACCGTAAAACTATTGTGCGGTCAACCTTCATGTCTGTCCTCGACTATGGAGACATTCTGTATTGTCATGCTGCCCCATCAACACTTCAGCAGTTAAACCCTGTGTATCATAGTGCACTATGCTTGATCACGAATGACACACTCCGTACTCATCATTGTTCTCTGTATCACACGGTTGGATGGACTTCCTTACAGTCAAGAAGAAAAAGCCATCTCATGTTATTAATTTATAAAGATCTACTGTTGAAGCTTCCAAACTACCTCACAAGTCTTATCTCATTTAAATCTAGTAACTACAGTACATGATCCAGTAACTACGTAACCTTAGATATCCTTCTTGTACGCACTAATGTTGGCAGAACTGGTTTCAGGTATTATGCACCTTTTAAATGGAATGATCTGCAAATTGTACTCAAACTAGAGTCTTACAGTCCCCTTGGTGATTTTAAAGCTGTATTATCTGATGTTTTTTATGATTCTTGTAACAGTTTGATTAATTCCTTGTGTATAGTGGTGTTGTTTCTGTTTGTGTTCTTGTGAATGTTTTGTGTTCTCAGGTCTCTCTTGGAAAAGAGATCTTAATCTCAATGAGACTGATTAAATAAAAAATAAATAAAAATTTGATGATGGTAAACTGCACAGTAATCTATTGGACAACTGTCAAATGCTGGTGGCGCTACTGTAGATGAAAAGTCAGAGGCTCTCCAAAGTCAGTAGGATTCATCCTCTGGGGATCACGAATATCTGAAGAAATTTCCATCCTATAGCTTTTTGCTATATTTCAGTCTGGACCGAAGTGGTGGACTAACCGACCAATATTCCCATCCTTAGAGCCACAGCAGTGTAGCTAGAAAGTACGAGCTTTGATGGAGGGTTTCAGTGTCTTGCTGTTATGTTCTTAACACAGCATTAGAGGCTTTTCCATTCTGACAATAAGAAAATATTGCTGTAAAACTGAGACCTTGCACGTGTTTGGCATTAAAATGGTTCAAGTTGTAGTCATAACTGTCATGTTCCACATTTTCTGATTGAGGCACTTGCAGTTTCACTGGTGTTTCTACACTTGTCAGTCAAACTAGTGTGTCTAGCACTGGCACGTGAAACTGGGAAAATATAAAACATCAGTTCCTGTGTGCCAGAGGATTTTTCTTGGGAAAGTCCTCCCAGCTCTGGTAGTTCAGAGCTGCAAATGTTAAAGCTTGCACAAATTGGATAGTCATCTAAATGAATCTTTCTCTCTAAAAATGTTGCTGATTATTACTTGAAACATACTGAATGTCAGCACAAGTTTTAGGTATTGGCAGAATTAATCCAAACATACTGGTATTGGCCTCAGATGTAGCGGTTAAATGTCAGCTCCAAGAACAGCCAGGAGTACTGTTCATTGATGTGACCCTGGAAATACCCTGGCCCCCACAGACACCCTGTGCATGCAAAGTAAGGAGAGCGAGAGACATATAGTGTATATGGAGAAAGAGAAAGAGAGCCTGCTAATACATTTAGTAGCCATGCCTCGTTTAAGAAAAGCCCTTAATGACTTTAATTGATCTTTATTAGCTTCAATTAGAGAGGGACACTTGGGGGGGAAACAAGGTTGTGATTCCTGCAGACAGATCAGAGGAGGTGAGCAAGATCAAAACCAAGGAGAGAGAGAGAGAGAGAAAGAGGGAGAGAGAGAGAGAGAGAGAGAGAGAGAGAGAGAGAGAGAGAGAGAGATGTGCAGACTGAAAAAGAAGAAACAATGGAAGACACAGAATAAGAACCTTTACAGTTAAGTAATGGTGCGCCTATTGTTTTCTAGTGATTTGAATTTGTTACATTTTGTAATATTTTGCATTTAGTCTTGAGTTAACACTGTCCATTACAAATAGTAAAGTGAAAGCAGTTAACATAACTGGAGTGATGAGTAACAGTTCTGGCAGTTTCTCGGAAGCCATCGGCTATTGTCTGACGACGATTTAGCCTCTGGGGGCTATCCGGATATCCGGGACAAGACTTCCTCTTCTGTGCACTGGTCATTGTTTACAGTCCGATTAGCAATCTCGGAATCCATCGGCTATCGTCTGACAACAATTTGAATGCAGATAAATGTAAAAAAACAAAACAATAAAAAGCTAATATCTAGGGTTCCGAGCTTGATAGAAAGCTAAATCGCCTTGCGAGATTGCATTTCAGCCAATACTCGCTCAAACGTGATTGGTCAATACTACTTGGACTACAAACGGAAACCAGAACGCTTCAGATCCCAAAATCTTGTCCCTTGCCTACAGATTCTGTATTAATATGCCGATATCTGTATATAGAGATTACAGTTTTGGTGACCTGTCATCATGCAACACTGTCATACTTTAGAGTATGGGGACAAAAAGGAGGGAAGCTGTTCAATGAAGAAATGTGCAAAATGTAATTTGCTCAGTTTGTGCACATAGTGCAGACATTAAAGGTGTGTTCAGACAGAATGCAGGGCAAATTTTAGAGGCAGCTCAATCGCGTACAAAGACAATAGAAAGAAAATAAGAGGGCGCCATTAGACACCAAATCACCTGGGGCGGCACGAACTGAGGTGAGGACACGTTAACAAGTGTTGAAAATGTTTCATCTTGCACACAAATTTGCGCTCACCCTGGGACTTTGTGTACCTTTTTCATAAACATATACAGATGAGAGGGAAAAGGAGAGAGCCTAGAACAACAGAAAGAAGTGGAGTTTGATGAGTTCTGTCACACAAACACAGATACAGGCACACTCCCATTCACAAGGTCATGTGCCCATTCCTAGCTAGCGTACAGCTGACGCCTGTTAAGGGCAAATCAACACGAACTGCACAAAAGGTCCAGCTGTCAAATTTGCGTGAATGACATGAGCACACCTTTAAAAAGGGGCACAAAACAGAAAAAGAGAGCTTAGAATAGCAACTACTCAGGCTGCAATGCATTTCAAGCTTGGCGGTCTTCCTATAAGTAGGAAACATCAACATAAAGTGGGTATCATTATATATCATGTGGTTGGTCAGTGGACAGCTCGGTTCACCTGGAAGACGACTGGGACCCATGTTGTGGTCTTGTTGTGGTTGTTTGGTGTGGTGAGATAGAATGGCTCCAAACTGAAGAATTCAAGCAAAGTAAGCAGGCAAGAAGTAAACACGGGTTAGAAAGAACACAGCAAGGTCACCATTGATCCTGCAATTTATGGAGTAACTTCCTGAAATTCCATTTTTGAGTTGTAGTCCAGAGACGGAAGTCTGTGAATATTTGTGAAATTTAAAAATAAGATTTATAAAGATTCCCAAAGTCTCTCAGCCCAACTGTAGATAATAATCTTTGTTTTTTTTGGCATTTTAGCCTTAATTGACAGTGACAATAGAGAGACAGGAAACATGGAGACAGAGAAGATGATAGCAATTTTCTTATTATATTATTAAGTGTCTTAACAGCCAAGCTACGAGGACTGATAACCTCTTACCACTTGCGTTACAAAAGAACACATGCAGACAATATAAAACACTGTGAAAACCTATTTTTACTGGACTACTAATCAAAACATATTCTGACATTTAACACATCTGATCTCTGTTTATATATTTGTATTGAACATATTAGTCAAAAAAATGTGACAGGGTAAAATCACTTACCATGCTTACAATTTTTCTCTATTTGAAAAATGTGGTTTGCTTCCACCGGATCTGCTCCTCAAACTGTCCTTTATCACTGATACTAAAGCATTCCTCCCTGACTCAGTAACCTCAGTTTCATAATACTTAAAATGTGTAGTAACTTTAAGCAATGAAGATTTATTAGCATAAAACAATGCAAGTAGCTCCACTAGTATTCAACAAATAAAAAGGTGGATAAAGCAGATACAAGCTAGCCAGTACCGGAGTGGAAATCTCTGTCTCCACTCCAACCCCAGCCCTCTAGTCCCCTCATCCAGCCCACCATCCATCCCTTCCTCTTCCCAGCGCTGTGTTTGTGTTTCTAGGGGGAGCTGGCTGACCCCTGACCCCGGGCTAATGAGAGCGATAACGAGGATTAAAAGGGGGTGACTGGAAGGTGTCTGAGAGTGGGGTTTAAACAATTACACTGGGCTGCCAACATGCCTTTCTTCATGACTCAGGAAATTACAGTCCCCCCCCCCCCCCCACACTCTTTCAGTAGGCAGACAAAAGAAAGGGCTTATGGAAAATAATAAATTATCTCGGGGCCACGTTAACTTGGATGTAAATCGCCGGGCAATTATGTTTTAATAGCCCTTTAAGAGAATGAGTAATTGGGTTGACACTACTGGGGTTGATCAGGCTCACCCGTCTCTCTCCCTTTGTGCCCGCTGGAAGCGAGCTCTGGGTCTGTGTGTTGGTCAGCCTGCAGGATGACTGCATGGTAGTTAGTCAGTTAGCTTGAAAAACAGTGTAACAGTGACTTCAGGGAATCTGGATGACTATTATCATCATGCTAAAATTAGAACTTTACTCTGGTAAACCAAGCATTGCCACTGTTTTATTTAAATTTTTCTTTTTCCTCTTTCTTTTGGTTATAATATTATTGCTAAGATGGTTTTGCTCTTCACTTCTTAGAGATCATTTTCGAAGGATTTTCTCCTGATTAAGGTTTTGGTTTTATAGGTGGCGCTCCGTGCTTTGTCTTGTCATCCATCGTGGCTATCTGTGCTCTCATTGCCATTGCAATTCTTTGTTTATGACAAACTAAACTTCATATAACTAGTAGGTGTGTAACACAAAGCTATTATCTGTTTATTTCACAAAACAGCAGAAGTTGTTGGAAATAGTCTAGGCTGCTTCATTTTCTGTGTTAAACTGTTGTTTACTCCCACTTATACTCCTTAGATATGTACAGTACACCTTTAGCTGCTAACAAAATACACAAAATAACTATGTTTGAACCACATACCAAAATTAATCAACCAATTAAGTATAATGATTTGTATTTGAACCCCCACTCCAAAAAAGAAAAATGTAAGTCTAGATAAAATGTTTGTAACTGTTAAATGGTGCAGGTGGAAATGAATAGTGGAAAGAGAAGTGATGGTGGTGAACAGTGGGAAAATACAAGTCACAATTTCACTGGGAAGTTGGAAAGTTGGTCTTTAGCGTCTATGATAAAAATATAGAAAGCTAATAGCAAAAAAACATGCCTCTGCCAAAAAATGTGCCATAATAGCTCAGTGGACAATTACTGTATAACCTGCAGTGGGTTAGCGTCCAGACAAAAATAAAGCTGGTTCAACGTATCTATAAAAAACAAAACAAAAATAAAACATAATAAAGCTATTGACAAAAATTTCCAATTTCAGGATTGGATCATGAGGTAAAAATAAGAACATCTGCCAGGATGAACCTCGCTGAATATCCAACTTAAAACGATCTACATCTCCATGTTTCTAGCATATAGCCTATTTGTTTACATTTTGGTAGATCTGCATCATGGGAAGTCATGCTGCTTTGGCTACTAGCAGTTCCTGTTTGCACTGCACAGACAATGATCTGGATTTAAACACGTTTAACGTTTAAACAAAGATCCTGGCATCACTGCTAAGAGTGTGTATAATGTACGTGTGTTTTGATTTGACTGAGTTATGACTGTGAGAGGAAGTGGTTTGATGTTGCTGGCAAATTGCGTCAGTCATCTAAAAAAAAAAAAAAGATTATTGCAAATATTTGTATCTGTTCAGAGCACATTGTTCATATCTGAGTAATGTATTTAAATTCAGTTACATCCCCAATAAATAGGCAGTAAAAATAAAATGTTGCACATCATTTTATAATAGAAAAATGTAGGTTTTTATGTCTACAACATGTAAGTCATGTATGTAGGCGTGTTTGTTTCTGCATGAAATAGAAAAGAACCCGCCATATCTGTCCCCACTAACACACATAGAGGTTTAGCAGGACCCTGGCCAGCTCCCTTTGACCTCTGACCTCTGGCCCAGACTGTGACCTGTGGATGATCGGCGTGTGTCTTGATTTGGCCACCATGGGGGGAAATGGAGGCAGGATCGATGTGAGAAGGGAAGAGATCACAACAGGCCAAACCTGGTGAGTCGAAAACCACTCAAATGAGACTGGCACAACACAGCGGGGGAAGGAGGAGAGGAAAAAGCAAAGAAAAATGAGAGCACAAAAAGAAGGTAGAAAAAAGGAGAAAATAGTGATAGAGATCTGAGGCTAGACCGAGCCTGACACACTGGAGGGAAATAATCAAAATCCTCGGCAGGATGTCGGACCTTACTGCAATGAACAAGCAAATGGTGGGATAAACCTATATTTATCTCCTCTTACTTTCATCTCGGGAAGAAGACAAACGGCGTAAGAAATTGATCAGATGAGCATCTGTTAGGCTTGGCAACAGTCACAAGTCTGCAGAGACGGTTTTTAAACCCCATTTTTCAATCTCATCGCCATTACTGTCAACGCTGTACAGGCACTTAAAGGACTGCTCCACAGTAAAAGAAGAAAAAGAGAGCTGTATATACAAATGCAGGCTACTGCACCTCTTCTTCACCCTGTTAGTGTTTCCTTTTAGACAGAGCTTCTCTAATTCCTGCAGCCACTGTAAGTGCTTGGCACTGACAATTTGTGCAGTGAGTTTCTACAGGAGTAATGGAGCAAAGGAGTCAAATGTTTCTTCCTTTGATGATACCTCTTGTTATTTAAATATTAAACTGCTATGTCTATCTTATAGCTACGCAGTCCTTAGTATATGCCCTTTACATAAACATCAAAGAGGTCAACTAATATGTGTTCTTGAAGGCCCATACTAAGACCAACATTTTAACACTGCTAACAAGAGTGTAGGCCACTAAGGGCGGGAATGTCAGTCAGTTAGTGGATCAGCTCAAATTATTTAATTTAAGTAGGGTGTACAGTAACAAGCAGCACAGCCTCTAGGGGCTGCTATCAAACTCTTATACTCTGTATGTGTGTTCAGACCATAGACTGTATATAAAGATGGATGACATGACAGCTCCCCAAAAGTAAAGCTAAAACATCTCGATCGCCGCCTGGTGGCTGGCTGCATTACATAAACCCCGCCCCCTCCATGTTAGCGGCAAATAAAATGTTCCCAAAGATGGTTTCTGTCGTTTTAGGTAGTTCTTAGTAATTAGTTATTTGGTGCTATAAAAAGGGGGTGAGACGTCATGATTGACAACATGTTGTGTGCTCACAATTGGTTCGGGCGGGTGTATGGACAGGACCTTGACCCGTGGATCACTACTGCACAGACTCTGGCTCCAATGCATTACAGCGTTCACATATTTGATTGGCCACCACAGTGCCTTGCTCAATGACACTGCATAATGAAAACAATGATCCAGGTTCAGCTTTTTTGCCAGACAACCCTGTGTTTTTTTTGCCACTGTGCCAATGCAGCGGTGACACTTAAAATGTACGAAAAGGCTGCAATTTGTAGCATCTAACCATGGCCAAACACAAATTGAATCTGCTATGTTGCCCTGCATATAGTATCTGTTTGGGTCTATTGTCTATTGGGACACATTGACACACATTGTATTTCTTTATATATTTTCTTTGTATCCATCTAATTTTCTATTTGTGTTCAACACACCTTTAGTTGTGTTACACTATTGTGATAATGTTCGATATCTTCCCATAGAAATGCTTTTACACCACAACAGTGACAAAGATTTTGTGGCTCCCTGTTAGAGTGGAACAGTGTCTGAAACAGCATTTGCAACCCTGCCTTCTAGAAATTACATCTATATACTACTAATTTGTGCTGCCAGTTAATTTTTGAGGGAAATGCAACTTCTGCCAGGATTTCGGTCAGAGGGAACTTTTTTCCTCCAGGGAACAAAGTGCTACGTTCTTGCACTGCACAGAAGTTGCAGGGAGGTGGTCGGGGTGAATGGATGGAGTACAGAGCGCAGGACTTTGATGCAGGAGACGGGGTTAGCAATGCTTTAGCTGCTACAAGGAAAAAACAAACAAAAAATAACCTAATGAAATACACTGTCAGTTAACATTTTACTAATGCGTTCAGTATCAACATTTGGTGACATGCCAGATTCGTTAATTAAAAAACGCTTACTTAAAAAAATGGAATCTGGACCACGTTATGTTTCTTACAAAACATATTTGCTGTTCCAAATTAGAGGTACACAAACGTAAAAGGCTTGGCATCATCATGATTTATATAAATAAAATAAGATACCACTTCTCAAAGAGGAACATTCACCATATCAAAGTGGATCACACTGACAGGACCATACTGATACTTGATAAATGCACTCACAAAGTCCTCTATATCTTACGCTATGGAGCACCTGCTGATATGTGTATCTTTCGAAGTGTGTTAGTGTGTCTCTGTGTGTCCCTCCTTCTCTACCTCCCGTCCTCACTGAGGCTCTTTTATTCCCTCCTGAGCGGCTCCGTCACCCATGTCGCCGGGGGACAAGGAGAACGTGGCGGTTTCCCTGGATCAAAAATTTACGAGCAATTAAAAGTCGGCCGACGCCCGGCATCCATCAGCCCTGCGTGCTGCTGCCAGGCTGGGTGAGGGGAACTTGCAGTAAACCACAGGCTATATACTTTTATATCTGTTTTCCCTCCAAAGAGGGGAAGGTTATGACAAAATTATGTTTTACTGTCCCCAGTACCTAGCGCGATGTAGACATCTTTCACGGAGCAGGCTCGTTGGAGGTCAGAGCCCCTGGAAAGGAGGCAGGGGTAGAGAAATATCTGTGTGTGTAGAAGTGTGTGTTGTCTTTATGCTGGGTGATTTTTTTAACCAGTGACAGAAGCCTTTAACACAATAGGAATAACATATTATCTGCTCCTCTGGTTGATCAGTTACTGAGGGAAGAGTGACCTAATTACTGGGTTGTTTATGACTGCAGAGCTCTGATTTATTTCCCTATGCTGATGTAATTTCAACACCGACTCTTCCTCTTCAATAAAGGCCGTATTCGAATACAAAAACGCACACACGCACATTCATGCACAATGATCCATTGCGACACACCTAATACACAAAAAAGCACGCAAACCCTCATACATCAACACAGTCACTCTTTCACTTTTTTCTGGCTCCTCGCGACAGGCCCAGACTCATTTGCATCCTTAATTGTGTTGTAATGTACTTTTAATTTGAAAATGGAGGCAATTAATTATTTTGATACGGAACAAAATGCCGCAAATGTAAACATTCTAATGGTTCTCCGTGAACAGAGTATCATTTTTCAAAAGAGGGATTGAATCTTATCTAATTTTTTAATGCCATACTAGTTTTTTTCTTCTTCTGTAAGATACCGTTTTACCCCTCATGCATTCTCCTTGATATTCACTTTGTCTTTGCAGAGAGGGCAGCGCTTCTTTGATCTATTCCACCGCTGTTATTTTCTATCTAAATCTCCCACAGGATAATTGCTGTAGTTTCACCTATGCTATCAGAAGAGATTAAATGAAATTAAGCCTGTTTGGACATCCTGCTTCTTCTCCAAACGTCATCCCTCCGGTACATGCCGCTAACACCAGACTCTCCACTTTCTATTTCTGGGTCAGAGAGGCTTCAAGTGGAGATGCGAATCGCAGATTAATTTTTTTTAGTTTTTTCCCTCCGTCGACCATGTGATCAATAGGTGTCAGTGTTCAAAGGCAAGCAAGCAGCACCGGAGGAGAGGAGAGGAGAGAACAGGAGAGGAGAGAACAGGATAGGAGAGAAGAGAACAGGAGAGGAGAGGAGAGAACAGGAGAGGAGAGGAGAGAACAGGAGAGGAGAGAACAGGATAGGAGAGAACAGGAGAGGAGAGGAGAGAACAGGATAGGAGAGAACAGTAGAGGAGAGGAGAGAACAGGAGAGGAGAGGAGAGAACAGGATAGGAGAGAAGAGAACAGGAGAGGAGAGGAGAGAACAGGAGAGGAGAGAACAGGAGAGGAGAGAAGAGAACAGGAGAGGAGAGGAGAGGAGAGAACAGGAGAGGAGAGGAGAGAACAGGAGAGGAGAGAACAGGAGAGGAGAGGAGAGGAGAGAACAGGACAGGAGAGGAGAGGAGAGGAGAGAACAGGAGAGGAGAGGAGAGGAGAGGAGAGGAGAGGAGAGGAGAGGAGAGGAGAGGAGAGGAGAGGAGTGGGGGGGCCCTGGAAAAAAAAACTGACACTTTCACTCCCTCAACCTGATAAACTCCCCACAGAGAGGAACAGGATGGATGCGTGTTATTTTTTTCCTCTATTTACCCATTTCCATCACCTTTCCTCCTCATTCCCTTTCCCTATTCTCTCTCACACACACGTTCGGTCCTCTTATATCTCTAAACCCCCACCCAACCGCCACCCCTCACCCCTATCTCTTTCACTCTCTCCCTTCTGATTCTCCTGAGGGTGCTGGGAGCTCGCTGACATCACAGCCGGCCTGGCAACAGCCTATAAATTATGAGTGACAAGTCTTTGGACCAATAAAAGCACCACCATATTTCATGCACAGTAAATCTGATTGCAGATTGCTCTGGCGTGTGGCGGCTGACATGTTTATTGTCGTCATGGCGGTGGGAGCTGAGGGTGAGGGGGGTGGTGGCAGTGAGGGGGGTCGCTCCCCAACATCAGAGTTTCTACAGCTCCCAGTCTATATGGAGGTCAAACAGATGGGAGCTATGGGATGCGGGCGAGCCCTTCCACCGACCCAACAACCCCCCAAATCCCCAAACACACACACACACACACATAAATGCCAACTCACCCAACATCTATAAGGCTATTTTTCCTTCAGCTTTAACAAAGCCATGCAACTGCTTCTTTCACTGCAACCATCTGGCCTCAATCTGCACATTTCTTCCTGACAAACTTTTAAAGAGGTTATACTTGACATCTCCATTCATTTTTCTTCTTTAAAGTGACACGTTTGAAAGAAGAAATTCACAGGGGAGTAACTAGTACTAGTTACTAGTAATATTACTTTCCCCAGTAACGAGTAGTGTAACGAATTACTAATAACACTTCAGTATTAAGTACTTGTTACAACCTTACTTTTGTTTTCCCCAGATTTGTTTTAGGTTCATGTCACCAAGCAGCAAGCTAGATTGGAAGATGAAAACGCTTACATTCAGCGTCTGGAAATATTCCCATTACTTTGATTTTGTTGGTAGAAAAGATGACAAGAACAACACGTTGTCAAATGTAAATTGAGTGCAGGTAAGACTCTTTCCACTGCGAAAAACACGACCTCAAACCTCCTGAAACACCTACTACGACAGCACAACAACGTGATGCTGGTGGAAATACACCCCATCAAAGATGAGCCCTCTGCGGCCGTGGAGGATGGCTGTAGCCCTACAACGGCTAAACAACCAAAACTGGATTTTAATGGAGGACAGCAGGCTACAAGCGACAAAGAACTAATGAAGCTTGTGGCTGGATAAGTGGTGGATGAAACGGCTGACTCCCAGGTAAAAAATCATCAGTTTTTGAGCCAGATGTGCTTTTCATCTAGCCTGTAACTTTTATGGATTCAAAGTCTGCAGAAAAAAAACTGCTAGTTTGAAGCCTTAGCTGCACTTATCCGCGATTACCCTGACATTCACACAGAGGCATGCGAAGTCTGAATTTTGAGGAGAAAGGACAATTACCAATTTTGTGGGGTTTAATGGAAAAGTAAGAGTAGCATAACGAATTACTGTTGGCAGGGAGTAATAAGTAATAATATTAATTTTGAAAAGAGTAAGGAGTAATGAGTAATAAATTAAATTTTTTGAGTAAAGAGCCCAACACTGGAAATTATATATTTGTATTCATAAGCAATGAAATGTTTCTTTTGCTGCTACAGTCTTCCTGGTATCACCAGCAGCTTATGGTGGTTAATGTTTGCAAACTTTAGGTAGATGGGAGATGTGTTGCTATATAAGATTACTTGGTGAATCTTCTCTACTTCTACCACTCTTAACTACAATACACACCAGCCACCTTGTAGACTGTTGCGTCTTTGAAGACATCAGCTGATACCAGTAGCACACACAAGACGCGTCAGACGGTCAGAGGAAAAAGTCAAGTGCTGATCTGGGGAGCAGATGTGATAGAAACTGCTTTTCTGGAGTGTTGACACATGTTGACGCTGGGAAACACACACCACCTTTCCCCCTGTAATATTCACTTAGGCCACAGTGTACAGTGACCAAGAGAGCCTAATGCACTGCACCTTACAAAATCACAAGCAATGAAGAAACACCTCCACCAATTTGACAACCCATATGGAAAAGACACAAGCAAATACAGAAAACTGAAGTCAAAGGCAAGACTACATAGGTTTTGCTCTTTTTTCATTTTTTTTCCCAAACAAACGAGGACTTTTCTAGGGAATAAGACTTTTTAAAACTAAGTGCTTTTATAAACTGGAGTCAACCGGCAACAACATGTAGATAAATGTACATTACAGTACATGAAAATATAAAATCATGTGATAAATCAAACCACAAACTAGCAAACAGGCTGCACTCAAACAGTATAAACCCACAGAATCCAAATAAGAGAAAAAAAAGTCTTTCCCCCTCTTCCATCACTAACTTCTCGCTATAAACTATAAGCATTCAGCATTATCTTCAATTTTCTTAAACATGGATCCTCTCATTACAGATCATCATATCTAATTTTTAATGTATTGTAACAACCTCATTGATGGTAAGTGACCCTGTGCTCATTGCACTGTCTAGTCCACCGTCCTGGCCCATGCAATAAACCATTCTTCATAATCAGCCTGCAGTATGATCTGGGCAATACAAGTCCTCTGCCAGGGCCCCTAAATGGACAGATTTCAACCAACGCCCGCTGGTGTGATCGGCATCATTATATTTTAATTAATCCATTGTTCTCACAGCAACACAGTAATTACAATCTATTTTATGACGCGCCATGCTGCGAAGGGGGGATGGAAGAGAGAAATAGGAAGGCAGCGAGAGGAAATGATGGCAAGAGAAGGGAAAAGAAGGGAAGAGGAAAGACGGGAGGAGGAAAGGAAATTTTAAGGTGAGTGAGAGAGAGCAGAGGAAAAACATCACATACGCTATGAGTGATTACAGATATGTCATTGCTCGGCTGACATTGTAAAAGCATTGTAAAAGCGTTTATACGATGTCTGGAGGAGCACAGGGCCCTCTCTCTCTCCCAGATTCATGCTTCATACAGTCAGGGGGAGAAGCTCCATTTCTTCCAGCCTCTGTCTATATAAATCAGAGCAGGTATGGACACTCAGACACGCTGTGGGTGTGATAATAACATTAGAGGATTACAATGACACTCCTCCGTGGACAAGATCACCTGTCTCAAGTGTCATAAAACAGCTGCTTTTTGCGGTTGGAGCGCTTTATATGAGGAGAGTGTGTAGGTGTGTGTGCACACTAAAGTGCTTGTGTGTGTGTGTGTGTGTGTGTGTGTGTGTGTGTGTGTGTGTGCGCGCGCTGCAAATACAGTAGTGAACAAGTGGGAGATGACATACATGCTATTGTAACAATTATTTCCTAGGCTGCTCGCACACATGCACGGAAATGAGAGCTACTCTTTTCAAGTTACAACTAAGACAAAGGAAACAGTACAGAGGTACTCTTAGCAGGTCAGGTCATTTTGTTACTATGTTGATATCATTAACCTGGGATGCATGCAATGAAAGTACCTAGTTTTTGTATATCTGAATACTGAGAGACACTGACTGAAATCTAAGGTTTAGATAACTGTGGAGCTGTGGGAAGAGGCTATACTACCGTAGTCTAAAACTGCAGCTAACACCTCAGCAAATAGCCAAGTACTGCAATTCTGGCACTGATATGTGAAACAAGATTCTGAACAACGTTAACAAGCCTAACTGCATTGAAGGCATCTTGGGTTGTGGTGCAAATCAACAGTAAAAAAGGGCACACAGCTTGTGGATTTAGGGCTGCTATAACTGAAACCCTAAACACTGCACAAACAACAGTAAGTCTAGGTTTTAAGTCACCGACCTGTGTGATCCAACTTGTAATAAGTAACACCTGATCTCTGCAGTTTAACACATAAATCTGTTACAGTTAAGTGGCTTGACCTCACTTTAAATTCAATATGTCATTTTAAACAAGCAGTTAAACAGTTTTGTGTTACAGTGGCTCAAGAAACCTTCAGGTAGAAATTAATTTGACTCTATTTAATTTACCTGACATTATTATGGTTAGAGAGCATATAGGGATAATTATTGTAATCATGCATTTCATAAACACGACCATTTTCTCTGCGTGTACATTATAGACAGTTAAACTATTCAATCATAAATCCTTGGGGAAATGTTGTTAGGCGGTCTTTGCCATGTTACAGACAGATAAACAAACAGTTGTAAATATAATATAAATAATAATACAAATACAATATAAATATATTGATGTCCACACTTACAGTATGCCAAGCACAATACAACACTGGTGTAGCATTAAAAACTTTTCTATGTCATTATAATTATCACCAAGTAGTATCACCTATAAAGTAGGATCTGAATGTGTCCTGAATATGTTTTTTAGAGGTCTGCAGTTGTATGTGTGTGTTCTTTATAGTACAAGCAAACAGTTGAAAGTCACCATTAATCTGTGGCTATAATCCAGTTAAACCTTTCAGTACCAAGCCAAAATTTGTACTACTAGTATATTTGCTGTTTTAGAAAAACAATAGTTTTTGAAGAAACAACTGATGTGAATAGGTGCATTCAGGAATTATGATGGATGACATACATGCAGAATTGAGGTTCATCTAATTAAGGTCAACCTAATCAAGGTACTCCTGTGTTTTTAAACCTGGGCCCTATTTTTACTAATTTTGGAGTCGAAATGACTAACCCCCACTATTAATTCCAGTAGATCACCTCAGCCGGCATCCACGAACGGGCTGCAATGGCTGCAACGTAATCCTTTGGAGCAACTGTGCCTGCGTCCACTAAAAGTGCTTGTTTTTGCCACTGACAGGCTCAGACTATTATTCGAAGTGTCTGACAACATTATGGAAAGGATCCCTGCAGAGACTGTCGGGCTCCTTTACATAGTGACTTTTGGTAAGAATTAGTCAGTTTGACCCCAAAATTGGTTAAAAAAAAATAGAGCCCAGGTTTTAAAATACCGGAGTTTTACTTTATTGCATTTATCAGAATTCTGAATGTGTCAAATATGATAGCTCATTTCAAAACAGTAATTCCAGTGGAAAGTAAAATTTGTGAGGTTTTAAGTGTATCTGACAGCAACTATGGGTTTACAGTAGCCCCTAGTTGTAACACAGGTGCAAATTGATGAAGTGTAATAACAAACCATCATGCTATAAATTATTTAAAAACACATTATATATATTTACTCTACAGACATGAGAGCAATACCAATCTTCTCATCTAAAGTAACTCTCAGCAAGAAAGCAAATAAGCGTATTTCCCAAAATGCTAAACTGTTGCTTTAAAGAGACACAACGAAACCAGACAGCCATAGCAACAAGTATTTAAGGATTTCAGCCAAGCATGGCAGCTCACTTTGCTTTTAAAGAACAGTTGATATGTAAATTGTGTGATTAATACATCAAATCAGTTTTCATGTAAGCCTCCCTTTAAAGGCAGGCAGAATGTTGGCAGAACACTAGGTTTCAGTGTAACCCCGATGATGATACCACATGTTTGTGTAAGTGTTTGCTTGGATGTATCACAGTACCTATGGTGAACATGGTATCCTGCTGCGTTGATGTTCCACCCAGGCTCTTTGGGGTCGGGGATCTTTGCTGTCTTGGCGATCAGATGCTGGAGATCCCTCCACGTCAGCTTAGGACTGGGGCAAGAGACACGAAACAGAATATCATCAAACGCATCCTTCCTTCGGCCCGTGTTCTACACCGACTGAAACCACAGAGGAAACACTTCAAATCTGTGAACCTGCAGGGAGCTCAACATGGGCTCTAGTCTTGTGTAGAAAGAGGCTGGAGGACTGTTTTATAGGCCTTACAGCACACATGTAATGCTTATACTGTATTAATGCTAAGGTTTATTGATACATAAACCACTGCGATGAGACACTGCCAGACCTTTTACAGCAGGTCCTCTAGACATAAAAGCACCTGTTTAAGTCAAGCTTACGGTTTTAATAATGGTGTCAGTAAAAAACTGTGAATCCAACAAAGAATATTTGAGACTTTAACAAAAGAGCCTAGAGAGTCGAATGTAGAAAAAGTCTTCTTTCTAATCCCAGGCAGGGGAATTCTAATAGAGCGGACTCAAGTGTCATGTCAAGCAATATACTAATGGAATCCAATTAAGACCTTTAAACTGCGCCGAGAGCTGGAGGATATTAGCTCAGTTTTCTATAACAAAAGACCAAAGGGTCTTCAACGAGGGCTTTTCCAGGATATAAAAAGCATAAAGGAAATTGGGTTTTTCTGCTTTATCCACTCATTATTGTTCCCTAAGAAAATGAGTTGAATGGAGCATAAGAGAACCGCTTGGCCACCCATTCTGAACAGCCTTTTTCTCTTTCTGGGAAGAAATAACTCCACTGTTTGCTCAACATTTGCACACGGACAGTCGTTTCTCCAGCACAGAAGAACAGAACAAGGTAATTAAAGGTGTGCAGCACAGTTAGACTTCCCCCTATTAATGACACAACCGCATTACATCGTGCATGTGTATTCAGCCACGTTAAGGTATATCTTCGTGGTTTTACAGTATGGCAAAATATCTGCACAAAGATGTGAGGACAAGTCTAAATTACAAGTAGCCTCTTCGTTATTGTGCCGTTGAGTGTTAGACATCTCAGGAAACATCAGGCGCAGATATAAACAGACGTATTCCATTCACGTATTGGAAAAAAACGGAGTAGAACAAAAGCGGGGAGAGAAGCTTTCATTAGCAGCATAAAACAAAACCCCGGCAAGCAGCGAGAGCAGGCAGCTAAAACAACATGATAGGAATAATACCAGTAGCACTAATAATAGACGGATAGAATGAAAGAAAACACAACGCACAAACAATTATTTTAAGCTTTGATTTCAAAGGGATTGGAGTGTGTGTGTATGTGTGTGTGTGTGTGGGGGGGGGGGAGTAGGCTTTGTACTTTTGAACTATTGCTGCTCACTGCATGCGTCTGTGTGTACGAGTGCGCGTTCTGTATTATATATTAGCGGCAGCAGCGTGATTCTGTTGTGTGCACTCCCCCCACCTCCATCATCACCACCACCATCACCCCTCTGGTGGAATCAGAGAAACCCCCGCGGCCCCGGCTGGTTTGCATAAAGCAAACAAAATTAAATTTGCTTTGCTAAATCAAAGCATGTATGGTATTCCAAGCCGCTCTCTCTGGGACAAATTACTTCAAACGGCCTCCTTTGTATCATAACAGAATGAAAAAAAAAGAATCAGCCCAATCAGTGGCTCTCCAAAACCCTCGACTCGGGAATTAATTATTGAACCGAGGGCTTTTCTCCCTCCTAGCAGTCCGCGACACAGATCTATTTATTTTGGAAAAGTCGTTTTGCTCTTAAAAACACACTGTTCGCTGAAAACCCACTTTACTGCTATCTCTCTCTCTCCCTCAATGTTTTCACTCCTCTTTGCCACACAGCCCCTGAAGGGACATGTGAATAGGTTTAGGCCACGAAATTAATCTGAAACCCCACGACCAGCATCTACTATAGTGCTGGTTAAACAGAAGTATTGCTTATATGCTGTAATGGACTTAAGATTAACTGAGCTGTTAACTTTGACTTTCTTTTCTCTGCACTACCTCTTTGTATCAATGCAAGACCATGTGTTTTCTCCTCCTGTTGGTTTTGGTTTGTCTGTGAGAAAGAACAAAATCACTATTTATGGAATTTGGTAAGTAGTTCAAGTAGAGGAATATGAGCTAAAGCGAAGGATCCTTTAAGACTATTTCCAGGGTTAGTTGTTATTTCTATTTAGTTATTCTTCTATTTATGACGCGCTACATGTGATTATATTTAATAGAAACCTTTTTTCAGTATTTTTAGAATAGAAATTCTATGGTGCCAAACCTTGCTTCATATCAACTGCTGTCCTCGCACGCAAAGGAGCGTTTAGACCAAAATATATACACGTAAAAATGTCTTAAAGCTGAAATACATCACGTTACAGCAAGATGATGGAGGGTGTGGTGTTTTATGTTAAGTTGTTTGACTTTTATGTCATTGGTATTTATCAAAAATGCAAAATGCTAAAGTGATTAAATTAGAGACAAATGGAGCGACAACTGCAAGCTCGTTCAGGCAGTCAACTCGAGCTGCAGTGCTATACACACGTGACATGACTCACTCTCCACAGTCATCTACCAAACACACCCTCCCAACTTGGCGGTCTTTTTAAGCTGCAAAAAGTCAATGCAACTGCATCAGTATTGTAGCCTGTTCTATCAGCACCACCACCACCCCAGCATCCACCTGCAGGATCTGGCTAGGGGGTTTAAGATATTTGCTCATCACTCCCCAATATCTCTGGTATTTGTACCATCAAGTCATTTTCACTGACTGCAAACCACACCTCTTTTGTGGAGTAGCTACTCCAGCAGAGGAGGGTTATATAAAAGTGTATTGTGCAACACAGCTATGATAGCTTCTTCTAGTTTTCCATAGGCCTTTTTCATGGAAGACATACTGGCGTGCCACAGTAGGAAAAGCATGTGTGCTGAATTCCATTTAGATGCTTTAGTTTCAGGCTCCCTGTCGTGGCTTACTGGGACACTTAATTAGAACAGAGCCATTGTTAATGTGGCAAGTCAAAACGTGTGCTTTGAAAACGGCCTGCTTCCTCAAAGGTCGGCAATGGCAAGATGGTTTGCTATCAGTGAGTGGCATGAATTCACAAGTCAAAGTTTGCCAACGTCAAACTCAATGGGAAAGATTTGTGCTGATTTACTTCACCTCTGCAACCAAATCCACTGATCACATTGATTCCTCCCAAAATTTGCTTTTTTAAATGCTGGTCCGACCAAGCCTTTAAGCTGAGACGTATCTTAAAAAATACTGGACTGATTTCTTCCTGTGGTGACTCAGGTGACTCACAATAAGCAAAACCTAAAGTAATGCAACACTGACATGTGACAAACATTCAACTCATGCATGAAGAAATAACACTAAAACTTTAAAATTTTGACAAAACCCAGTGAAGGCATCATGTTTCCTGTCATGGATTATCTCGCTCTGTGAAAGCTGTATTCATCACTGTAAATTTATAATTGCAGACATTGGCTTCTTCTGAAGGATAGACAGCAATGGGAGGAATAGAACTGACATCACTGTTACAAAGACAATAAAATTGAATCATGTTGTCCAGCAGACACATGAACACGACTGGGCTGCAGTTCGCAGGCGATTGGGGCAGAGTGCAACAATATATGAGCCTCCTCCAGACCCTTACAGCCTTCATCCCCTCGCCAAGGCTCACAAAGCAGCACAGCAGCCGTCACAGTGAGCACACAACTGTTTACAAATCCCCAGTTAATAGGATCAGGCCTCATTGACTGGGCCGCTCCGATGTGTCTGATGTAATCTATTAGCTGTATGATAGTCAGAGTCTCAGTCCAATCAATAACCCTGGGCCTCCATATTGCTCCACTGTGGACTGTTACTCCTCTTTAGTGCTGCTTAGAATGCAGACTTAGTGACTATAACTACTAAGTGTGTGTGTGTGTGTGTGTGTGCAGAGCTTTGTGTCCATCTACTTGTCCTTGTGTCACATCACGCAGTTGTGTGAATTTCTGAGTTTTAATGTTGTGTGTGTTTCTATGTGTGTACAGTAGCTGTGCATCTCTTCACAGGAAACAAGCGTGTGCACAATACTGTATTATTTTACTGCAGTTTGTATATGTGCAATGTTAAATCATAAAACATACATACTAGAGCTGATGCTTAGGCAGATGCTTATTTGGTAACACTTTAATGCATAAATGCATGTGGGGATAGCGTGTGTCTGTGTGTTGTGTAATTATGTTGACATTCGTAATATGCACGCACCTATACACGAGTGTATTACTGTACAATGGTGCATATATGTGTATTAATGTGGCTTTACAGTAGATGGCACGTCTGGAAGTGCATGTTTCGTGCATCGTGTGTGTGCGCGCGCTGTGTTTGTGTGTGTCGGAGTGTGTCTGTAGCTGCTGTAACTGGGTTTCCAATTAAGTTGAACCACAGGCCGGATCAATGCTAGTCCTCTGTGTGCAGGAATGAGCAGCCCTGGGCCCTCAGAGCATGCCCACGAATAATTTATCACTCACACTGGGCGCAGGCGGAGAGGAGGAGGAGGAGGAGGAGGAGGAGACAGGGAGCGCAAGGACAAAGCGTCCAGCCCAGGGGAGAGAGCGCAAAAGATGGGCAATCGAGGGGACAAAAAGATGGAGGGGTGAAGAAGGAGAGAGAGAGATCAGGACTCACTGTCAGCTCTCGATCATTTAGAAGCACCACACTCAACATTTTCTTTCTGGTAAACAACCATCGAAAATGAAATTCTATAGGGAGCACAAACCACATAACTCTTTCCAACACAATGTACTGTATGTTTGCTAATGCTGCAAGTAGTAAAAGAGATGAAAATATGTGACAGAGGATCAATCCGTTTTCCAGTAATTGCCTTTTCCAAATCAGATATCATCCATACAATGAATGATGAGTGAACACAAGAAAATAACTTTCCTTTATTATGTTGAAAATCAAGCATTTTTTAAGGAGTATATTCGAATACAAGCATATTCCTAACCTTGACGTAACAGTCAAAATTAAGCATTTTCCAAACTTTCAAGACTTTGTATGAACCCTGAATTTTAACATGAGGTGCCGGCATCAAATACGAGCCATCATCAGCTTCAACTAAAAAATCAGTAATGGACTTCACTCCATCGTGTATCATGGATGTATTTGCAGCCAGAAGAGGTTGATGCATTTACATTTACCCTCAGCATGTCTCAAATTTCTTGTTCTTTTCTTTTTATTTTAATGGAAACTGAAGGAGATATCACTAACAGCCAAGCTTGTTAGTCAGCAGGGTATAATGTGTTGGTACAAGACAAGCAGCAGTTTAAACCCCACCGCCTCATCCCAGGCAGCACATCTTCTGCTTGGACACTTCGCATTTAGATCTTCTGCTGAGCCACATCGCAGCTTTAGTTGAAAGGCAAACTAAAACACATGTGGGTATACATTTACAGAGAAGCACAGAAATACCCACATTTGCAGACAAACACACACAGCAGAAGCAAAAGCACACACACACACACACACACACACACAAGAAAGCCAATCACTCACTGCGTCATAACTGCACAGAAACTCATGATGCACACATGTACAGAAAAACATACAAACGCTCATACAGACACACAAAACAGCAACTGCTGCACGCACATCTACACACACACACACACAGTGTCCCCACCCTGTGGAGTGTCAGAGTCCAATGTTCTCTCCATCTCTGTCCTTACTCCGTCTCTATTAATCTCACAGTAGCGAGGCGTGGACTGGTAAGACGCTCCACATCGCTCTGTAATCTTCTCTTAATGTGCTGCACTCTAAGCCTAAGTGAACCCATTTGGAGTGACTGTGAGCAGACTGAGATTCCTCCCATGTTATCTGAACAAGTGTTACTAATGGGTTTATCAATTAGGCCAAGTCCAATAACTGCATGCCTGCAATCTCCTTTAAATACGCTCCGCCGGCGTAGCCCTGATTTCTGTGGTTAATGAGTACATGTGTACCCGTGTGTGTGTGTGTGTGTGTGTGTGTGTATGTATGATTGTGAGACCACGGACAGTTTGCCTCTGTATGCCTGTATTTATGTGTGTATATTTATATGACAGGTTCAGTACCAAGTGCTTATAACTATTAATTGTCTTTGTATGACAAATTGTGTACTACTGCTTGTGTATCTGTATATCACTTCTTGTGCACTAATACTATATATTATAATGTGGAGTATGTTCACTGCCTTTGAACATACTGTATTGTACTTGTTTGTGCGTGCATGTATGCGTTTTTTGTGTATTGTGTGATTTTTTTATTTTTACCATTTACATAAAAATATAATCTTACTTTTTGTTCTGGCATACATTTTGACATTACATATTTTGAGTTTGAGGAGATAAATGCATAGTGTTACTAATGTGTTGAATTAGCTAAAAGTTAACAAGTAACCCTTTTTTGTCTGGTTAATGCTGGTCTATTTGTAACGTTTAACTTTTTTCGTTAGAAGATTGGCTTGAATAATTTCAATGAGGTACAGAGGCTAGATAAGCTGATGTAAAAATGCCAAAGAGAGTTTCACAGGTATGTTAATATTAGTACATCAGTATCATCACATATAAGTCATATAGCCAAGTTCTGTATGTTTTTGTGAGAGGTCACACATGTCTGTGACCTTCCGTGCACTTCAAATGAAAAACATTAGCGCAGGAGACGCCCTCACTGAGGACAAGTGTGTCTGCGTGTGAGTGTGTGTTTGTGCACGTCTGGCAGAGTGTTTGGGTATACGGCCAATTAGAGCGAGTGGATTCACTTTTCCATGTGCTCTCCCACTGAGATCACTGGCTGATTACTCCTTAGTTCCCCGCAGAGAACGTTATATACATCATTTCTCTTATTCATTCAATGGGCAGAAAAAGAGAAGGGAAGTGAATGAATTATTAGAGAAATGGGGACACACTACATGACTTTTATACTGTTTACAGCCCTAAGCGGAAATTGCCATATACTCTAGATAATTTAAATATATAACGTAAGAATAAGAATTACCTTAATTACCTTAGTTTGGCAGTTTTGTATGAGGCTGTGTACAAAATAAAATAACCCTCACTGCTATAAAAAGTTAATCTGTCTTATTTTCCAGGCCATACAATAAAATCCAGACTGTCCTCCCCAAAAATTACGACCCTTATTTATGTTTATTTAGGCGGTGACCTCTAGTGGCTAGACTGTCCTCCTGAAAAATACGACCGTATAGGGGTCGTCTGTGCAAGTAGCTTATTACAAACCATATTTATGTTTATTGTTAGGCGGCGACCTATAAAGAGCGACAAAGTCGGCGTAGGAAGGAGGTCGGGGTGGATGGATGGGTCAAACAACACAGGACTTTCACCCAGGAGACTGCTATTCATGTCCTGTGTGAAACCAAAAGTCAGCGTTGATGTGACTTAAGCTACGTACGTAACTTAGTTAGTTACGTAACTTAACTTACATACGTAACTAACTTAGTTATTTTAACCCAAACCATCTTTTCCTAAACCTTGGTGCCTAAACCTAACCAAATGTCGTTACCATGACAACGAAGGTCCTGTACATCTATGTTGTTTTGGGAGTCACTGACAAATGACCTATTCTGTAGGTTGGAGGATTTGTTGATAAAATCCATTAAGAATCTGTATTGACAAAGATGAGTCCTTTTACTTTGGATAATGCAAGTGGGCCGTTAACACTCTACATGGAGTTAGCATGGAGCACTAGAGCCAGAGTGGATGACTACAATGTCTCCTGTCACTAAATGGCTAAATTGACCAACAGGTTAAAACAATCATTTATACATTTTTACTGCTGCTGTGTGATTGAATGAAAGGACTTGCCCAAAATAGTTCACCTGATCATAGAAAAGGGTGACTGGACTTAAGGAGGAGAGAATCCATCTTTCCAGACAGCCGCAGGTGTAAAAATCCCAGAACATAAGCAGTAAAACCAAATGGTCAGCTCCATCCGAGCAAACGGACAGACTGGATGAATGAATGGAGGGAAGAATCAGAGATAAAGTGACAGAGAGGCTGACACGGTGATAAAATGAACAAACAAACAGTCAGAGACAGAACGACTGACAAACAGAACTAGCAAAGAATTGATTTACCCCGTTGGACAGGCGTCAAGACGGATGGATGGAGACAGATGGAGACAGACAGGCCAACATAGTGTCAGAGAGACAGATAGACAGTGACACCCTGACACTGTTAGTGCAGCAAAACAAAGAAGGAAGAAAGGATATTCTAATAACACAGACAACACACTGTACGCCCATTTAGGCCCTCTGCCATTTTGTATCATCACTGTATGTTGCCGAAAACCGTCATGTCATATCAGAAATGACAAAGATGATTCGTTTCTAAGCCTGTGCAATTTCATAAACATTTAGTAAGTGCATCTTATCACAGTGTGATAAAATGCTGTGGAGCCCTAGTCACAGTGTTTGCATTTCTCCAATCTGCTCGCTTTTTTTTTTTTTGATAAATGAACAAAGATAAAGCAAAAAGATTGCAAGAAAACTTCGTGCATTTCTCATTAGACACAGAAAAGATGCAATTCTGGAGAGTGTTGTGGCATGAAGAGAAAACGGAGGTAGAGATAACAGAGTGATTGACAGAGGGATTAAATGTGTAGTCTAATAACCACATATGACAAGTAAAAAGAAAAACAGATTATATGTATCAAGAGAACTGCAGGTATGTGCAAATACAGCAAGTCTACAGAAGACACTTTGTGAAATGGCACATGTGTCAGTAGTCTAGGAGTGCGTTGGATCAGTGCTGTACATTATTCTAAATTGAGCTAGTATTAGGATGTATTCAAAACCGCCAACTATACTATCAGTACGTACTGATTTGGCCAAAATGTAGCATGTAGTATGCAGTATGCAAACAAAAGTAAAATCTGCAGTATGCCAAAAATACCCGGATGTCGTACCGATTCTGAAAGAATCTCCAGTGTGCATCGGACCAGTCTACCTTGCCTTGTGTCCCACAATGCAAAGCGCTAACAGTCCATAAAAATCTGTTTCTGAACAAATCTGAGGCAATAAATAAGCAAGGTAGCGAGTTGGCTAACATTAGCTTGCAGTTTACTGCATACAGCCCGTGGTAGCTCATTAGCCTCCAGTGTGTAGCTTTTCCAACAAATGCTGTTTAATAAACTGAGGAGGGAGGTTTGAGGTACTGTAGTTGGACCCTTTTATTGCCATTAGCCATGCTAGTGTTTACTTCCGCTTTCCAAAACTTGCATACAGCAAAATAAATCTATCTGACAGCTTCATACAGCATACCGGTTTCGAATACAGCATTAGACTTTTACTATCAAGACTAAGAGTCTAAAGTCGAAGAGGCTTTGAGCTAAACGACAGAAAGTTAAAAATGGCAATGTTAACATGCTGATGTTTAGCAGATATAATGCTAGCCATGTTCACCATATTACATTAGCATTTTAGCATGCTAACTGTGGGAACCAAGTTACGTTTAAATATGTTTCAGTTCGATAAATGCAGTCTGTATTTTGTTTATGTAAATTGAGATAAAAAGTGATTTTATTCAATAACTTAATTAATAGTAATTTAAGTCAGTTAGTAGTCACTTGATTCATGTTAATGTAAGCATGATATTTTGTAAAAGGCAACACTATGTAAGCTTTCTGTTAGAGCGACGATGTAGGTTACCGTCACTTTAAGAGAAATAGGTCTCGTGCTCATTGAGGTGAATTTGTTGGGACATGTCTTTTGTTCAGTTGAGGCTGAAGTAACTACCAAGCCACACGGTTTTCTTACTGTAGTACAGTTTGCTGATTAGGAGAACTTAACTTTGAATACTCCTATAAAAAGATACTACAAAACTGTGGAATAAAAATACTTGTTTTATCTGTTTTAATACTGTTTTATCCTTTTTTACATCAAAGTCCTGTGGAAGTTTTTCCTTCACGAAATAAGTAAAGGCGAACGCCGAGCTTCAACCCACCACACTAACATTTGCTAATTAACACTAAACTCAAAGTACACTTGAGTGAAAAGAAGAGTACAATTCTGGAAACATTTCATTGTCATGAAAGTACAAAGATATATATTAAACGTACCCTCATGTGTGTATATACAAAAACCTTGGTGCTTGTGGATACTATATATGAGGCAGGTTGTTTCTGATGAATGGGAAACAGAGAAGAAAAACTCTAGATTTGCATGTGTGAGAGAGAGTATGGCAGAATATATGAGTGAGTGCGATTGTGTGAAATGTGGGGAGAAAGAGAGACACAGAATGAGCAAGTGTGAGAAACAGAGAAAGAGCGAGAGAGACCCAGAAAGATAGACAGACAGAAAGAGAGAACCCAGCTCCATAAAGACGTGAGCAGAATGCTGCCGATCTGAGCAAGAGAGGTGATATATAGTTTAGTCAGTAGCAGCGGGTCACGACAAAGCCTTTAACAGTAATGTCCCGGGAGTCGCCTCGCCCAGGGGACCCGCGCTCCATTTTACAGCCAAGCGACTGAGACTGAGACGCCGTGGCATGACAGCTGGAGCAGTAAAGCCGGCCTCTAGTACCATCCATAACATGAAGGAGGCGTAGACGCCACTGATACCACCACAAAACACCAGGCCCGAGGCCACACCGACAGCTGGCGTGTTAAGAGGGATGAAGAAAAAGGGGGCTTGGGAAATGGTAGGAAGTGGCAGACAAGACAAAGGAAGGAGAGAAGAAAAAAGAGCGAGGAGATATATTTGCAGATTTAGACAGACACAAAAAGAAAGGGTAGGAGCGAAAAATGATCTACATCAAAGGAGGGACTAAAACAACAAACAGAGGGAAGGGGAATGGGGAGGAGAGACGAGGTACAGCTCACAGGAGCAAGGTGCAGAATTTGAATGTGAAAACAGTCACTTTTAGTGCTGAAATGATCACATGAATGAAGTCAGTTGACAGGAAATTAATAATTGATTATAGAGTAACTGTTTAAGCCTTTTCTAAAGCAAAATTACAAAACATTGGCTCTCTTTTTAGGTTTCGGACTGTCAGTTGGACAAAATTTATCTGAAGATGTCACCTTGGGCTCTAGGAACCTGTGATGGCCATTTTGCATTTTTTTTCCTGACATTTTATACAAGAAACAATTATTGATCATTGAAAAAATAATTAACAGATTCACTGAAAAGAAAAATAATCAATCCATCGGATCCAGGGAAGTGAAAGGCTAATGAAACAAGCCCAAAATCTTGAACAAATTAAAATTCTGACCTGAAGGAAAAGTTGGGGGATCATCAAAGTCATTAGGAGACATCGACTGGGGACCATGAATGTCTCTACCAAATTTTGTGCAAATTCATCAAGTACATGTTGAGATTTTTCACTGGATAAGTGAAAACTCGGACCTGCTGGTGACACTAGATGAAAAGTCAGGAGATCACTAAAATCCAATAGTTTCTTGAGATATTTCAGTCAAAAGTGCTGGACTCACTCACCAACAGAACGTTGCCATCCCTTTAGCCACACCGCTAAGGTGCCTAATAATAATTAGCTGGAGCCCTAGTTGTGGCATTTTAGGTTGTGTGCTACCTAGTTAGATTTGTATTGATTTAAAGCAGAAAAGAAAACATCTTTACTGCACAAAACAGAGGACCGCACTACAAATAGAACTAATAGGGCTGAAGATTTCAGATCTTCTGGCAACAGTGCATATTGAAGGAAGAAAAAGGCTGATGGGAATATCACTTCTAACAATGCTGTCTTCTTCAGAGAAGACAAAGACAAGGTGTTAAGGAGGAATATGGGTGAAAATACTGTTCTGTAAAAAAATAAAAAAGTACAGGGGGAATATGAGAAATGTGGTCTTAAATAACTGGCAGAAAACAGAGCCAATCAATCATCACAACCATGACAAGAAATCAAAGTAAACGCTGCAAGGCCCTCAGACAGTGGGAATACACATTGCTAAAGTGTCCTTGAGCAACACACTATGGGCCCCTACAAAAATCAGCAAGCTATTGCATTTATTGTTGTAGTATTAACAGTATGCAGTATGACTGGGCAGTAACACACTCACTTTACTTCTAAGACAAGAGCCAGAATCCCTGCAGCAATCGGAGCAGCACTGGATGTTCCTGGAAAGTGTGTGACACAGCCATCACCAATGTCGGTCACAGTGACCTGGAGAGATAACAAACCAAATGTGTTACAAGATACAGGCATGCAGATGTCATATAAGTACGAAGATGGGTGCATGTGAGCTGTTCTACTCAACTACTCCACTGATACGTATTTCTGTGGGAGGTTTTTGGAAAAAAATGCGGCTTTGCAGTAGAGTTCCCACACTGTAGCAGCTACTGTATCCGTTTTTTCTGTCATTAGAACACGTCAACACAGTTTTACAGCGATAATAATTAAAAAGTCAACTTGTGTCTAGTCTGACCACCTCCTAATGTGAGGTGGAAAAGGGCAGAAGTCCCGGCAGACGAAGGTGATATCACACTGATAAAATTGGCCTTTCTGTTTCTGTAGCCCTGGAGTTGGCATTGCATTTCTTCCCTGCTTTTCACTGCCTCACCTCCGCTATCAACACCTTGGCTTCTTCCTCTCCCTTTCTCAGCCACTACAGCCACGCTTTACCTCCAATTAACACTCGTTTGCTTCTGTGTGTCTGTGCGTGTGTGTATACCCAGCAGTCACCTAGGTCATTTGGCAGGCCTCTATAAATATCACACCAGTGGCTGCTCTTTAACAGGCTTCTCACAGCTCACAGGAGCCAAAGAGCAGGGCTGCTGGCACACACACACATATATACAACCTCATTAATGATAAACACTGTTGTTAGATGTGTTAGGTGGTACACGCACAGTAACCAGAGGTAGTGAGCCTCCCACGCTGGCCCCTGTCAGAGTGACGGCCATCACACCGGGGCATGGCTCGCCGAAGTAGGCGGGCTTCCCTGTTTGAGAGACAGCACCGATGGCAATGTTGTAGATGGAGTTGACATAGCCGTCTGCGCCGCAGTGGTCACGCTGCATTCCACCATTACCTGCCGCCCACACAAAGATGCTGCCCTTCCCACCTCGGCCCTGACAACACAAACAGAGGGACGTCAAAGTGAAAGAACAAGTGAAAAGTGGATTTCATAAAGAATGTTTCCATCTAGCGGCCAGCGGAGCATTTCAAATATCACATATGAAAAAATATATCACACTGTATATTTTTACATAGGGCTCAAACATAGGGTGGAAAAATAGGAGTCAGTTAATGATGGTAATTTATGCAATGATGAAAACTTTTGTGGATAGTCATCATTGTACCAAGTGAATATGATCCATTTCAGCACCATATGGGTAGACAAATATTCATATTTCAGTAAATTCACAAGCACAGATTACAATAATCAAAACTGAAACTAAAGTGAACTAAAGCTACAAATGGCAAAAGCCAGAAACAAAAAAAATGGAGAATTGTCAGGGGTCAGATTTGGAATACACTACAAAGATGGACGGATAATGAGATGGGCCCCTGGGCTCAGACACGTTAAAGCCCCCGCCCCCCAAACCCTGAGTGGTTTGTAGTTATTTTACGTGATTTCAGCAATATTTTGTAGATTAACCATTAACTGTAACATGCTGCCATTGGTTGAAAATTTGCTGATATAAAGAGAGGCTGTCTAACTCCTGTCGGAAGCTTCCTGCCACACTGACAATCCTTTCCACAAATATTATTTAAAAATACTACAGGGTAGTATATCTAATATTATACTGTAGGAAAGCTGTGATGCAGTTTAGAGTTTCTCTTAAAATAGATATATTGTACTATTTAACATATTTAAATTACTTAACTTTTACTTTTTTAATGATTACTTTTGACTTTCAGTTGAGAAATGATAATAACTGTCACTTTAAACTAAAGGGGGGGTTGGGGCCCTTTGAACCCTTGGCCCCTGGGCCTGTGCCCAGTAGGCCTGCTCCGTAATCCCTGCATTACTTGGAATAAAGCAACACACTAGGATTGTATCGCTAAACGCCCAAAGGGAAAGATAACTTAAAATTGGTACAAATAAAACGTACCTTAAAACTAAATATTTCTAACCCCCCCTAATCTGAAACACTTGGTATAGACGATAATTTTATAAACTCTTGAAAATAAATACATTTGTATTTCAATCCATCTATATAACCCTAACACTTGTCATTTTGTCCTTCTAATCTCAGCTCCACTGACAGTGTGGAGCTCTGCTTTACATCTGACAGACAGCGGTGTGAACTTGGAGATGAAAGCCGTGCCTTGTGAGTTCCTAGCCGAAGGGCTTGTTCTGTCAGGCTGTGCGGCCCGTCCATCTCGGCCCCGTTGTCCCGCGGGCCCCAGCTGCAGACGTAGATGTCGATGAAGTGGATGTTGAAGGTCAGAGCTGTGGCCTCCATGGCATCAGTGACTGAGCCGTCCAGCAGGCGGATACCTGGACGGATCGAAAAAGGTCACAGAGAGATCAGAGTTCGGAGGGAGGCTTGTGGAAAACCAAAACCAAAATGTACACTTTTTGAAAACATACTGCAAGAGGATTTTGCACCCTGGTGCAGACACAAGGATTCTGTTTTTTTATGTTGTAAAAGTGAATGTGATATCCCATCTACAAAAAGTTAATACAGTAACGGAACTATGATATATATAGTATTTCTCTCTGTTTCTCATGTCTGTTATTCGTACATATTTTATCTGTGTCCTGTTACCTCATGTTTCCTCAGTGTCTTTTTAATTGTCTGCTTCTTTATTATATCTTTATATCTGTTCTCTGTCGTTGTATGAGTTCCATCACAGTCTGTCTCTCTGTCTGCTCTTGCTGTATTCTTATTTCTCTGCATTTGCTCCATTGCTGGTTGTTAAAATGAAAAAGTCAAAGGTTAACTTAAACAAGGTCATTTTTGTGAGAATGAACATGACAGTGATTGCAGTAACCTTGCCACTATCAGCTGTAAAATAAAATGGCACAATGATTTCTATCTATAGCTTCTTCTCAATAGTGTTAACTTTAGCTTCAGCAAATGATGGCTAAAAAGAAAGCTCTTCAAGCTCTCATTCGCCAAGAGCCCTTTTAAAAACATTTGATATCCACCCTTATAGACGTATAACCTGTGATAGGTCATTGTGTGTGAGTGGTGTCAGGGAGTGTCTCAATCATTTACCAATTAGCTGCAAAGAAAGTCCATCATTTAATTAATTTGCCACCTTTTCTAAATTTACACCTTACTAACTGCTATTTACACCCCTGATGTTAACAACAGGATGACAAAAATAACATATACTTCAGAAACTCTCAGTGAAAAACTATCAATATAACATGATAAAAAAAAGCCTTCTCTCTACATGTAAAAACTCGAAGAGCTTAAACATCTAATAAAACAGCTATATGGTTAAAGGAACCTTACCACTTATCATTACATTATTTTCAGATAAGCCTACAATACATTGGAGTGGCAATACTACTTGCAATAGTTGCAATATAACTGCAGCCATAGCAGCCTAGGTCGCCATGCAATGTTATATTTTGACATCAGTGGGTGACAGAATGACTACAGTGAGAGAAAGCTGAGGTAAGTATTTTCTTCTATTCACCTCCAGGGAGCCTAAAGGGCATCGCTCTAACTTGGTATGCTATCAAAATTGAGAATGGCAGCCAAAATAACATCCCAATATGCAGCATGCACATAATACATGGGTGAAAGAAAGAAGAAACCAATCTCCCAAATGGTAGTTAAGAACAGATTGAAGTGTAAACTCTATGCTTCTGTATAGCCAGCAATAACACACATCATTTGTAAGGGTTAAACTTGAAAAAACTGTTTTTTGTCCACTTGCTGTAAACACAACACTGACATATTATATCACCTTTTAAGTTGATATGGCAAACTTGTTAGCAAACAGCTGCCTTTCACACACACACACATCCAGCAGCATTCATTCACACGTGGCCATGTTTCAGATCAATCCAACATTCACCCTCCCCTTAGCTCTGTTTCAGTCCCTACCAACTCCCCCATCAGCATTATCAAAGACCTCTCTCACCCCTCCAATGGACTGCTCAACCCACTGCCATCTGGAAAAAGGTTCAGCAGCATCCGGGTCAGAACCACAACACTGTCTAACAGCCTTTCCCCACAGACTGTTAGGCTACTGAACTCTCCCTGACGAGCGCTGCAGGAACATACAAAAGCTCTTTTTCCCCCCTATCTGGTATTACTGTATACATCGCAGCACTGAAGGAATGCAATTTCATTCCCCTGTATACTGAGTATTGTATATGGAGAGAATGACAATAAATTCTTCCTTGAACCTTGAGCCTCCTGAGGGTCTCTTTAGCTGCTAAATCCTCCACTGTGTTCACCAGCTAGTTGCTAACTTTGTCTGTCTGCTGTTTGGTGCTGAGCAGGTAGAGCAGCGTCAGTTTTTTTTTGCTGAAAACAGCTGTCTGCTATGGATACAAATGGTGTTATGAGAGCAATGACACTGAACCAAAACATTAAAGTTTCGGGCTGGGAAAACCAAAACAATGAGCTAAAAGACGCTAAATAGCTCCGTAGAGCTGAGGGGAGCTGCAGACTCGGGTGATAATTCTCTGTGGGTTTATCACTGTGATACATACAAGTAGTCATGTGATCAATCAATATAAAAATATTGATTACAGCCACTTTAAGACTGCTTAACGGTAGATAGTTAGCGCACATAATTAGCACTATGCAGACCCCCCCAACAAAAATTAATATAAATAAAATAAATAAAACTAAATAATATTAAAACATTACTTTTGCTTTCTTGAATTCAACTGCCTCATTGCATACAAGTAGGCATAAATAACAATGTTCAATTCTGCACCCCACATAACACTGCCTTACTTCCCAATAGATATTCTTCTGCTTTACACTTTAAAAGAATCTGTGTCTGTGTAATGTCCAGTTCAAATTTCCTTTTTCCAAAGAAAATACATTGAATTGAGAAGGCTTTTCAGATGAAATTTAATGTGAATTTCTACTGAAGGACATTTTCGAATGAGTTTGTCTGGTGACTGGATTGTAAAAAAACGATTATCTCTTCTACTAATTGTCTTATATAATCTGCTTGCAGTGCATCAAAATGTATTTCAAATGAAAAGACAACACATTTTGTGTGACAAACATCATCAGGCTTAATTTGTCTTCTTTCTGTTGATTCATCACATCTACTTTGTGTATACTTTCAAAACAAGATCAAATCTAACAGGACTATGTGATTTCTCTGAGAATTTCAAGTGAATTTCCCAAGCAGAAGCACATGGAGAGGTAAAGCTCAGCCAATCCTCATTATCAGACAGCGAGCACAGGTCTCAACAGCACCCAGTAGTTCAACATGCATCTTTCATGTGGGTCTTGCCCCTTCATCTCCTGTGTGCCAGACTCTGTTTATGAGTCAGGATAAAATAGACTCAGCAAGTGAAGTTAAGACTAACTGTGGAAAGAGATTCCTGGTCTTGCCTCATGCACTGTTTTCCCCCCTCTTTTTGTCAATTCTGCAAGAGGCTCTCATCAGCCTCTGACAGATGAGGGAGGGCCAAGGGTTAAAGATCATAGAGCAGAGTTCAAATGTCAGAGTTCAGCCGAGGGATTCCTCTTCTCATACACCATGTTTCATGCTTATGACAGCGCTGTATGAAATTGGTTTTGAGGCGTTCAGATCTGAGTGCTGTGGGAAATTTTCTTACTCAAACATATCATATACTCCTCATTAACTTGTGGTTTATAGCACTCTCAGTGTATCCTATAAAAATCTTTGATTTCACAGCTGAAAATGGGTGATCTTGTGTATTCGGTTCATTCATCCCTCGCAAATGTTATAACCAACACTAAAAAAGCCATTACTGAAGCTACCACTAAAAAATTAGCTGTTAAATAGGGTCAGCACGGCTCAATAGCAGCTAGTCACCGTGTTGCATTCACACAAACCCGAAGTCATACATACACACGAAATGCACAGTATCTGCATGTGTATTGTGATAAATTACATGCTCTAACAGTGTTTTTCAAGAAATATTTCTGATCACTTAAAACCAAAACTCCATCTTAAAGACTTTGACTTCACATCTTCCACGAAACTTCTTAAGTTCAAGTGCAGTTGATGAAGCTATTTTCGGCTGTAACTTGGCACCACAGACAAAACTAACACTGACTGTGCATGGCTCTAGCAGACTAGGAGACCAGGACTACAGACAAACTAAAACAACCAATATTTTCTACAATTTTCTGCCAAATTTTAGAATACTTATGCTTACAACCAAACAAGCTATGAAATTTTAATTTTCATCCAAACCAAATATGGCACTAGCCCTTTGATTTATCATGATTTGCAATGTCATAGCAAGTTGTATTAGTTTTTTTTATATAAAAACTGATTCAACATGAAAAAAACTTGCAATCACTACAGAATGTGTGGGCCAAAAAAACGTGAATTTGAATAATTTATGTTTGAATTAATTAAATGCATTTAGCTCTATTGTTTTGTGGGGTAAAGTTAAATAAGGTTGTGTTCAAAGCATCCTATCACAAATTTCATTTTTATTCCCTACACGAATTGAAAGGTGAGTCATGTCATGTGCCTCTTTGTTTTAAAGATACAGGTCTTTTGCATGAATGCAGAAAGCCATACTTTCCCTCACAAACAAATACACCTTGTTATTGTTGAAGATAATGTTCAGATTGTAGTTACTTTATAATCTACTAAATATACTCATTTTTTAGTTTTTGCATTATCACACAATAATGTCTACTTTGTAAGAAAGGATTAGTGGCCTACTACAAGTGAAAATGCCATGTCATAGTCACCCACAATGCACTGCCTCCCACTGCCTCGATAAGGCTGTGTTGTTTTCCTCACCTCCGATCCTGGCATTGAAGGCGATGCCCACACCGCAGTAGGAGTTGTTGGCCTCCATGGCAACTTCCCCTGCACATCGGGTACCGTGACTGAAACAGAGGGGAATATGATGTTAGCCACATACTGAGACTGAATACGCAGAGATGTGAGTTTTCTTGTTTTGGATGTGTTGACCTCAGCACACCCCAAATTAAGCCTGGACAGACAATTACATACAGTACGTCCTGATTTTTAAGACTGGTACAGACAAACGGCAAGATACTGCAGCATTCTGCAGCTAATTTCCTGTTCACAGCACTGAAAACATGGTATTTCTTAGGGTGACACCTCATGTATGTAACTGGTTGCATTTGCTACATACTCAAAATCTGTTTAACATATTTACCATGACATATTTTTGTGCTATCACATTGTGAGTACAATATCCTTTAGCGGGCTAATTGACCGTCCACCCCTCTATTTACTATTGCTAAGCCTGGTAAGCTTTACATTCTCGCACGGCACAAGAATTATAGTACTGATAACAGTGGCAGATTTATCGCTGGAAATTATGAATCATTAATGCGGTCTTTGATTTCAGACAAAAGCAGGCTTCTTGTTTCTAGATGTTATCATCTACTGTATAGCTAGCTTGATAATTAAGCTAACATTATCTCCACGAGTTGATTGAAAAATACTGTCTCCGACTGACTTTTTTAATGTTTTCAGCGGGCTCGTTTTAAAAGGAGAACTCTGTAAAAGGCGTCTTGAATATACTTGATGGCTACATACGTGACACTGTGATAAAAGACTGAGGCTAAAGATAACATGTCCCAGGTAGGCAACACATCGACATCCTTACCATTTGATGATCCATGTTAAGGTTAAATTAAAGGTAAATTAAAAAAACAGCATTGTTCTTGAGTTGCAGTGTAGAGCTAGTTAGTCCTTGTATTTTATAGTATAATAACAGTTTGATCTTACACTTATTTCATTCTTACATAACACGGTTTGGCTGCTTAGCTTACATACTTTTCAAATGTTTCAAATAGTATGTTTCACTTTTAATGTTACAAGAGAAAGGGCTTTTAGGATGAGAACTAACCAGTGTGTTTGGCAAATATAACGCTATCTGGGGTAACATTGGCTGGGGTTGCTGGAATGTAAACTACCCCAAATCCACTAAAGAGCAGGACAGAAACGCTAACGTTAGCCTAAACTCTAATAGAGTCGACCAGCTTATATACAGCGAGGAAATACTACACAGTGGATGTGGCCTTTATTTTTTTATTTTTTTACCTGTAACCCCACAAAATGCGCTTAGCTAATGAAATGCTCCATGGCCTAGCGCTGTGTTAGGTTAATACTGTAAGCTAGATAGCTGGACATGGAAACGTTAGAGCAGATAAATACACAGTTTAATCCATTGCTTACACTTTTTCTCTCGTGTTTGTGGTTATAGAAAGGCTAATTGAATTGGTCAGTTCATTGACTCCCCCAAGAAAAGAAACATAGGGCAACAGTCATTACCTATTTTCCTCATCGGCGACAGGCATGGGATCATGAGACAGACCGTGTGAAGCACGCAGGTCAAAACTCGCGAGGGCCTCCTGTAATCCAGACAGAAAACAAATGGAGCACAGTGTAACATTACGTAACTCTCTCAACACAAAACATCAGAGTGACATGACAGGAAATGAAGGAACCCCCTTAAAAAACTCTTGATACTGGCACTTGAATTAGTCTGTCAACATTTTTCTTCTGACTGACGGCAATCACTGAGGAGACGCCTGTGACTGTGTCTGTGTCTATGTGTGTGTCTGTGTGCCTCATAAAAGTGAACATGTTCGAATTTGCCAGTGTATATAGGCATAACGGGAGGAGGATGTCTTGGCAGCAAACGGTACAAGAGCAATTATGTATCTCTCTCTCTCTCCAGCCAGGCTTATCCATGCCAGACAATCTGCTCTGACAAAGTACAAGTTGGCCTGTGTGCTTCAAGCTGCCTATAGGATTATATACGACAAGGCAGGAGCAAACAACACTGCCACTCCACATATGCTATATGGCTATCCAGTGTAACGCCAGCCTAACAGAATAAAACAGCTTTATCACTATATGAACGTTTTATTGTCTCAGGTTTTAAGTAATGGGGCAGCCTAAGAGAAAGTCAATACACAGATTTCAGTCTAATGAAAAGCCAAGTATGTTTGTGTAACCACACAGCATTGATAGCAAACTAATCTCATAAAAAGACAACTGAATCAGAAATGACACTGCATACCCATCCCTACATAAGACAACTAGAATGATAATATTTTACTGCCCAGCTTAAATGAGATTTGGTGGAGAGCAGCTATTGTTTAAAAATTCAATTTTAAGTTTACTTACAAAGTTTTTCTTCAGGTCCTTGTTTGTGTGATCTACACCTGAAAACGAAAAGAGAAAACTATAAATTAGTGAAAAATAAAATTATGATCTGTGTAGTTGATACTGGGAGGAACCAAGAAACATTCAATGCTCTAGACAAAAGCAATTCTCAATTTTAATGTTTTGCTGCAGTCAAACGGCGCGATCAGCCCATGTCTAAGTGCACTTATTGTTTCATTATTTTCTGTGGAGCCAAGTAGGAGTTGTTCAGGAGTCATTTCAACTTGCAGTGTGGTGGACAGGTTATTAAAACTTTGAATTTTGAGTACCCTACTAATTGGTGTAATTAATTTGCCAAAATGTAACGGTGAAGTCTATTTTTCTAAAAGCAAGTTGTGTCAAGATCCAGGCTCTGCTGTATGAGGTATTGCACATGACTGATGGATTAGTTAATGAACTACTCACAGAATAACCTCTAGGCCCCCAAATTTCAATGCATTCATTTTGCATATTTTTTTACGTCTTATTCTTTCCTTCACTCTACACATTTTCTTTCCATTCCATCTTTTTATCATCCTCTCTTTCCACATCAGTAGCCTTTCTTTCACTTGCCCCCTCCCCGTCCTCCCCCTCTCCTCACCCCAACCACCACCACCACCTCCATCTCTGCTGCATCAGGGTTCCTGTGGTCTCAGCGAGAGACAAACGAATGAGGGCCCCAGGAGGGCCGCGCCTGCTCTGCCACACATCACTCACTCTCTCTCTCGATCACACACACACACACGGGACCTGCCAGCCTTTGTCCCATGCAGGCAGTGCCTCTGGGTTGTCATGGAAACCTGCAGTCGGTTTTGCGGTTGAGGCCTGATTGTGTTGAGCTCAGACGGGATGGAGCCCTGGGTGGGTGAAGCCTCATTGGAGCCTGCCATGCTGTGCCATGCCACGCCAGGTCAACCTGCTACGTCCTCTACATAACCACTGATGCTTTATTCTCTCCTCGTCCCCCACTTGGATAATCCAGCCCCGGACACACTTCCTCTTTTGCTGGTTGGTTGGTTTTGTTTTAAATTATATTTTTCCTTCTGTATTTTTACCCCGTTTTTTCCCCAGTTTGGAATGCCAAATCCCCAATGCACTGCTGCTGTTGTTGTCACTGCTAACTCCACTGTTGGTCTAGGAAGGGTGTAGTCAGCTAAGTGCTACCTCCATGACAAATGGCGTCACCAGTCGCTTCTTTTCACCTGCCAGCAATGAACTTCACCTCTAAACAACCAACCCACAAACACAACTGTGTTCAGTGGAATGTGCCACCAAGCTGGACTTACTGATGTCAGGAATCAAACTCTGGGTCTCTGCGACAGTGATGTGCCCCCAGGCATTTTATATTTTATTAAAACTACTAATCCACAAATTTTGCATATACATTTCTGTTTGTGAACAACTGGAACTTGTATAAGATGTTTTTCTACTTTAACTTACAGCCAGTACCAATGATTTTACATATACTGTTATAAACACCTTTTGTCAGGTGGTATTTCCTGGGATAAATACAGCATTTTATGAGCATGAAAGTTGCATTCTTTCAACTGCATCTCACGGTCTTCATCAGCAAGCAAAGTGAGCACAAAAAAAAAGCAAAACTTAAACTGAGAAAACTCCCTCTACTGGGATGCAGTTCAGAGTTAAGACTATTTTGCCAAACTACTGCATTTTATGTTTATAGTAGCTGTGATTTGGTATAAGAAAAAGGTAGAAATTGCAGAACCAGTTGATACGGAGCTTTATCAACTATCACAAAGTTGTGAGGTTTTTAGAGATTTTTAGTTTCTTATTCTCAAGGGAACAAGAGAAAGAGCTCTCTGGCCAACTCTCCTCATTGCCTGAGCCAAGTTGGATTTCCACACTGAACACAAGGCCAAGCGAGGATGCTGAGCAGGTTTTGCGTACACTGATTTGAAGTCTGAAGTGTGTTGAGTGGTACTGCACTATGGGCCAACATGATGTCTTCATATGGAATTCAAGCGATTCATTAAAGAGTTATGAAATGTCAGATATCTTTTCCAAATCCCCCCCTCATGCTGATGTGTTTTCCTTTTTAATCCCTCATCTTCACCATCAGTGATATCAGCAGACACTCCCACATGTTCTGCTCTAAGTCCATCGCTTCTGCTCCAATATTTGTCTTTTTCAAGTCAGAATGTCTTCAATTCTTGATGATGCTACTTGTTTGTTTTTTCTTGTTTTTTTTTAGGTATTTACAGATCGTCTTTAATAGTGAACTCACACACACATGCATCTTTACAATACAACAGTGTCTTCAACACTGTCAAACTATCAATATCAGCACAGTTAGTCTGGTTTGAGTCATAAACTCTTTGAAAAAAAACCTTTGTAAACAAAACGCCATTGAAGTCAAGAACGTTTTAGAGGGTTGTTTCACCCAAAATAAAAATAATGTGGTTTTTACTACCTGAATGGGTACATACAACTAAGGGTAAGTGAGGTAAATTTGGTGAACCAACCCTTAAATGTTTAAGTTAAAAAGTACATTATCAGTGAACAGCAATGTAAGCAAGTCTAATCATCTCACCAATTAGGGAGAACTTTTCAAGCTTTTAAAGGCATGAGTTAAACCAGAATATGAGACTAAAACTCCTCTTGGACTGGACATCTTTTCCAGTCTTGGTGTGCGTCTCCTCAGTACATAAATGCAGCTCTACAAACAGTGGATCTCTGCTGTTATGTGACAAGAATTGCTTGTCTGCAGGAGGCAAATGAGCCTGCTTTATTAAGAGTTCATCTTTCTTTCAACTCAATTATAAGGAAGACGCCTTAGCGTGCATTCACGCATGTTCCTGTGCTTCTATGTGTGTGCGTCAGACCCTAACACAAAGACGATCACACAGAGTCACGTCAGTGTTTAAAAGGTGACACCATCACTTTTCCATTCGTGATGGAGACATCTTTGAGAATTAACGTCAAGCTGCTCAGGAGGGAACAAAGTAACAAGTGAGCAAAGGATGGAGGGAGGAAGAAGGAATGGAGAGGCACCCGAGGGAGGGGAAGGATGACTGGAATTATAAAATCTGCACCCAGACCCCCTTTAGACCGAGAGCGGTGACACCAGTAACAATGATAAGACATGGTGTGTTGGTAATCACGATGATAATATGCAAGGCAGTTTATTTATATAGCACATTTCATAGTTTAAAGTGCTGAATGCATTAAAACTTTAAAATCAGATGATCAATAAGTAGTAAACTAAAAAACAAAAACAGGGCCAAAGTTCAATTACAGGCAGCAGAGAAAAGGTAGGTTTTAAGTTTGTAAGTTAAGTCAGATCAGTATGTGTAGCATAGCGTTGACTTGCGTTGACCCGAGCAACAACAAAAAGGTCCAAATCACAAGACCTCTGTGATCTACAGGGTTCATATGGAGAAAACATTTCAGAGGCATAATTTGGTCCTAGTCCAGTGAGTGATTCGTCGACCAGTAGCAGTATTTTAAAATGGATTTTCTGGCTTACTGGTAACCAGTGCAGAGATTTTAGAATGGGTCTAATTTATTCATATTTATTTGTTTTGGTAAGAACTCTGGTAGCTGCATTTTGGACAAGTTGTAGTTACCTAAGGGCTTTCTTTGGTAGACCTGAGAAAAGAGTCTGACTAACAATATCTTTTAGATGACAAAAGGCTGACGCTATAACTGATTTAAGAGCTAGAATTTAGAGTTCAAGACAACATCCACATTTCTGGCCATACGCACAGTTTTTACAGATAAAGAGTTAAGATGTGCAGGGATTTTCTGTCTTTCATTATGGGGACAAACACAATCACCTGTGTTTTGTCGTTATCTGGCTTCATGGCAGTATGTACAGGCTGAACAGACGGGGGCTAAGTATTGATCCTTGTGGTACTCCACAGGTCATGCTGACCTGCTTGAAAGTAAAATTTCTGATGGAGATATTAAAAGTAAAAATTTGTCCTGCAAATAAGACCTGCACCAGGACAGGATAGTACCCAAGAGCCCAACCCAGTTAATGGTGAGTTCAACTGTGTCAAAAGCTCTAAAAGCACCAGAATAGAAATTTTGCCCGAATGAGTGTTCATTCAAAGATCATTTAGGACCTTAATGAAAACCAGTTTCAGTACAATGATGGGAGCAAAATCCTGATTGGAATTTTTCAAAACAGTTTAATTTAAATTGATAATGTTACTGGTAGACAATTTTCTCAATTATTGTTTTCGATGAAGTTGATACAGGTCTGTAGTTGTTATAAGACATCTGTGCCAAACTATGGAAGATCTCAATGGCTTGGCATGTACATGCACGTATCTGCTTGTTGCTTCTCTGCAGTGGACAGATGTGTATTTGGATCAGGTCTGACACGTGCACAGTATGGGCACATGTATGTTCAGAGCTGGTGTGTCACAAGGGTCAATTTGAGCATCAAAACACTGAGCCTTCAAGTATCGACAAGAATGATCTCAGTGGAAAAATGCATTCAGTCAGGTGCATTCACTCAGGTAGCACCATACTGCCATAAATACAGCCAGAAAACACACTCCAACACAGTACAAGGTCTTCTGAGTGTGAAAGTAGAAAGCCACGTCCCACAGTTAGATGAAACACTGTAGGTGGTGGAGCCAATGCAAAATCTTCCATGAATACAAATGCTTTGAACCTGGCTGACCCAGTCTAGATTGTGATTGTGCAGGTGTGTGTGTGTGTGTGTGTGTGTGTGCGGGCGGTTGCTGCTCTGCATGTGTGTCAGCATTCAGCAGCAGCAGCTGCACTCTATCTCCTTGCTCCGGCAGCATTCACGACGGTCCTCAGGGTCAAACACACACACAAATCAGACAGAGAGATGTGTCGGAGGCCATTTTGAGCCGACAGTGAGCCGTGCCTGAGCCGGCGCTGAGAAAATGAGCCGACATCACTTCAGAGTAGGCCCCCGCTACACCTGGGGCCCCCCGGCTGGCTCTCGCCGCTTAGCTCTCCTCTGTAGGAGTTACTGTGCAAAAAAAAAAAAAAGCAAAAGTCAGCGGGGCTGCCTCTGCTGCTGACAGGTGGAGTAGGAGAAGGGTAAGACGCATGAGGGAGGAGGTAAGCCATACAAATACACTGATACCAGTGTTTCTGTAATGAAGCTGTACATGGCTGATAATTTGCGTTTGCAAGTGTGAAAAAGAAAAGGAAAGGTGTGTAGGTGTGTGAGTGAGAGCTGCAGAGAGACAGGGGTGTGTATCACCACCCGTCGAGGGTGAGACTTCCTGGCCCTACACCTCCGTCTCATTAATCAGCTCGGTATTTAAGAAGGGCTGGAGTGGACACTTGCCTGTAATTAGCTGGCTTTCTCAAGGATGTGTGTGTATGGGTGTGTGGGGGTTTTAAAAAGTGAATGGCTTGGGGAGAAGACAGTTTGGTGAGTGATGCAGGGTGGAAGGCTTGAGTTGGAAGGATGGATGTAGAGGGAGCGTGGGTGATGAAAATCCTGGCACAGGGAGGAAAGAAGAAGAGGACAGGAGTGAGAAGACAGAAGACAAGTTGGAGGAAGAAGAGAGAGGGAGAAGAGGACTGTTTAGAGTAGAGGGGGAGGTGAGAAAAAAAGATGAGAGGGGGCAGATGAGAGAAGACTGAAGGGAAATGACAGTGAGGAAAAGAGACAGGGACAGAGCAGAGGGGATGTGGGGATGGAGAAGAGGTTGACTTCTAAAGTGGGGCATTAGTATTCAAGCAGCACCCCTTCAACCCCCCCCTCACCACACCCCGCTGCCCTGTCTGCCCAGCGGCCAGCTCTCCTCCTGCGGTGGACCCAGACACGAAGCTGGAGGTGGCAGAGGAAGTGTGTGTGTGTGTGCGTGTGCGTTGGGACTTTAGTTCATTGCAGGTCTGAAACGCTTCCCTCAATGGAGATCTCCACTTTAGAGAAATGTCTTTGTTTTTCCACAGTGTGTGGGTTTCAGTGCACTTTCAGCTGTTACATTACAGTTATTACTTCTCAAGTCCATAATCAAAATTTTACGTGCAAGTGACATTTTCTGTCAGTCAGTGTGCATCACTTGAAATTTCTTGTTAGCCTACACAAGTGCAAAATCTGTACAGTGCCACACGCCTACATACACAGATCCAGGAGGGGAGACATACAGAGAGCCAGAGCAAGAAAGTGAAGCAAGATTGATCTGTAAGGCTGACCAGCGAATCATGACTTTAGCCACACAGGAGAGCCAGTGGGGGGGGGGCATGTCAACTGTAGACGTCATCCATCTTGAATCAGTACAGTATAGAAAGCTCAGTCATTGATGAAATGATGTATGCAAAGAGTTAATATTACTCATTTCAATACTTAAAACAAAACATGAAGGCTGTGAGAAAATCCAAAGTTCCCTCGCTCTCCGCTGGATGTGGCTGTGTCAATTTCTGGCTCCAGAGACGAGCCAATGCCAATGTCCACTGGTCCTGAACGAGCGGCTCATGCGCAGCTCTTTTCTCCGCTCCACTATCTTTATGCACCGGGTCTATTTTTGACAGAGAAGCTCATGTCTTTGAAACGTGAAATTCACCTGTGAATGTATATTAATGCCTACGTTTATTGGCAATTGACTTAAAATGCATTTAATTTGTTTCTGACTTTGTCTCAACACATATACAGCAAAATAATTTTTGTGTGTGTTTCGTGTACAGCAATACTGCCTCCACCCCAATACAATGAAGGTGAATGAAAATGCATTTGTGGCGCTCAAAGAACTACAAACCCCATTGGAAGTACTTTTTATTGAAAAAATAGTCCAATATAAACTGTTCCCAGCAATGTCTGTGGATTATCTTGAGTAACTGAGACACTGTTTCTGCAGACAGGTGGTGGTGTTGAATGTTTTCAAGTTTTCAAAATTTTCAGTGCTGTGAGTGCCCTTAACAAAATTCTCTTCACCTCCTTTCTATTGAGGTGAAGACAGAAAGGTCAAGATATGGATCTCTCAAAACCAGCACAAATAAAACCAAGACTATCAGCACGGCTAGAAACCAACAGAGGTGATAAAAGTGAGAAAGTATGTTCCATGGGTCCCATCTGTACCACATTTCATGTAAATACAGTCGATTTTTTAAAGGTTGAAGTGCTACAGATAAATGTGCTGACTTCCTCTGAAAACTATTACCCCCCTCTCCTGCTTCTGCTTGTAGCCATTCAGCCACTGTGACGCTGAAAATCTTGAAAAATGAAAATGCAGGCAACAATACTAAATGTCAGTCCCAGAACTTAATGACACTGCTCCAGTGATATTCAGCTGGCATTATTCAGCATGTCTAATAAGTTGTTTATTTTTCATAAAATGAAGTACCCTCTGGGAAAAAGGAGGTGATTTTCTCTCAGTGTTTGACATATCCACTGGTAATCCCATTCGTCTCCATCAGCATCACTCCACACTCATCATAGTGTACGTTTCTCCATCTATTAAACTCCTCATAGCTTCCTGCTGCAGCATCTGTGTATATGACTTCCTTTTCTTCCATCTAAACTACTTCCCAACTCCTCCTCTGGTCTCCTCCACTGCTTTGCTCTCATTTGACTAATTATATTCACGGAGAACGGTGTTGACAAATTCATTTTGAAATCCATTAGTCCCGTGGTGTTGTTTAAACAACGTGCGCGTTAATGTCCATTGCTTTAATACCCCTGATTCACATTCTAATAGCCGTCTGATAAATCAGGTTATCTGCGACACCTTCTACGCGCCGTGAAGAGCGGAAATTAGAGAATTATTAACTATCCGTGGTGTTCTGTCGTGTCCGGGTGTGTTAGGAAGAAGCGGAGAGGAGATGACAGAGCAGAGGAGGGAGAGAGAGGGAGAGAGGGAGAGAGACAAAGGGGAGGCAGAGCAGAGAAATGAGAGGGATGGGTGAGGTCAAAAAGAGACCAGAGTAAGAAAGAGATAATAAGGAACATAAAGAGCTGCAGGACTAACTGACAGTAAATCTAGAAGAGACTAAAACAGACATTACAGAAGAGGGACTGAGGGCAGAATATAGAAGAACATATTGTAAAGGGGGAAAACAAGTAGAGGATCAATATAAGAACAGTGTACATTTAACATATTGCTTTAACACCAAGGTCACCGAATCCCCCACCCTTTTTATTACACCACCTTTTGAAATGCTGCACAAACTGGACCCAAAATATGAATTCTAGGTAAGTTTCTACCAGCTGTGCTGAAGCAAACTAATGGATTTACATCCACAGGCAAAAAATGGAAAGGCTTCCAATATTTGTATTGTACACGTTCCATGTTATTCTTCTTCAGTGCCAGCTACATGTTGTCTATATTTCAATCTTTCATTCTAAGGCATAAACACAGAAATTGGCTTTAAAATATCCTGTTGCAAACCACAATGAACACCTCGCACAATTTAGAACATCCAAAGACTATTTATTGGGCCAGTATTTATTAAACAAATGTGTTTAATTTAAACAAAATTCAGTTGATTATTATCATATCACTAGTCAGCTGGTAGCCAAGTGAAATGGTTGGTTTTGTGTGTGTGTGTTTTTTATTTTTCAAGTATTTGTAATAATTTATTCAGTTCAAAAAATGACTTGATGAGGAGTGAGATCACGATGAATTTGAGTCATTTGTTGATTAAATATGTGTTGTATATGAAATATATATCTATGTACTGTCTGTGTGGTGGTATAAGTAGAATGGAATTACACCAGACCAAAAATGACAAACCAGGAATGGCCAACCCACTGCGTTGAGCCAGGTTCAACTTTTTTGGCTGGATGGCCGTGCATTGTTTTGACAGAGCCTTCCTCGTTGGCACTCCCACAGCATCAACACGAAGGCATCATTGAAATGAATGAGGGGCCTGCGCTTTTTTCACACAGCGCTAATGTCTGCCTGAACACCCTAATTGGCAAAAATACTTGGATGAAAACCAAGTACACACATTCTGCACATAACTATACACATCATCGCTACATCCACACTTCCTCCTCCTTACTGACTGGATCAACCTCCTGATATGAACTCAAAATTCCCACTCTCTCCTCCATCCTCTTTGACAGTTCCACCTCCACCTTCACCTCCTCCTCTCTTTTGCCCCCATCTCCAACCAAATCCTGGCTGCTTCTGCTACTCTTCCTCCTCTTCCTACTGTCCCACCTCCCTCCCTCTCTCTTCCTCCTCCTCTCAGCACCCGCTGAACAGAAAGAGAGAGTCTGTTAGTGTCAGTAGCCCTGCCTGTGGTGCCTGGTGGAGTGTGTGGATTAGACACACAGGCCTGATTAGCTGCTTGTTTACCTACCAGCACCACCACTATCACAACCACAGGGCTTCAAGGGCAACACCAGCAGATCATCTCCCCACACACGCCCCAAACACACACACACACACAACCAACAAATAGGTAATAGACACACTGTGTGGAGCACTTCTGGTGTGCATGTGTGAGAGTGTTTGTGGGAGTGTATGTGGTGTGTGTGCCATCATGCCCCCGCTGAGTTGCCCACCATGGCACAGGGCTCTTAATTAAGAGTGTGTGTGTGTGTGTGTGTGTGTGTGTGTGTGTGTTCTGAGGGCGGAGCAGCTGGCAGGAGGCACTGGGGCCAGAGAACATCTGCAGGAGGCCTGCAACGAAACACACCTTCACACACACACACACACACACACACACACACAGCTACACACATCATTGCCACTTGGCAACTCACACCCCCAAGAATGCAGAAATACACACTTGCGAGCACACACACACGACCCGTCGAACGCTGCCATCGCCACTGCCGCCATACCAGTGGGACTGTCACCATAGCAACCCAGGACTGGCCATGTCACCCTGGTTTAGTCAGATGGGTGACAGCAAGAGAGAGTGAGAGATAGGCAGGCAATAAAAAGAGCAAAAGACAAAGGCAGAGAGCGAGGGGCATTAAATACCCTCCACAATGCTCACTTCAGTCTTGTTTTGAAACAAAAGGGTAAAGTGAAAGAGAGACACAGACAGACAGACAGACAGACAGACAGAGAGAGAGAGAGAGAGAGAGAGAATCCAAAGGCGTCTCATTCACCGAGCAGCTCTGGATGTGAGGAGGTCAGCAGCTTAGAGGACTTCAGACGCACCACAGGGCCCTCAGAAGTCAGTTCCCTTTTTCAATAAGTCAAGAGGAGCTGTATAGTTGTGTAACACACACACACACACACACACAGACGTGATGTCATCATGTTGACAGGAATTTTGCCCTTGCTATGGGGCATAGGCTACAGCTGAGGGTAAAGGATTAAAGGATCATATCAGCCTTGGTGAGTTTTCTTAATCTCCAGCTGTTATCTGTGTCAACCCATATAAGGAATTTACTATAACATCACTTGTTTTGCTTGACTTTTGACCCCTCAAGACGTGAAACTATGTCTTGTATTTTAATATCAATAAATCATTGCAGCATAAATTACAGATATTTGCGCAATTACCTAAACAAAGAAGAGCATCACAAAGTGCGTTTCCATCCACCTGTCTTTACGCACATTTTCAATTTGCACATAAAAAAAACAGAGTGGAAATGCCAGAAATCAGAGAAAAACTCAAAATATCTCAAACTTTTTTATGCTTGGCTGAGGTGGAAAAGTTGATCGATAAAATGTGACAAAGTGCAATGGAAACAGAGTCAGCAAATAAATCATGATGTACAGTGGGGCAAAAAAGTATTTAGTCAGCCACCAATTGTGCAAGTTCTCCCACTTAAAAAGATGAGAGAGGCCTGTAATTTTCATCATAGGTATACCTCAACTATGAGAGACAAAATGAGAAAAAAAATCCAGAAAATCACATTGTCTGATTTTTAAAGAATTTATTTGCAAATTATGGTGGAAAATAAGTATTTGGTCAATAACAAAAGTTCATCTCAATACTTTGTTATATACCCTTTGTTGGCAATGACAGAGGTCAAACGTTTTCTGTAAGTCTTCACAAGGTTTTCACACACTGTTGCTGGTATTTTGGCCCATTCCTCCATGCAGATCTCCTCTAGAGCAGTGATGTTTTGGGGCTGTCGCTGGGCAACACGGACTTTCAACTCCCTCCAAAGATTTTCTATGGGGTTGAGATCTGGAGACTGGCTAGGCCACTCCAGGACCTTGAAATGCTTCTTACGAAGCCACTCCTTCGTTGCCCGGGCGGTGCGTTTGGGATCATTGTCATGCTGAAAGACCCAGCCACGTTTCATCTTCAATGCCCTTGCTGATGGAAGGAGGTTTTCACTCACAATCTCACGATACATGGCCCCATTCATTCTTTCCTTTACACGGATCAGTCGTCCTGGTCCCTTTGCAGAAAAACAGCCCCAAAGCATGATGTTTCCACCCCCATGCTTCACAGTAGGTATGGTGTTCTTTGGATGCAACTCAGCATTCTTTCTCCTCCAAACACGACAAGTTGAGTTTTTACCAAAAAGTTCTATTTTGGTTTCATCTGACCATATGACATTCTCCCAATCCTCTTCTGGATCATCCAAATGCTCTCTAGCAAACTTCAGACGGGCCTGGACATGTACTGGCTTAAGCAGGGGGACACGTCTGGCACTGCAGGATTTGAGTCCCTGGCGGCGTAGTGTGTTACTGATGGTAGCCTTTGTTACTTTGGTCCCAGCTCTCTGCAGGTCATTCACTAGGTCCCCCCATGTGGTTCTGGGATTTTTGCTCACCGTTCTCGTGATCATTTTGACCCCACGGGGTGAGATCTTGCGTGGAGCCCCAGATCGAGGGAGATTTTCAGTGGTCTTGTATGTCTTCCATTTTCTAATAATTGCTCCCACAGTTGATTTCTTCACACCAAGCTGCTTACCTATTGCAGATTCAGTCTTCCCAGCCTGGTGCAGGTCTACAATTTTGTTTCTGGTGTCCTTTGACAGCTCTTTGGTCTTGGCCATAGTGGAGTTTGGAGTCTGACTGTTTGAGGTTGTGGATAGGTGTCTTTTATACTGATAACGAGTTCAAAGAGGTGCCATTAATACAGGTAACGAGTGGAGGACAGAGGAACCTCTTAAAGAAGAAGTTACAGGTCTGTGAGAGCCAGAAATCTTGCTTGTTTGTAGGTGACCAAATACTTATTTTACAGAGGAATTTACCAATTAATTCATTAAAAATCCTACAATGTGATTTCCTGGATTCTTTCCCCCCATTCTGTCTCTCATAGTTGAAGTGTACCTATGATGAAAATTACAGGCCTCTCTCATCTTTTTAAGTGGGAGAACTTGCACAATTGGTGGCTGACTAAATACTTTTTTGCCCCACTGTACATCAAGCATGGGACTTAAATGTCCACTGAAGAAGATGAAGAAAAATTGACAAAAATATCAAATTTGTGTGGAGCTATGAGGAGTCTGTAACCTTCCTCAAATTAGTACATGAAACAAACATGAATGCCATATTTTCATCACTGGTGCTCTTTACATAATGAATATCTTCTTCTGCAGTGGTTTAATGGCACCCGACTGGAGAATTAGAGAATTATTATTATTGGTAAATGGTGAGAGGAGAAAAATAACATGAGAAAAATTACTTCCAATATACAGTATATGTCCTCAACTTATCTGCAACAAGAAGCAACAGCGTTTATGAGAAATGTGTTTTTTATGAGTTCGGTCACAGACATGTTAAAATATTAACCATTTATAGCAAATTGTTATAAAGGTAGATTTGGTGGAAAAAGCTCTTTGAGGGATGAAGAGCAGAACAAATCTCCCGCCTAAAAGAAATATTTTGATATTTTGGGAAATACAAACATGAGACGAGAAGATCAACACCACTTTCATATCTGTCCATTAAATATGAAACTGGAGCCAGGAGACAGTTAGCTTAGCTTTACATAAAGACTGGAAACAAGGCGAAACAGCTGGTTCTTTTTCAAAGGTAAAAAGATCGGCATACCAGCACTTTTTAAAGCACACTAATTATCACGTGATATCTTGTTTGTTTACAAAAAACAAAATGTAAAAAGGACATGTTGTGGTTTTCTGGGGGGTTATATACAGGAGTCAGAGGAATCTCTTGGTCGGCTGCGGTAACTTCCGGGGATCTTGTCGTCACCATGAGACTGCCATGGGCAACCAGCAGAGACTCCAGCAGACTATTATCTTCCTTTAACAAACACCACCATGTGTTTGTTAAAGGAAAATAATAGGGAAAACTGTAAGGTTATAATGGTTGACATTGCATGATAATGATTGGATATCACTAGTCAGCTGGTAGCCAAGCAGCTGATGAATGAGCCAGTGATGGAGAAGCATGAGTCAAGCAGCTGATGCCAGTCATCAGGTGATGTGAGCACAACTTTGGTGCTCTGCCTGAACTATCAGGCTCGTTCGAGATGAACTGCGCCTCTCCTGGAAAGTGGACGAGATCAGGCGGCAGCACCAGGGGGCGCTGACAAACAGCAGCAGTCAAGTCAGACAGTTTCCAACAGCCTTCAAAGAATATACAGAAAGTCACAGAAATATTTATATCCTGTGAGATCCACCTGTAGGCTACCTGTAGTTTGCAGGCCACAGTTGGATAGTTATGGCTGTAATAAGCTTTATTATTATTCATATCAACCCCAAGATGTTTGTTAACAGATTAAACCTTCATTGCACAACATACAGCCTACAATCTAGCATTAAATATTACAATTACACGTAATTAGGATTTTCTACAAAATGTGGCATTGTGGTCAAAACTAAGAGCCAGTCAGCTCTTTGATCAGGCGACAGTCAGGCGTTTCCCATCATCAGAATCAGAATACTTTATTGATCCCCTCAGGGAAATTAGGCGGTTACAGTCGCTCACATGTATAGAGTACTAGTACTAGTAGAAAGGAAATAAATAAATGAAATATACATAGACATAAAATATAAATGTAAAATACAATAAGTACAAATAAGAGAAAAAAAATGCTATAGTAAAGAGAAGGTTATTGCACACTGTAATGAAGTTATTGCACGTAGTTATGAATGCTATGAATACGTTATTGCACATAGTTATGTTTACGTTATTGCACATCATGAGCCCTGGGTCTTGCAGTTGGTGGAGAACACCTGCAGCGCCTGGCTCTAAAAACTGCAGCTGCCTCGATCTCGTGAGGTTATCATTGCCCAAGTGTGGATGACGTCAGAGCAAGTCGGGATCAAGTCGGCCACAAATACCTAACCAGCATGCATTGTGCGGCGATCGCCCTTGATCAATTCTGCGCGGGCCTAATGCAATGCTCTTTTTGTGAAGTAGTGATTAGGCATGTGACTTAAATGAACTACAGTCCCCAGTTGAGTGTGTAATATTGTGCAATGTTTCAGATTTATATGACTTAACCTTCCACTACATGTCTTTTTTCAATTTTAAGAAATACTAATACTGACAAAAGAACTGGTGTATCACACTGAAAAAGGCCTAGCTGCTGTCTGCAGAAAAATAAATGTTAACATGAGCAACTGTTTCCCTGAAAGATGAAGCGAGATACAGACAACCAATCATCTAGTCCATGGCCTCATTTGTATACAGTAATTGCACCAGGGTATCACTATTAATAGTATAATGATGTTTAAAGATGGGCCACGGAGCACCTTTAAATCATCTTCTGTTTGTGTTTTGCTGGGACGCTCCATCACTGCATTACATAACAGAGGGATGGGCTTATTAGCTGCTAAAGCTGATTTGTCAGAGAAATAAGCTGGTGTACTAAATAACACTGAATAAACTGAAATCATATTTAAGTGTTGTTCCTTTAGGAAGGACTTCGAGGTCTGTGGTGAGGAACTTTTGGTTTAAATTTCATAAAAAGCCAAAGGTTGGTAGCGATGAAGGCCAGGGTTGATGTAAAGTGACCTCTGGCTACTGGAGGAAAAAGGTCAATAGCACCAGTATGATCCCTTGAGTCTCTAACTGTCTGTGCATGAATTGGGAAATGGTCCGTAACCACAAAGACAAGGACACACACAAACACATATCGCTACCAACAGCATCTCTACTAGCTTGTGTATTTATGTCAGTCTCACCATGTGGATACATACATGTGTGATTATTTTTATATGTTCATGCATGTGTGTGTGTGTGTGTGTGTGTGTGAGTGTGTGAGAGTGTGTGAGAGAGAGAGAGAGAGAGAGAGAGAGAGATGTAGTGTGACACGAGATTTACGCATATTCATTAATCAATATTTGTGCTCCTTGGTCTGTTCTATACAGTATTGATTTGCAGCCAGAGCCTAGAGCATACGTGCTTGACCCTTGACCCCAATAAAACAATAATATGCCTCCATAAAAAACAATGTGTCCCCAGTCAGCACTGACTGGGTGAGCAGCTACTGAACTGGAGCGGAAAGCTACACTAGTCCAGACCAATATGACAAAGAGCGAGTGTTTAGTGCTCCAGAGCACAGAGCCCAACAGCAGATCTTTAGGGTGTGATTGATTCATTTTAGGTAAAACAGGACTTTAACTCAGTGGAGTTGTGAGGTGTCAGGAATTATTTCAGACATCCAGAAGTACAAGTCACATTCGTTTTCTGCAAAAACAACATTAAGGGATGAACATGAAACTCACCTGGGTCAATCATCAGTACAAAACATTAGCAACTGAAAGGGTACGTAAGAACATGCAGAGAGAAGTTAACTACGCGTGCATTTCGGTAAGACATATCCACTCATCGAGCTTAAAATTGTCTTGCTAACTGCTAATGTCAAGCTAAGCTAAGGGTTACACTTTGTAGAAACATTCAGCAGCTTAAATCAGTAACCTTTTTTGATTCTGGGTTAACGTTGGATAAATTCGGCAACTATGGCACAGTGTTATGCTCCTATTGCAATGACAAAGCGTTTTGAATTTGCTACAGCTCTGATTCACACCTGTGACTGGCTCCTTCTCCATAGCAACTACAGCTGAGGCTCATGGGTATAGAGAGATTGGATGCATCCTGTAGCCAAACTGACGGGAAAAAAACTAAAAACAAGATTTCTCAGAAACAAAGTTTTAAACTGGTGACCATGGCATAACTCGATAGTATTGTAAAACTATTCAGGAAACTGCTGTGTTTCTATGTTGAGGAACATTGATGATATCATCAAAGTAGTATTAATTGGGTTTTTTCTGGCCACTTGAGGGCAGAGGAACAAGCTATAAACACAACACTGACTTATTATCACGATATAAAGTGATATGGTGATCGTGTCAGCAAATAGCTCCTAATTTACACATCCAGCAGACACAGAGCAACATTAGCATTCATTTGAATTCATATTGCCGGCCAACGAATGCAAGTCCAATATTTACTCTCCTTTTAGTTCTGTTTTGGTCACCACCAACTCCTGAGGGAAATATCTGGCTCTTACCAAAACAATAAGCTTAAGGATGCTAAAAAAAAAAATCCACATAGCCTACTGATAAGTGCAGCTTTGAAAGAAAATTTTGAAACGGGAATTTACAGTGGTGAAAATGACTTCCTAGTTTAAAGTACGCTGACAAAAACTGGATTTCACTCAGACATATAAAGAGAATAAATTGACTCGGTCTAAAAACCTGAAGGAATTTTCACTTTTGTATTTGAATTAGAGATCGAGTCTCTCCTAAGGATCGCTATCGAGCCGATCTGGGCATATCTTAAAGGATTGGTATCGGCTAAATTAAACCAGATCAAAATCCAATCCTTTCTTTGCTGAACTCTATTGTTTTTTGTCCACGTCAGCCTGCTAGTGTTGCAGCCCTATAGTGCGAGCATTTTGCTGCATATATGCGAGTGAAAATTAGAGCGTGTGAAAAATGATTTGGTTGCTTGTGGCTAATTAATGTGAGATCTGTGAGTAACTTAATAATAGGGCATAATGAGACTTGGCTGCTGTAAGGTTAAAGTGCTCTCTCTCTGCAAGCTGGTGTCTGTAGTAATCAAAGACTGTTTGTGAGGGAAGACCTCACACTCTGTAACACCACTGTCAAATCAGAGTGGACAGCGTGTTTCTGAAGTTCCAACAACACCAGCTGAGTGAGGAGTCAATTTCAGGAGTCGCATTCTCCCGCTTCATTCACATCATATCAATAATTTAAGTTCATAAACTTTTTAGCTTTGAATCAAGACCTTCAAGTATTTGTATCAAGTAGCTTGTAGAAAATTAGGAAGCCTATGTCAGATTTAGCCTACAGCTGTTATTTCAATGTGTCAGATACATATTCAATCAACATTTAAGTACATATAAGTATTGGATTGGACTCGGATCAGGACTGGGACCAAAAAAACTTGATCGGAACATCCCTGTTTTAAATATCACTCAGCTATAGTACTCTATATCAAAGGGATTGGAAAAATGTTTCTCATTCTTTTATTTTTGCATTTCTTCCAAGTCTGTACAATTTGAAGAAACAGTCTTAGCTATTCACTCTGCAGGGAGAAACAGCAAAAGTGACACGTTATGAGCCATACAACTGAAGCACTTCTTTGAATGTGTGAAGATTCGCTGGAGAAGAAAATCTGTTTTGTTGCCATAACTAAACCAGCACAGTTAGACTGAGGAAATAAACACGTTATGATTAATTTACGGGACTCTTACATAGATGATCATAATAAGGACATAATCTGTGAGTGTACCCACAGTGTGTGTACATGCATGTTTGTGTGTGTGTGTGTGAGTAATACAGTAATGAAAGCGTGTTCTGGTTCTAGCCAAATTCAGCATTAATGATGGACTGAGATCAGCTCTAGCTGTGGGATCAAATACTCCGTCTGCTAAATAATGTAGCATACAGGGCCAATGACAGTCCCATATGGACCAGAGAGAGAGATGTTGGAAGCCTAATGTTTAGCAGGTACTTTAAGTATGTCAGCAACCGCTGTTAAATACTCCGGGGCTGGAGGAAGGATCACTGCCAAATATATACAGTATTTATATGTGTGTGTGTGTGTGTGTGTGTGTGTGTGTGTGTGTGTGCGCGCGCGCGCACATTTGAGGTTGCGTGCATGCAGTAGTGTAAGTACAGCTGAATGTGCGCGCATGTTTGTGTTTGTGACTGTGTCGGCCATGTGTGTCACTCATCAATAATGTACGGCTCGTGGTTCTCCCCTCTTCAAAGCTAGTGACGCTCAGTGTTCCACATAATTAACTCTCTCTCTCTAACACACACACACAGCAAAATAGTTGAGGAAGTAGCAGATAAATATACAGATATAAATGAGCTCAAACTCCAAGACATCACAGAAAACAACAAAAAACTTGTCCCAAACCCCCTTTTTTATTAATTAATTGTGGTAGAAAACTAGTGAAATGTATATGTGAAATTGCTGAATCATTTTTACAGTAATTCCTCCATTGAATAATTCAAAAGGGGCTTTCGTAAAGATTAGAAGACCTTGGGTTGTCTCAATGTCTTGAGATATGCATGTTGGAAAGTGGTTTCTGACTACAATTTGTTGTTTAAGAGGGAAGATAAGAAAGCTAAGAAGAGCCATAAACGCCCCTCTTCATGACCTTGTTCTCATTGCAGTTTTGCTATAACTAGGCTGGAACAGGGATTAGTAAACAGACTTCCTGGTAGAAGAGCTTTAATAAATACATTCACAACAGAGACTGAGCCGAGAGTGATTCTTCATTCATCAGTAATAAAATCTATAATATTGTCTTTTTTCCTCTCGCAGTCATGAAAAATAGTCATCTAAAGCCCAAGGGCAAGCTGGCCTGATAACATTAGACGCTGTGCTTTCAAAGTCCACTTGTGGGAGAAACATTTCTCATAGAAACACTGGAGAATAATTTAGATTCAAAGTTTAGAAGATTAAAACTCAAAATTTAAATACTTTTATCAATTATTATGGTTTATTGACTTACATAGTCTTTTAGCATAGGCGGCACAGGTTTTAGGGATATAAAACATTTGAAGATACAGGTGCCATGTAGGAGAGGAAGAAGAGTGTGACATAATGCAGCACAGATATGAAACCACAAATGCAGACACAGAAATAAGCACACAAAAAGAAACACTGACCAAATGAAATATTGCCTTCAGTTGGTTTCAGATTTATTTGGCTGGATTATGTCGCTCTGAAGAAATAGTTTTTTTACGAAAATCAATGTCAGGTAACAGCAACTTGAAGCACCAAAACTAGCTGAAAGCTGCAATCTGTGATACATTGTCATCTAGTCTAGTGTTATACGCTGAGACCGATTCATTTACAGTCATTTACGGTTTACAGAACACACAATGACAAGGTGTGATGACATCACCAGGACCACTATGGATGCTGATTAGAACCCACCTCAGTTCATTTCTGATGGGGAAACCTAAACGAAGACAGAGGCTGAAGACGATCATTTTTCAGGAAAAATAAATAGCTAATAAAGAAATAATCAAGCAAGAAATGCAATGACGGCTGTAACGATAATTATTTTTTTGTGTGTCTCATTGGATTTTCCTCTTTTATTGAAATGGATTAAAATAGTCAGAACGGCGGGGCGGCGAGGATCTATTTTCCGACAATTGTGCGCTTTGAAATTGTGCTTCAGCGAGGGGATGTGTAAAACACACACAGACAGACATGCAGGAACACATCTGCACACACACAAACACACACAAGAAGTGAGTGGTGTTGATGCCAGCTTGGAGTGATGGTAATATCAGAGACTGGAGGAGCTGCTAATGAACAGTGCGAATGGGAAGAAAGGCTCCAGCTCAATCCACTAATTGCCTTAAAAGCTTTTCATACAATTTACCCTGTCAACAGAGATGGTGGTGGTGTGCGTGTGTGTGAGTGTGTGTGTAGGTGGGTGGGTGGGATGTGGCATAAGAAAAAGAGATAATTCCGAGAAAACATATTGTAAGAAAGGAAGAAAGAAATGCACAATGGTTTTACACCTACGCAGGCCCAATCAGACACACACAGTCTCACACTTACACCAAGACATCTTATTCAGAAGTAGCATTTAAAACGACAGCCAGTCATTTCAGACACACCAAAAGAGCCATAAACACTGACAACACACACACACGCACACACTTGCCTGACTGCTCATTCCAACACACATGCATTTGTGTATATAGCCATATCTTTTACACACACACACACACACACACACACACAGCTCACTCCGTGCCATGCAGCCACAGCCCGGCCCTCATTAAAGTAAAAAGCCTACTGAGTGTTTTCAGCAGCATTAAGGCAACAGCAGTCATAAATACAGGAAGCTCTCCAGTACGGCTCCCTGGCCTATTGTTCATAACACACAGCTCAAGGACCCGAGTGACACACAGTACTGTACTGTACAGGCACACAGACTTCTCTGCATCAAAGACCGATGAACCAATCAGACTATATCTACTGTCACACAGTCCTCAAAAAAAGTCTAGATCTCTAAAATGACCCGAAAAGTGTTCAGGAAAGTCCAGTTGTCTTCACTAAATGGTGACACGACGTACACACTAATACTATTCTGTATTCATTTGACAGTGGGCAAGCAGCCTAAAAGGAGCTCAGCATTACATGGCAACTTAGTTAAACCTCTACTGAGCGTATTTAAGACATTTTACTAATTTTCATTGCGCCCCAGTACCAACAAGTTCTGGTGCCTTAATGACAACGTAAATGGCTTGTGAGTGCATTCCAAAAGCAATTCATATGACTGTTTTCTTATCTCCCATCCCCATGGTTAAGCAACTCCATTAAAACTGTAGTGTGTACCTCTCTTTTCCAGTACACCATGCTTTATTCACCAAACTTTTTTGGCTGCCTTCCACAGAGCGGAAAGCTTAGGCAACTGAAACTATTTGGTTCAGGTTAGGGAAAGACTGTGATCACACCATCATAGTCAAAGGAAACCAAAGTTGACTGTTGGTATAGGAGACAGGACATAAACTGCGATCTCCTTTGACAAAGACAAAGACTTTGCACTTCCCAATCTCTTCCCTACGACTTTTCACTGCACTATTAGGCAATGGTCACACCATTTACAACAGAAAGTTGGGACCAAAAATCAATACATTTTAATGGAATCACTGGGATCAGCAGGCAAAATTAATTTCATGCAGTTCTTTGGTGCATAGTTTACAGCTGAGTCAAATGATCAACTCGTTATGAATTCTTGAAGCTGCTTAATAACAAGCTGATCATTTGAATCAGCTGTGTTGGAGCAGGGAGAAATCTAAAACATGCAAGACAAGGGGTACTCCAGGAGAGGTTTGGGAAACGCATTAGTCGATTGAGAGAAAAATAATTTGGAACAATATTGATGATTAATTAATCGTTTAAGTCCTTTAAGCAAAAATGCCAAAAACGTTTTGGTTTCAGCTTCTTAAATGTGAAAGGTGCCTTCTATGCCAGAAAACTTAATGTCTTGGAGTTTTGGACTCTTGGTTGGACAAAACAAGGCATTGGAAGACAGCAACTCAGGCTCTGGTATGTGCATCTTCGAGCACCCAGTCTCCTGTGTGTATGTACGGTATACATACGAATGATGCGTCTTCAAGCCGCATATTCATATAGTGTTTGTGTGTGTTTGTGAATACAAGCTAAAGATTAATCTACAAAGCTGCTGACGAGGAATTTCATGCGACAGTGGTGGTGGTGTTGAGGGATGGGGGCGGCGTTTAGATTTGTCGCCTAATTCTTGTGATCAGACAAAAAACCATAACCCCCCCACCCCCCCATACAAGAAAAAAAGAATACCAGCCAAACCAATTGACGTCACACACGATTGCATTGCAGATATCTGACACATGTCCTGTATCAGTAACCGTGTCAAGCATACCTAATATCCATGGATGGGTGGGGGTCGATGTTGAGCAGCCAATAGTGAGACAGTAGCAGGTCATGACCGGTGAAAAGAGGGTATGGGGGGTTTAGCAAGGGGTAGTGTCATGCGGCGTCTATAGAGGTTGCAGGGGTCCTAGGTCAATTCATCACAGTCGATAGATGGATGGATGGAAGGATGAATAGGTAGGTAGATAACCCCAAAGGGCTGATGATGAAGCGCTGATGGTGACGAATAGAGCTGGAGGGGATTGGAAGGGGGGGTCAAGAGTGTTTGTGTAGGCGGAGGGTTGCATGTGTACGCCTGAGTGTGCTCAGTTTTCATGCACGTCCTCAAAAGATCTGCTGTGTGGAGGTGTGTGTGGAGGAGTGGGCATCCTGTTCAACGGAGGTGTGTGTCTCCAGTGTACTCTGGCCTCCAGACCTCGGACTCCTCCCTGGAGTCTGACGTTTGTCAATACAGACAGCATGGAGAGGCAGCGCTGGCCCTGGGTCAACACCAAAGCCAATACCTGAAGACAGGCAGCACACACATGTGCATACACAAGCACCTACACCACACACATACACACAGCCGGCAAGCCAATAACTGCAGCCCATTATTGAGCTGGCCAGGTCCAAGTTCTGACATGAGCCACAATTAACCCTTGAATCCCCAGTGGGCTGCTGGATGTTCATTCGGAGCAGCTAACGAGGCTAAATGTAAGAGCAGTGGCTTCGGTAATGAGACAGGATAACTGTGCTGTGTTCTAGCCTGAGCGGGTCAGCTCTCACTGGTCCTGAGGATAATATCCTACTTCCAGATTCACGTTAGACCTGCTCTGCCTTGAATTACCTAGCTTAGTTTCTGGAACGGCTACAGTTGACTGTCAGTGGACCAATAAACCAAACCCCTCTTATCTCTGTCTCACACACACAAGCATGGGTGGCATCCTAGAGGTTAGAGAAGCAGGGTAAAGGCTGCTTTATGCTTCAAACAGAGTTGTTGTTCTGAATGTCTATCTGCACTGGGAAGCTCGTTACCGACTGTAGGACTGGGAAGCTGGTGTCTGATTTGTTTTTATGCTGTGTTAAAATGGACACGGATTCAAGAACTCTGCAAATGCTATACTGTTAATTCCTCACAACTACTCATTCTTTACTGCACAACAGTTCACCATAAAAAGGTACAAGCGAAAACTCTTGCACTTCATCTGCATTTACGATTTGTTGTCATTTGTAGTTTAGTTGATGTCCTGCGCTCCAGTCCAGCTTCATTTTCACTTGCCCCCAAATGTCCACTGGATGTGGCTGCCTTGTGTTCGAGCTCCATCACCGCTACTGGAGACAATCCGGATCCACAGCCATTGTAGCCTGTGTGGCAAAGTCCACTGTAAGCATGACTGTAGAATCCTACTCGTGAATTATACACTGCTCTTAATTCCACTCCTCAGTGTTTACACAGCGGGTCCATTTTTTTCCCAGAGCATCTTGCCTCTTTGTCATGAAATGGACTTTTATCTTGTTTATTTCACTTCACTTCTCTGAAGTCTGTGAAGCAGAAGGACCACTACAGTTTTCCTTCTGTTAACATACACTATTCAGGAAATACAGATGCAATATAAGAATAGTACAAAGTATCTGTTACCACATTGATCATAAATGAGCTGCAAATGTGTATGTACTGTGCTTGTACCCCACAAAAGATGTTGGAAAACCAATTAAAAAAAAGGTTGGAAATACTGAAAACTGCTTGAAGATGACACAATTCTGAAATGTTTCCAGTGGACACTTGAATTGCGATGGAGCCTTGGCATAGCCAGAACACAACGCAGCTGCATCCAGTAGACATCTGAGGTTAAGCTTCTTAATGTTCTGATACACTTCCCTCGTCCTTGTCAGCAAACACTTCCTGAGCACTTCCTGCACCTGCCTGAAATTAGCATGCACAGGTGCCTTAGGAGGGCTTTTACATTGAAACAGCTGTGGAAAGTCTTGAGTCATCCACCAAGAGCTACTGGTGCTCCATAAAAGTTGCTTAAAATTTGTATTTATGTTTTGAATATTTTTCTTTATTTTTATAGTGAATCAGTTTGAATCATTGTGAGGAATGGACTTAATTAGAGCTCCAACAACACAAGGGAAAGTGGGGCAGATCTAAAACAATGGCGTTTTAATCTATTTCAGGAGTAGTAACATCAGTCAAAACGCCAGTCTAAATCTCACAAGCTCAGTTTTAGTATGCAAATCATCCAATGAGAATCAGTTGAGCCCAGCAGATGGAAGCTGGTCCAAAAAGCACACTGAGCAAAAATGATGTGATTGGCTCCTTCTCTAAACACCTGAAACTCATGAACTATTTATACTAAGGGATGTAGATATACAAACCATGAGATTGTAACTGCAGGGTCATAACGTGATAACACCATGCAAGTTAGCTTGTTTGGATTCTACTGAAGTGGTAAAGGTCATAGGAGTGGCCAGACAGGTGATTCAGAAAAGTGGGAAAGACTCATTCTCTTTGTTCAACCATTAGCAAAGCTGTGAGGAGAAGGCTAGGAGCATTGGACAAATTAGTTACTACAGCATTCAATGAAAAACAACCAAGTCAAGCGTTAGTATTTCTGATGGCACAATTTAACACAGAGAAGAAAAAAAGGAGGAGGGCAGTGGAAAAAGTGATTTGTAAAAACCGTAACAACAAACAAGAAGAACCACACTACATTCCTTTTCCTCCCCATTCTATTCCTCTCGTCTCCCCACCGTTTATTTTCCACCCGGGCCGCTATCAGACGCAAATGTGCGGTGAGCGGAAAGGAGAACGTAGAGAAAATAATTACCCTCTGCCTCAACCAGCTGGTTTGTTCATAAACACGCAATTATAATTTCATGGCAGTCCATTATATACAAGCCACTCCAGGGCAGAAAGCTCTGCCAAGGCGCGATCACTGAAAGCATCTTAAACACTCTGAAATGGCTAATACCTCAGCTACTGAATGCAATTTTCTGATTTGCTTGGCAGCTCCTCAATAAGAAATCAATTAGGCTTTGAGAAATATAAGCAAAAGTCCTGTAAAGCCAATGAGCTTGCCCTGGAAGTGCTCCGTCTACAAGGTGACCATGTACTGGGAGCAGAGGGGCCGCTGTGAGTGTGTGAGGGGGGTCGATCGCATTCTGCCAATTTAATTGTTTATTCATCTCATTTGTTTGTCAGGTATCATATTTCAGCACTGATGATTGGATCTTGACTGAATGTGGGGAACCTGTGCTTTCTAGCAATTACAGTGATTGGCTGCAGACTGGTGCTATAATTACTAGACAGACAGATGGGATAAAAAGTAGAGGGAAATTATACAGATAAACAAAAAATAACCAAATGATATAAATATCTCATTGTCAGCTTTTATTTACATGGTAACTAAGACTTGCAACTGTGACCTTTTCCATATGTACTCAACATGTCACTGATTAGCCAATGCATTGTTTGTGCAGGATGACATGTTTATTGTTCTCGTTGAGAGACATCCAGTGAAAATACATGTATATTTATAATGGCTACAAAGGACCAAAACATGGCAAATAAATTTAGGATACATTTTGATGTTCTACAATTCAAACGTGAGATCATAGTGTTCTCCCAAAATCTCTGCACTCTCTTTCTTTCATTTACATAGACTACTCCTACTGTTTTTGTTTTGTTTCTTTTTGCCTTTCATATTTCCACTGTCCTATCCTTTATTCTGACCACATCTAATTTCTAAAATGGCACCTTTCTCCACAGTACCATTGTCCCTTCTATTTCTCGTCATACTTGTCCAGTTTCAGCCAACAAAAATGCTACCATGTAGACACTGTTTTTGTACCTAATATGCTTGAAAATGATGTTCCTCTTTTTGACTGCACTTAAAGTTGCAGACATTTCAGCATTCTGAAATTAACTAACATCTATGTTTTTACAGTGAACTAAGAAAATGTGCCTTTAAATGTGGCATGTGGGATTTTTTAGTTATGCAATTGACGTGGCTCTAGGGATGGTAATGCCGGTCCGTCAGTCGATTGGTCTGTTAGTCCACCACTTTGGCTCAGACTGAAATATCTCAACAACTATTTGTACAGACCAACATTTGTACAGACATTCATGTTCCCCAGAGGATGAATCCGACAGACTTGGTGATCCCCTGACTTTTCCTCTAGTGCCACCATGAGGTTGACATTTTTGTTTTTTAGTGTAATGCATAGACAACTATTGGATGGAGTGACAACTAAAAACTGTATTTAGTACATCTCTCTAGCTAACTTAACATGTTGACCTTTTAATTTACGCTGTCCTATGGCACTGTGTAATACTGCCATGAACATCTCTTAAAGGTACCCTGTAGAGTTTTTGACCTCTAATAGCGCTATGGAGCAGTTTTTTTTTATGTGTGAGTCCCTATTTTGTTTGTCTTGTGCTGACCTGAAAATGGTTTCATATTATTCCCCTGATCAACATGTGGTGGTAATGCGCCAAGATATGCATCAGTGCTCCACAGGGCACCTTTAACACTTTGATGCTCACAACATGATACACCCTTCTGTTATACATTGCCAAAGACCTTTATTTTGACACAACTCTCCGGCCAATTGTTACATTTACTTCACCACAACAGCTAAAGATTAAGACCAAATGTTGGACCTTAACTTTAATCCATCTAACACTTTGGTTTTCTTTACAATAAACAGTACACAATGGTAGAATAAACACATTATCCCATAATCCATAACTAAAATAACAAAAACCTACTGGGCTTGCAAAATGTAAGAATTTTTCTTGGCTCCCCCCTATTCATCTAATGTGTAATTTTAATATATAACTGACTACATTCAAAATGTACAGTCAAAATTGTCAATTATAAGAAGTACAGCAGTCAATTTATTAAATTGTTTCTACTGCACTTGGAGAAAAGTGCCACATTAATACACTCCCTCTTTCACACCATATGATTTTTTCATAGTTTTAGTCTTAAATCTCATTGTACACTAAGTTTCTGACTGCTGAAATGAAATGTCCTAATCACATATGCAAATTACTTTTCAGGAAAGAGATTGATGACTGGAAAGATAAATAGAGGAGATAAAGGAGATAGAGATAAAAATCTGACCCTCACTACTGAGCAATTCAGTCTAATTTGACCACAGAATGGTTAACACCTGCTCTTATTCCATTTCAATGTCCGGGTACTTTGATATTCAATGCTTTGAAACCTGTCCTGCCAAATTCAGCCACCACAGCTCTAAAACTCACTCCAGCTTATTAAAATCTTTCATGGAAATAAGTATCTCTTCTTGTCTAATTATTATTCACAAACACAGTTGGTGTGCTGTAGTGGAGACCAATTGGACGGTGAAGCAAGAGGAGTGCAGTTGAGTTTAATAAGTCAGAGTCATCTACATTTAGGTCAAGATGAGTTTCCACCTACTCACACCATGTCAGTGACAGATTCCTGTGGACATCATCAACTCCTCTTTCTTTAAAGCAGTACACAGAGGATCTGTGGCAAGCTGTCTGCAGAGTTTAAACCCATTCTACGTCCACTGCAAACTGACCAAAGGATCAGAGATCTCTGCGCAAAGAAATTGCATGGTGTGTCAACCTTGCCTTGGGTTATTCCTTGTCGCTGTAAAACATTTTCTGATGTACATGAGGCCACTGGATGTATTCTTGTTGTCGCCGTCAGCCCTCGACCACAATCCGGTGACCCTAAACTGTGGGTTCATGAATGAAACCACTCTGGTAAACTAGCAGAGAGGAAGAACGCAGCGACTCGGGCAGGAAACAACAGATTAATACTGTTAGCAGCAGGCTGACAGATGCATGGCAGCAGCCTCCACTAGGAGCAAACACATTGTGTGCATCTCCATGGGAGCCACCTCGGTGCATTGTGGGAGTTGTGTCTCAGCAGGGGGGCGTGTCACTTCCTGGTAGGAGAGACCTCGCTGTTAGAGCACAGTCTCCTGGGATGTTTAGCTTTTTTCAAATACTGATGCATTGTGGGAGCCGGGGTGTATTGTGGGGAGTGGTAGGCCCGGCGGGTGTGTGTTGTCCCGATGATTGTGCGAGAGGCATGCACACACACGCACACATACATACACACACACACACACAAATACACAAACCTCTGATCTATGGATACACAGCAGCCCAGCAGGATCTTGCCTTTGTTGGTTCAGAATACACACAGAGTTCACTCTCAAAAATGCGTGTATATATGCACTCATAAACACACATCCTGATACACACACGCAGTACACAGATGTACACACACTCACTCTCACAGAGGGAGTAAAACTCCCTCATGCTCCTGCTGCAAACACATGGGAGAGAGATGAAAGACTTTCACATTCACAGCAAGCAACAGCAAAAGATGGATCTCTTAAACTTCATCCACTGACTCCCAGCTTCACTATCAATACAGGCACGGTTAACACATTTCCCCAAGCTTATCCACATCGCGGCTACAACATCCTCAGCCGCCACTCCCAGCCTTCTCCTCTGAAAAGGTGGAAGTGTTGCTGTACACAAGCTCCGGCCATCCTCAGCTCATCCACACTCCTCTGCACCCACACCTTCCGCTCCCCCTTTCCTCCCTCTGCGATCAATGCTCTCCTCCAACCTGGACTTACATCAAAGCCCACTTCCCCTCACCCTCCAACACCACCTCCACCGCCCCCACCCCCTCTTCTGCGCTGAAGGTTGGCTGATCCACAGGTAACCTTTTTCTCTTTCATTCCCCATCTCTGTCTTTCTTTCCCCCTCTCCTCCCCTCTCTCTCAGAACCGGAAAGCATCAAAGACTGCTGGGCCTCACGCCAGGGGCTCCCTGCTAAGCAACCTACCCCGGACCCCCCGCCAACATCAACCCCCCTAACGCCACTACACCTCTGCCACCACTGCCTCCTCCTCGCTCCCCACAAAACCCACATGTAACACACATACACACCGATGTATCCACCTCCCGCCGGGCCCCCGATAGGCGGTGGCTGCCCCACGCTGGCTGCACATACTGTAAACAACAAGCTGTCAACAGGGCTCAAGTGTGCCAGCCATCTGATGTGACCTATGGAACAGAAATCTGTCTGTGCTGTGGGGCTCAGGGCTCAGCAGGGGGGTGGTCAGGGGGTACCGTGTGAGTGTGTGTCTGAGTGTATGAGCGCAAGGAGGGGGACAAGCTTTGACTCTGCAGGTGAAGCAGAGGTGGACTGGGTCGCTCTACAAATATCATGCCAGTTTTTTACATATCTGTGGCCGCAGTTCAGGACAAACAGCACATTTTGTTAAGCAGGATGTTAAAGGTGCTCTGAGCAGCATTTTAAATAATCACTGAATTAATCATTACAGAATTTTAAGACACACACTGTAGCTGGCATGTGCCTTCTCAAAAATAGTAACTACACGTCAGGGCTATGGGTCCACATGGAGACGACAATAGCTGGTAAGATTGGTGGGTATGGGCTTCTTGTATTGTACCCTACGCTACAAGTTTCTGATGCAAGTACAAGTTTGATAGTGAAGGCAACATTAAATATGTTAAAGAGGAACGTTGTATAAAGCCCCTTCATGGCTCTAGAGGGAGCTGCGTGAAGTCTGATAAATTGCCGAAAACTGTCAGCGTTGTGACATCACTTAAGGCAATGAAAATGAAAAAAATCTGGGGGTGTGGAGTTAGAATGGAGTGAGCTTACCAGACCTCTGCAGCCCGCTCTTCATCTCTGCTTAAGGCTAGCGGGTCGAGGCTACATTAGCCTCTACTAGCATAACACGCCTGAATCTCTGACTGAACCTTCTGTGGTCGAGTTGCATTGTGGATAATGTAGTTTTGGCAAGGAAGAAGAATGCGTGGAATAAAAAAGACAATATCTCTTGTTCTGCTGCATCAATTTAGATCCCTTTTTTAAACTGACCATTGTGAGTGTGACAATATTATAGGAGTGTAATGCTAAATTGGTTGAGAACTCTTTTAAAGAAAGCCTCAGTGATCATCTTTATCTAGCAAAATCATTCCCACTGCGAACCCTTCGCCCACCATGATCACCACTCTCCATCACAGTGAACGGAAGCACGTAAACCTGGCAACTGCAAGACAGATCTCTCCACAGTATATCACAAAATAGATGTTTATAAGAATGTAAACACAATAACTGCGGGGTGTTATATCCTGAGGGTTTCTAACCTCACCTGTATAACAATTAAACAATTGAACTTTTGAATTTCCCCTAAGGGCATTAATAAAGTAATTCTTCTTCAATTATAACTGTGGCACCAACTGACTGTTAACCATGTATTCTGCTAATAACAGCACATCTTAATGCATTGCATTACAAAACGTTGCATGAAGGCTACCCATAATCATTTGTGTGTTCTCTAGTGTGGAAGTCATGTAAGATCACTGGTGAACCATAACAACACTGAACTATAAATCAAAAACTACACTATAAGTATCTATGGTTAGACTACTGTTTACACCTTGTGTCGAGTATACATCCAGATTATGACTCCCCTTCTCCCACCAGCTTTATCAGACTGTTGCTGTCCATGGTACTGAAGGTGATAGCTATCAGTTTTGCATTGACTAGTTGGCAGTATGTGTGACTTTGGTGATTTGCAGGCGATAAGTACAGCCATCTGTTAAAAATGAACCAAATTTTGTAGGTAAGTTGATGTTTTTAGAATATAACCTTTGTTTCAACTGCATTTTAATGTCTATATTGTAACAAGTTCTACAGGATCTACTTCTTTGCAAAAGCAATTAAAAACGTAAAATCCTTTACATACATTTTTAATGTTATACTTGGGTTTACTAGTGAGATGCCACTGAAGTAATGGCGGCTTGTTTACTTCTGCCAAAGTTTTTTCCAGTCCACAAAGTGCTACGTTCTTGTTGCCCATAGAAGTTGTAAGGAGGTAGTAAGGGTGGATGGTGGTGTGGTTACATATTGCAGGAGTTATTATGTCTTGAGACTTTTTCAATATTGAGCAAGACAATGATTTTTCCCTAACCTCAACCAAGTGCTATGAGTTGGCTTATCGCATCTATTAAAACATTAATCATGCTTTAGTTGCCATGAGTGGATATTATAGGCAACACTATGTTTCTTTCAAAATGTCTTTATTGTTGCAAATGAGATGTATATAAATGTATTTTTTAGGAGACAAGTTGCATATAGTTACCACAGAATAACACATCCAAGATGTAAAAAAACCCAACAACTCTAAGCTGTTTATTTGTAAAAATTGTACATAATGGGGGGCCTAGTGTAATTCTTTGCCCAGAGTCACAAATCTCCATTAGTCCACTAAACAGAGCTGGAGTCACTTACAATAACCTGTATCTACACATTCGCTTATATTACATTATCCAATAAATTCTAAATTCACTATTAAACTCCCGACAATAATGGGCTAAAGGGATGGCTGCTCCTGCTGACTTGATAATGACATAATGGACCATTGAGGTTTAGGAAATAAAACTGCAGTATTGCATACAGATTTGTGAGTTCCACAGCAAACATTAAACATTAAACAGTACGAAGAAAAATAATGGGAAATCCATGGGAAATCATGAAGGGATAAGAATATATACAGTATAACAGGCTGTTGGTGTGAAAGATAATTGAGCATGCAGTAAAAACCACAGATAGCAGAATTCACGCTGTGACTGAGATAATACGTTGTGACAATACTGTATTCTAGTCCTCTCTTCTCAAACCTAGATTTACGTCTGATATCCTTTTTGTCTCACATCCTGTCTTTTGACACGACTTGTACAACTGCACTCAATCGCTGTCTCCCTCCCTGACTACTGTCTATATGCTATTATTACTGTCATCTCCCCACTCTTCCTCCCATCTCCTCCCCACCCCCCCCACCCCTACCCCCATGTCTCCTCTCAACTCACACTCAGATTTGTGGCTCTTAATATTGTATCCGTCTACCAGAAGGACAGGAGCACGGGAAATGACATGTTTCCGCCTGGGGTGAAAAGACACACACACTTACTCGCATACACACACAGATAGCACACACTCAGGCATCGGAGACTACGTCAAGCTCACAATGTAATTATGGGGAAACAGAGCAGTCAGTGACACACCTGAGTGCCGCTTGGATCAGAGCTGGGGTGTTACTCTGACACTGACGGGGAAAGCCAGGAGTTAGTCTGTTAAAACACAATGACAGACAGCTACATCTACTGACATGGCCGCACTGACAGACCAAATATTTGGACTGAGGAGAAACGGAAAAGGACAAGCTCCGATGTAGAACATGAAGGTGACACTGCCGTGCCTTTCATGCATGTGAAAGCACAAAATATTGTACAAATGTATGCGCACCAAGATATCTAATAGAAGAGATGACACAAGCATGCAACAAGTCTTGTGGCTATTTCAGTTTTTCATGGGCTGACAGGTCTGTTTGGCTACACATAGATCCAGGGGAGGTCTGGTACTGCTGTAATGTGGATATGTTTTTCCCAATGAATATGCAGTGAGAGTTTTTTCCCTAATGAGTCATAAAGTACAGTGAGTGTTCTTTTTTAAGATACCTTTATCAAGAAACATATCTTTAATTTCACTCAACTTGCACTGAAAACAACAGAGTTAAAGCATTAGCCACAATCATTCAAGCATACCCTATACTACATTTAAATGGCAAACTTCGCAAACCTCAAAGAAATAGATCAACATTTTGGGAAATAAGCTTTCTTTCTGACAGTTAGATGATCGCTTCCACCTTTAAGTCTCTGCGTTAAACTGAGCTGGAGGCAGGAGGCGATTAGCCTAGCTTAGCATAAAGACTGGAAGCAGGGAGAAACGGCTAGCGTGGCTCTGCTAAGAGTGAAAAACTGCACCTACCAGCACCTCACTGATTAACATGTATCTTGTGTGTTTTACCTGTAAACAAACAAACAATTTGTGTGGTTTTTTTTTAGTGGGATTTACATGCTGCTGCGGTTTCTTGGCAAACTGTAGCCAGGTGCAGCGACTTCCTGGAGTTGTCATAGTCATAGGAACGCTGTACAGAAGCCCTAAAAACAATCATTTTTACATTCCTATTTCTGTATAAATGAAACAAATGAAATTGAACATGTTAGTGAGCTTTAGAGGTGTTAGAAGGCTTACTTTTGAACAGGCTAGCTGTTTCACCCTGCTCTTAGTCTTTACGCTAGGGTAGGCTAATCGCCTCCTGGCTCCATCTCTGTACTCATGCTGCATTCATGCAATGTCGGCAGAATGGGGAAAACACCATTAGCCACCTGGTAATCTGACTTGTTACACATTGTTCCAAAATGGTAGTCTTGTAGTAAAGTCTTGTAGTAAATTAGCTACTTTTGCAGTGTTACTTATTTAAGGAGGTTCATTAACAAGTGAAACCAGATACAAACCAACTGTGTATAGCTCCTTTTAAATTAGCTAAATCCATTGTATAAGTGTTAATATTTTGGATTTTATTTAGATGTAACTGCCAGCGATGGTTGCTTGCAGCAATTTTGCCCATGGTTTGTTGACACTAAGTTCTTTTCACCAAGTGGGAGTTATCGTCGTTGATTTCTTGATATCTCCGACCTAGGATTACAATTAGGATGCCGACTTTCTTTTCCAACCCGGTTGCTCGTAATTGTGGTCTAAACAATATGATGAGCGTGGTGTCAATCATCTCTTTTAACTCACAGGAAAAAAAAAACGAATCAGCATATTTCCCAAAATGTAGAAAATGTGTTTCTTTTCGCAACAGGAGGGCAGACAGTATGTTTTCATATACCTCAATTAAGGCCTAAATACATTGGCTGCATTTGTTGAAGTCCTACTAGATGCTATACGAACATATGTAATACTGTACCTCTGGTAAGTTTTGGCCTAATAGTTAGCAGCATCATGAACTACCCACTCTTGTTACTGAAGGTATGCCGTCATATGAGATAAAACTTCAATGCTAGTGATGAAACTGATTTCCAATGCTTTGGACTCCAACTGATGTATTTTCATTTCCTGACAGCACCACTGACTGTTCAGCTGCTTCACAAGATTACCCTGTGACCTGAGAACATCCCTAACAGAGAATCTCTCAGTAAATAGATGGAGGTTGTAGCTACAGCGGCTAGTTCAGTGTATCAGAGATTCATCCTTTACCACTACAACCATACCTCCTTATTCACTACCATTGAATGTGGGACTACAGTACCAGGTCCGGTCTTACAGTCTGGTGTTGAGTATCCCTGATAAGTTGCAATTAATGGATCAATGTGTGTTTCCCAGATTCCCCAAACTTTTATTTGCTTTTATTTAAGCCCTTCTAATAAATATTTCCAATCCTCTTCACTTTTATGTACAAACACAGTTTTGATGCCATATTATTTTGATTATTTTTAATCAAAAAGAATAACTGACATCAAATGTTTTTTAAAAAGATTTCAAAATAGCGATTCAAAGAAACCGAAGCAAAGGGTTCTATTGAAAACACCAAACTACCATGCTCGGTGGTTTAGAAGTATTCAGAATGACAGATTTGACGATAGCACCACCTACCCTCTAACCATATTACCATGCATAAAGAAGCATACAGTTTGAAGAGAGCATGATGTACTGTATGTATCAGCAGTTTCTTTTCAGCAGAAATAGGCATATAGCTCATTAAGTCCACGGTCTGCCATGTTCACACTGAACCTTATCAACCTCTACATGATACAACATGACTGTACAGCAGCCCCAGACTGAAGGAATGTGGAGCCGGTGCAGTACAGTATTCTGATTTAATTCTTCTTCTGTAACGTACACCGTTCACTTCTGTCTCTCTGTGTTCTGTTTATGTAGGTTTAGTCTTCTCCCTTAACCAATGGAGGAAGAAGCCTGAATTATCCTTTTCTTTGTGTAACATCCCTCCCTGATGTGAGTATGCATGTGTGTGTGTGCTCGTTTTCTACCACGAGGGACGAAAGGGCCAGTTTGATAAATGGCTTAAATAATGAGAAATCCCAGGAGCTCTCAACTTAACTACAGTGTAGAACTGCTGTGATGAAGATCTAGAAAGGTACACACACACACACACACACACACACACACACACACACACACTGCAGTGAATACAATAAGCTCACAATCTAATCTTAAAATCATACATTTGCTGAGCTCTATGTGCACATACACACAGTATGCCTGGCATCAAAGAAATGCATAAAATGCTGCAATAAACAGTGCTGGATGCTTGTTAGATGTGTTTCTTTGCTCAGCAACACAAAGCTTAACATAGGAACAAGCATCATGCAGTCAAGGTATCATTAACTGCTATGCCTTGTTACACTTACTGTAAACAAATAAGACCATTCCTGATGCTATTATAGCTGGTAGTATTGCTACTATTAGTGCTTGTCAAAATTTAGACCACCCATACTGTAAACCCTGTTAGGAATGGATCAATCACATTTTTTCTTGATACTCACACGTTGATTGTCCCTTTACGAGCCATCTAGGCTACTGATATCATGAGCCTAATCCCAGTTTTTAGCGAAACTTTGTCTGTAAAAATTTAACTTCACCACTGAGAGCATTCAGCCTCCGTACAAACAAATATTCCCCTACAGCTGACTCCCTCCATCAGCTTAAAATAGGGAATATAGAGAATATATAAAATATATTCTTCTAATATTCATGTCGGGACTTTGAACTTAACTGGTATGGTTTAGTGACTTTACAGTGAGCCTAACAAAATTTACTTTGTTGAATCCAATTCTCACATCAATATATTCCTAAAGTATAATATTTGTTGTTGGTGTTATATTGCGTAACTTTATCCAACTTATATGGTAACATACTGTATGCTCCGTTGTCGCTACTTAACAGTGAGTTCATGATATTTTTCCTGTCTGCTGCACTAGCCAAAGCTGAACGCTGCAGGCAGAATATTTATAACATACCCTGTCTGCCAGGGCAAACTGGTGAAACACACACTGCCCATGTGTAATCAGCTATTACCTTAAGTTTACTGCCATGAAACCAGAAGAGCTATGGTCGATACCAAGAACCGATCTGATAACAGCCCTGTTTTTGTGTAAATCTCCACACTTCACTGAGTGGAACTTAATGAGATCAATGGTCTATGCGTAAGAGAAGACGCTGTCAAGATGTTCTTACACCAACATTATTTTTTGGCTTGTGCAAACTTAAAGTGGCAATAGACAAGTTTTTTTTGCTTTAACTTATCATTATGAAGTAAATGTTGATTGCACAATGCAATGGCTATAGAAAAATGACACCATTGGCGTTTAGATTGGTTCCCTATAAGCCTCGCTCTCACTGTGCAGTTCTCTCTGCCACCATTGCACAACCAAAACAGGAAGAGAATAGCGCTTTTGTTATCCCGGTAGCTATTGGTAGCTATCCTCATATAGCAACTGTGGTACTTCTAACCGGCAAAAAACAAGAGTAAACCTCGGATGAGCATTCACTCGATGGAGAGAGAGACTTGAGAGGGCTCCAAACCAACATTTGGCATCCTTTCTACTAGATCAGTAAGTAACTAAACCTGCCTTCTTATTAATACTACCACGTGTTTTACTCTGCCTTTATCATAGTACTGAGATCGGGGTTTCTAGTTCAAATAAGGATTCTTACGGTTGTGTCCTGCTTTTGACAGTAGCCAGGCTGCTAGCGGTACCCATGTTGCTGGTTGTCTTTGTGACAATGGTGCCAACATTAATGTTGTATAAGGTTTATAAAATTGCATTGTTGCAATTTTCTGAAGATGGTTAAAAGACTCAAAAATAGTATTCAATGTTCATCTGTCCAATACCTTCATATCTATTGAGTAAGGTCATATTGATTCAGACATCACTAAAACTAGTAGCGACTGTTACAAAGAAGATGCTGCTACTTAACTATGCATTCTCTTCCTGGGGTCAATCTTTGTTCATTTCTTTCCTCTTTCTCTTAATTGAAGGGGAGGACTAAAGTGTTATACAATATGAATTAGTTTCACTCTCAGCTGACACCGAGAAAAATCTGAAATCCTGCAGTCAGAAAGCAATCAAGCAGATATTTCACAGAATGTTGTTTGGGTAGAAGCTGCTAATCCTGAATGTGGTAATGATTTTCAATGTTATAATGTGACAATGCATGTAGCACCTTTAAATGACTGCATATGTTCTTTGTCTGTGAGCATAGACAGCCAGGTTCAATATTGTGCCAACACATCAGAGAAAGAAAAGGAGAAACAGTAGCAGACATAATGACCCAGTGAGGCAGGGAGAGAAGCAGCAGCGTGGGTAGGGCTTCAGCACCAGGCACAGGGTACGGCACCCTGCATGAATATCAAAAAGCTCCCTCCCTTTGACCTTGAGATTAATATTTAAAAGCTGGCTACACTCTATACACACACACACACATACAGACATGTGCATGTGCACATACACACACACTGTTCACTGTGTGCCCCGCGGCCAGTGGTGCACTGAAGTCTTCCTCATTAACTGACTGCTCTGTTCTGATTCTTGTATCTATAAATACTGTATAAAGGAAAAGCTGATTATATACTGTATATGTTATAACAAATGTGGATGGATGACATATAGGTATAATGCTGATGTATTAAAAACCTTACATATCATAACAACACACCAGTGTTTGTGCATGTCTCTGTAATGAAATACCTATCTGAAGTATGTTTCAAGTGTGTGTAAGCTCATTTTGATACCCTACATCAATGAATGAAAAAAAGGAGAAAAAAACACCACTGGCTGGAAGATAGAAAAAATAGAATAAAAATCTAGAACAATCTGTGACGCCTTAGAAAATTGATGGCAATAATATAAACAGACATACCAGTAAACATACAAAACACTTGGTCTTTTAACCTAGTCAGCCTTTAGTTTAAGCTTTTATTATTTGGCTGCCAATAGTGCAGTGTTGAAATAAACAACAATATATGTTGACTGGGTTTCATAGATGCATGAATCAAGTGAAACCAAACAGCACATAAAAGGAACAAGTAAAAAATAAAACAATAAAGAATAAAATTGAAAAAAAAAACAACATAAAATGCTGTTTTATTTTTCCAGAGTTTAGTCATTTTTATCTTTCCTTCATTTGATTTTGCCCTGGTGTCCTTTTGTTCGTTTCTTCCTTTTAGTCTCTCTGGTGCATACTCTGTCATTTGCTGTTTAAGATGTGAAAAATGTGTGTTACTTCACAGTTCTTCTCACCCTAGTGGGTTTAAATTGAGTTCGACAAACTATAGAAGCTGTCAAACATCTGTAAACTTCAGTCTCTGCCTTGGTAAAAATGTGAGATCTAATTACCTTAAAATATGTTACTTTACTCACCTTAGTTAAAATATATTATTTTAGGCAGATCCTGGATCAATACAATGTTGAAGTCTGACTGACTCATCATTCAATTACATTGCTTTGCTTAACCACCAAAACAAAAACTAGTGCATATCTCATTATGTAATGAAAGCAGTAAAAAGTTATCTGTAAAACCGGAAATGTAGAAAATGAGCAAACAGCTCCCATCAAGCTGTCTGCATTTGTTGTGTTTGCACTGTGAGGTTGTCTGTGAGAGACTGCAGCTTAGAGCCGATTCATTTAAATCAAATCAGTGTAGTTTGTTTTGGTTTTCAGGATAAAATGGGAGCCTGTTCGGGTTTTGAACTAAAGAAAATATAATTGATGTTGTTTCTGTGTCATAGATTTTCTGTGACTTTCTTTACCTTTTTGAAAATGTAACTTGTATTTGATGGAGGTGGATCTCTGCCTGAGACTAAAGCTTCATTTATTCAATAAAGACAGCAGAAAATGCTTGATCAGCAACTTTTTAGGTGCTAAACACTGACTGCTGTGATGTCTCTGAACAGTGTTTTTCAGCACTTTGACATCTCTCTCCTTGGATTTTATACTTATGGAGTTTGACTTTCTCTAGGTGGTGCTCTTTTCTTTGTCTGTCCAGCCATTGTGGCTGTCACTGCTCATGTTGAATACCCAGCTATTCATCTGTCTATTCCACATAAGCCATGGTTGCTTTTACCAATAACGTAAAATGCATTGTGTTATTATGCACTTGAAGAAAACGTACCCATAATGTAAATGCATAATGGATGATAATGTATTACAGAACTGTGGTCACTGATAGAGAATAGCAAAGTTGTGGCTAACTGGGTTCCATTTCTGTAATATCAGTGGTCACAGCTGTAACAGTGATTTCTTTGATATTTGACATCACATGATTGACCTCCACTTTTTCTAACTCCCACGCCTCATCTCACCTCCTCTGTCATTCCCAGATGGATGTGGGTGCAACAGACAACTCATGCACCAAACATAATAATCAGAAATCCCCAGTCATGCACAAACTCTTTCTTCCACCCAGTATGCTCTAACCCACTTCTGTCCACCACTGTGAGGGATGCAAACAAACACACAAACAAACAAAGTGATGAGCGGACATGTCTGAAGCTTAGCTTTTGTTTCATCTTCTTTTTCTTGTCTGTTCCTCTGTGTTTAGCGCAGTGTGTGAGGCCCCGGTGCAGCACACGCCTTTATGGAGAGACGATGGGGAGGCAACCTCACTGCCAGAGCAGGTTTATTTTTCCAAGGGTGTGATCAAAGCTTCTCTCTCTCTCTCTGTGTGTGTGTGTGTGTGTGTGTGTGCGCGCGCGCACCTGAGTGTATACTGTATGTGCCATGAGAGTTTGTGTGTGTATTTTCGGTGTGCATGAGACAGATAGAGTGTAGGCTGGACAGCAGTGGCTATTGGGTTTACTGGTTTTAGGTTGATATATTTATGTAAAAAATGACCATGTTGAGACTATTATTTTATGAGTACTTCAGTTTTTTTAAAACAAAATATACAAATCAATACTCAAATACAACTATAAAATATTTACATATTCAAAACTGCAGTACCAACTGCACTAAGCATACAACTATAAACAGCAATTTTCTCCCACAACAACTCCCCTGCATGCAAAACACATTTTTAGCACATGGCCACCAGATTTGACAATCTGTTGAAGCTGATGGTCGAATTTTGGGCAACTAGTGGATACTGAGCAAAGTGGGACCAAAACAATAAAAGCACCAATTAAATAATGATCCATAATATGGGATTAGTGACAGGTGCTGACAGGCGGTGTATAACAGTGGAAGGAGACAAGGCAAACTGCCAATGATTGTAGGTGCTGATCAGGAGCCAAAAGACAAAAAAAAAAAATGGGTCACACACTCTTAGCCCCTTCTTAGTGAAAATTGCTTTATTTATCCAATGTTTTAAAGGTCTTTGTCAGGACAAAGCGACTGCACCCTGACAGCTTATGTACTGTAGTCAGTGATGCACTGTAGCTGATACTGTTACCAGGAACTACTGCAACTTAGGCTGTCAATCAAATGAAAGGACAGGAGCTTTATCTCCAAGGCAAGGCAAATTCCACCTGCAAACACTGTAACCAATTTTGGTAAAGCATTCTACACATCAAAAATAAACATTTTGTGAACATTAATGAAGTTATAAATAATCAATAGTCAACATAGTGGGGTTTAGTACTATACACTATTTTAGCATGTTGTGTGTATGTTAATTTAGATAGGCCTTCTTGATATGATAGGCTTTTTTCACAGACAACATTTTGACATGTCAGTAGGAAAAGCACAGTTGTATAATTAAGAAATCAATGCTGGCTGGATTCCATTTAGCTGCTTCCGGTTCAGGCTCCTAGTATTATGCATGATGGCTCACTGTCACACTAGCTGTGTCTCAATTCAGGGGCTGCATCCTTCTAAATGAGACGGTCTGGTCTATGGAGGATTTCCCATTTGCGTCACCAGCATTACGAAGCGCCGCCTCGACAGCTGCAGTTGAGGTGTGAGGTTTTTAAGGCCCCTTGGTTTTTTAACATTTGTATCATTAGCTTTTCGAGTGAGTTCAAACCAAATACTTATATTTAAAATTGTAATCCTAATCGGCCGCTGTTGATGGTACGTTTGGGGACGCCATGTTCTCTTGCGTGCAATGAATGTTGGGATAGGTTGGGCCACGAAGGATACAGCTCTTGGATCCTCCAAATTCAGGAAAAGAAGGCTGCATTTGAAGCCTTCGAAATGGGATAGCCTTGTCGCGCCCCTGTGACGTGTTCGGTCTTCAAATGCAGCCTTCGAAGGATGTGGCCCCTGAATTGAGACACAGCTATTTAATGGCTTACTGGAAATCTTGAATAGAAGGTAGCCACTCGTTAATGTCATTAGTAACACCTGTGCTTTTCCTACTATGACAAGTCAAAATGTCTGCTGTGAAAAAAGGCCTATAATGTTACAAATTATTGCACGTTGTTACATAAAGTACTTAGTTACTTACTTAGTTATTCATTACAATGTGAAATAAGAAACTGTAAGACTTCATGGACTAGGAGAAAAGGTTTCTCAGTGATTTACTAATTTGCACTTAATATGGAAGATTACAGAGCCCGACCAATATATTATGATGTAATCTGACAATTTTAGCTGATCACAGATATATTTGTATATCAACATAAATCTGCTCAGTATCTTCATCAAAACTATTTAATAACCAAATATAGTGATCCTTATAGTAATGTTTATAATAAATGTTAACGTTAAAAAAAACCAATCATCAGCCAGTATATTGTTATCAGATCTTTTAAACTCAAATATTGCAATCAGCTTTAAAAATCCAGTATTGGTTTGGCTCTAGAAGAAAACTCAAAAACTGTTTGTATTTGTATCCACACACAACGTTGAAAGTTGTATGCTGATGATATGCAATGCCTTTGAACCGCGATTTCAAGCAGTCTTGTGTGTATCAAAGCTACAAAGGAAAACCAGGCAGGAGGTACAGTATTGACATGTCACACACCCAACATGATACTACAAAGCTTCTCTCTATGATTTCACCCCTCCCTCTATCTCCTTACTCTCCTTCTGCCTTATCTTTCCTTCCGGTGCTGCTCTCATTCTCTCACACACCCCCTCCCACTATCTGCCCTCCTTCTTCTTATCCACCTCCTTCTCATTTACTATGTCTCTCTCTCAGACATGTAATATCTCTTAGCATCTCCTACTTACTTCCTGTACCTTTCTGTTCCTTCCGCTTTCACAACATCTCCACCCCCTCTTTCCATTTTGATATCCTCCACTCCCTACATCTCCTCGCGGCATCTATGAACATATCCCTCGTCTCCACTCCCTATATTTATCTCTTCCTTATCGGGATCTCCCTCTCCTTCTCTCCATGCATGCCTATCTGTCTCTCCCAGTCTCAGTGGGCTCAGCTCTCATAAGGGAGGGTGCAGAGGGAGGAATGAACCTGAAACGGTAAATTGTTTATACCTGACAGCTCAGCGGCTGCATTAAGCACCACCCCGATCCCACTAAAACCAGATGAAGGTAGCAAAGTAAAAGGATGAAAAAAAACAAACAAACACAAAAAAAAACAAGTCATATTCATCACGGTAATTGTGTGGGTGCTTTGGTTACGCGGGCGGCCGGGTGCCGATGAGGGATGGCGCTGCTCACGGGCCTCCCTAACGTCCATGAATCACAGCCAGAGTCGCTCGCCGGCCCTCAGCCGCCATAAAACAAAAGATGGAGATGAAAAATGCAGCAATTAAGTGATTTGATTTCTGCTCTACCCTCCTGTCCTCCTTTCTCCCAGCCCCCTTTCTGGCCACACACACACACAAACACAAGAAAACACATACAAACAGAGTAAGAGTACTCCTCTGCAAACCCTGTGATGCACACGCCAAAGAACACACACTGGCATACATAGACACTAATGTGCATATGCACATTTGTACACAAAACATACGCAAATACTTTTCACTTCGATCCTGTCACACATACACATGAGGGAATGAGAATTTACATCTTATACATTCAGTTTATTACATATCCAGCTGCAGGCTTTAGGATGCTGAGACCCATGCAACACTTAAATAATAAAGTGAATCACCCTGAGAACATAGAAGGGTTGGTATGAGGGATCTTTACTAGTGCAACACAGATCATCTCTGACTAATAAACTGCTATTGCCCTGCATTAGTAGTGATTAACCATAAACCATTGTATGTGTGGCTGAATGTAGCTGATAGTTAACTGTTTTCTCATTAGTCCTGATGAGACGAAAGCATCATAAAGCAATTTAAGCTACAGTGTCAGAAAAAGGGCTAATTTAACCAGAACAAACAGCCTCGACATCGTTAGACTGCTAATAAACAAGCAGGCTAGTTTACACAGCAAATAATAGTGACAACTAGCTTAGAGCCAGAAAGTAATTTATAAAGCGGCCATTTTGTAATGTTAAGAGTACTGCAGTGTTTTGGTATTGCACTTCTATCAATTTGCCGGACTTGCAAAAGACAAAAAAATAAAGAACAAAGAACCCCCACCCCTTATTTTCTATATACTGTAAGCCCACACACCAGCAGCTTCTTGACAAAGTGTCAGGATATGCAGCTGTCTTATTATCATCATCATGTGTCTTTTCATCACATTTGCTCCCTAGAATAGTACATGCTGGCTACCTGTCTGTATTAAGTGTCTAGTGTGGGCTACAGGCGTCAACCCATGCGTCACAATGCAACCAGTGTGTGTTGCCTAGTATGGGTCACTAGTATGGCTTAAGCTCCAAAAAACACTGGATCCAACAATTCCCATAATGAAACTTGATAGTATATTTTAATTAGACTTTCGCTGCCCAGTAACCACAAGTTGTCTCCTAGCCCCACCCAAGATACCTTGATGATGTCACTTGAGTCATTTTCTCAGACTTGACAAAGCTGCCCCTGAGCTACAGAACACATTATACAACTGTACTGTACGTATTACTCCCCATAGATAAGACTAGTCAATTGAGTTTGTAAAATTGGTGGATTGCCCTTTTAACATGTGGCTACCAGCTGCTACTAATGCTAGCTTCAATTAGATACATTTGCTAAATGTGTTTCTATTAAGTCAGTGAATTAAATTAAATTCATCATTGATAAAACGTTACATTTTCAGCCCAAACAGCACATGTCTATTAGACTCTATTGAGACCATTCTTTTGTGTATTTAAAACACATAAGCTGTTCATTACATTGGCTTCCCCTGGGGCATAGACTGCAAAGATGGCCACCAGGGGGTTTGTTACAGCAGGTCACCTAAAAGTACTTTCTGTTGTCATGAATAACTTTTAAGTTCATAACCCCTAAATCTACACAATACTTGAACTGAAATCCTTACACGCAAACTAGCATGACAATAATTAAAGCGTGACATTAAAACATTTTTGCCACTGAATTTAAACTTTCTATCGAGCATCACTGTCTCTTTCTTTGCGACTCTCTGGAGCAATCATATTAGAACAATTTACCTCCTACACGCTGCAGCGCAGATTATATTTAAACACTGCACTCTATGAGAAATGTGGATGCTTTAACATTGTTTAGCATGGGGGGGCTTGCTTAATGGGACTTGGCTAAGCATGTGTAATTAAGAGCAGGGGTAAGTGGTGAGTTGCAGAGTGCATGGTGTGTGTGTGTGTGAGGGATATGGTAGCAGCATCAGGCCATGATGGAGTGCTTCGTGGAGCCAAACACCCATTCAGCAAGCTGTGTGCTCATTAATCCTGCCAAACTCCACTTGTTACATGCACGCACAGGAAATCATGAGGCTAGGTAAACAGGGAACTGCTGCGATCCATCACTGCACGCCTGCGAACACAGGAACACACTGATATGTGGGTGAAAACACACACACACACCCACTGATGCAGTGTACATGCAAAATGATAAGCTTACACCCACAAACATATAGAAAAAACAAACTTGCCAAATACACAGAGATAAACAGATGCAAACTAATTCATGCATTCAAATTCTTATCTGTTGTCTTACAGCAAGTACATATAACACTTTCTCCCATCAGAACTTTTGCCTTGCTTTACATTGAGATGTAAGGGAGACAATGCCAATATCAATCCAGGAGTAGCTCTCTTCTGTGTGTTACAGAGATCACATCCAGTGCTTGTGAAGGCCTCCACTTGCTATTAGTAGAAAGAAATACTGCCACAAAGCCTGGAAAGAAATCAATAGAGCTTGACCCCAGTTTGACCTCTCGTTGAATGGAGAAGTTATGGTACCACACTGGCCTTGACATTAGCTTATTTGATGTGTATTTTCCCGACAACAGCTCTCTCTGCTCTCCATCTCGCCGTCCTTTCTTTCCCCTCTTTTCTCTCCCTACTTGCTTCAATTGCTGTTTCCATCTACTAAATGCTTGTGAATACGCACACATACCTACATGCACATGCACACGCGCGCACACACACACACACATCACATGACAAATGCAGTATAGGGCCAGTTACACAGCCCAGTGGTTAGATGCAGTGTTGGAGCAGATCCGTTATATCTATACGCCTGCCTGGCTGGAGCATTTACTGAAGCCATCAGTGAAACGACATTCCATATATCTTTGACAGAGAGGGGAACAATACTATTTACACCAATTTAGCCCTGGGAGGGGGGGATTTCCAGTTAATGGGCAACTTTTTTTTCCTCTTCTTGTTTTAACATCCAGTTTTCAAAATGGCCACCCTTCAGGAGGACAGATGAGACACACTCCCAGGCTGCTACTCACATGCTAATAAACTCCATTACAAGGCATGTAAAAAACAAACAAAAAAAACAAGGTAGCACCTTCACAAATAAGTCTGATCTCCATTTCACTACACTCCATCATCAGACACCCGCACTATAAGCTGCTAAATAAGATACTAAATCCATAGGCAAATAGACCTGACCACAAAACAACCAATGCAACGCAAACACAATCAGCAGAAGAAGAAAATCAAAATTTAATTTTGGGGTTTTTTTCAGGATTACAGATTTTACAGTTACAACTTCCACTGTTCTTTCACTCTCTCCTTTGTCCATGGCATGGCGCCGTTGCAGGGCTCACCCAATTGAGCAGCTCATAATATTTACCCAGCATGGTCTCGCTCCGTAGAGGCAGCTTGGGAACGCAAGAACTGATGGGGTCAAAGGTCACGGGGTCACCCAGGGGCCAATCAAGGGTTAGTGGTGGAGCAGGTTCAGGTTTGGGCTGGGTGTAAAAGGTCAGCGCGGTCAGGTCAAAGAAAGGGCAAGCTGTCCGCTGGGGTGAGTTAAAGGTGACTAGAAAATTAGGGTCTATTTTCCCAAAACGTAAAAACTACCATGGGCATATATAACACTGCAGTTGTAGTAAGAAAGAGAAGAGATTTGCAAATATCAAAATGGGTCAAAATTAGGGTTGAAGGTTTTACCATGACCTGAAACCTCCTGGGAATATCACCCTTTTCTCAGAATTATTTTATTCAACTTTTGATGTTATATAGTTAGAACAACAATTTCTAAAATTATTTAAAAAAAAGAAACTCACTATATTCAGTCGTGTGACCCTCTGTTTTTCAGCAGAGTGTTTACTGTATGACCCTTTTTACAGTGCTGACCCGAGGTTATTACAGCGTGGAGTTATCCTGATAATCACACAAAATTTTCATTTAATTTTCACTTTGTTTTGTATTATAATAACCATGTGAAACTCAGATGTGGGCGGCGGTTCAAAGGTCCTGAACCAGACCCCATGTGATAAGAAAAATCCATCTAATGCATCCATTTTGCAGTGTTATTTTGATGGTTTGAGGAACGGAAGCACTGTTGTTGGACACTTAGTTGTAACATTAGGGCTATCTGCGCAAGCAATTCCCAACCTGTTAAACGCTGCCCTGCACTCTGATTTAGGAATGGAGCCTCTATCCTGCATATCTCATTAAGATAGCCTGCACAGTCTTTGTTTACAGATTTGGCGCTCTGCTTCACTCACACTTATTCTGACAAGAAGAGTCTACAGTCACACCAGCAGTTCTGTGAGGCTGTACTTAGGCACAACGAAGCTTTGAACTAAATGCTAACATCAGCATACTAACATGCTCACAATGATCATGCTAGCCTGCTGATGGATAACACATATGTTTACCATCTTAATTAGTATGTTAGCATCCTAATTAGTGTTAAATACAAATTACAGCTGAAGCTGAAGGGATCACCATTAGTTTTACAGGTTGGCCATATACCAAAGTACTGAACAAATGAAAATGTTGACCTGATGGCACTAGATCACCAAAGTTATTGCAATTCATCCTGAGCCAGGGGGAAACATCCAATAGTTGATCTCAATTCCCGGTATTCAACCCTAGTAAAAATGTGATGAAGAGCACAATAATGTCCAAAAATACAGGAATTCTAAACACAATATCTGAAGATGCTGCTACTGCAGGCTAAGCACATTTTCTTTTCTTTTTTTAAGCAGGATCAGAGCTTCTTAAACCTTCATAGCACCTCACAAACAACTGCCTCGATTTCGGTATACAAATAAGTAGAATAAAATAATGGGCAACAGTTCCCTGTAGACCTTTTTCCTCCTCCCATTTTAGCTTCTATAAAACAGAAATGACCCACTGAATGCTTCCAACCACTGTATCAATGCCTGACTGACAGAAATGGAGCTCTACCTCCCTCCTGCCCAGCCTACACAACACAAACAGACTTACAATGAGGCCTGTATGAATGGAGACCTGTCAATCACAGGAAAGCCATCCATCACCAGGCAATATACAAATGATCATCTCCTAGAATCATATTCACCAGGCGTGAGCAAGTATACAGCCACACACACACACACAGACACAAATAATCAAACACAGGCATAAACAAAAATACACACATTCACATACAAAATGCACATAAACATACACACAGCTCATCCAGTGTTGGCGCCCAGACTGTAGAAGTCATCAGGGACCTGTAAAGCATTACCCTCTATGTGACTCAAGCCACTCCAGAAATAGCCTCTGTAATGTATTCTTACCGCCACCGTCTCTTTTGCACAATAGTGCCCTTAATAACACACTCCATTTCTGTTGGCATAAATAAGGGCTCCATTTCCATCTTATTTCATGCAAATGAGAGCGCCGGCGCCCAAACAGGTAGTGGGAGTAGTGTGTGAGTGGAGTGTGGAAGTGTGTAGTCGCTGAGTGTAGTGGCATGATTGGGAACGAGCGAATTCAAATGAGCGTTGGAGAGACCCCACAATGTGCCAACGACTCCCACGCCAGCCTGCCAACAGCGTGACAGACAACGTCACTTACGGGGCCCGCAGCCTGCACAGGGTGCCATTACAGGGGCCAACGCAAAACCAATATTTATCCAGGCAAATGGTTCTCTGGAGAGAGATTATTGATGCAGACACAAGAGCGGTAGTAGGCGCTAGTGCAGCCCACTACCATAGCATCTCTCCGATTTGCTGATTCCATTGGTTCACTGTGTTTTGGAGCGCAGCGAATGGCTCCCTTTTTTGTAACCATGCTAAGAACAAGAAACCCCAGTAGGAAGTATCTGGATTGACAGTGTTTCACACTGGGGACCCTGTGACTGACAAGGACAGGCTTTCCTGAAAACATGTCTGCACACAGATCAGGTAAAAGTGCTGTTTCAATAGCACTGCTGTGCTACACCTGCTGTGACATCACTGATTTCGCAAGTGAAACTGGGCTTCCTGATCCAAGTGTCCATCTGTTGTCCATTTTCTGTTTGTAAGTGCTCTTATATGTTGTCTGCAATTAACTTCTTTATCCTCTTTTCAAAAATGTGTCTCTTCTCCGTTGGTGTGAATGGTATCTGAGCCTCTTATCTGTTTGTGTAGTCTGTGGTCTTTCCAGGTATCCTTGGTTTTGTAGTGAAGGTCCAACCAGCAATTGGCAGCGCCCAGACGTTGCTCAATGTCTTCTCTGATCTTCCATCTTCACTCCAAATGCTTTTACACTGCACCTCTAACTCGTAATATTTACTTAAAAGAGTACTATGCCAATTAAGCATTACACTCCTATAACATTGTCACTCTTATGATGTTTGTATGTGTATGACAGTTTAAAAAAGGATAAACAATTATGCAGTAGAACCAGAGATATCGCCTGTTTTATTCCATGCATTCTTCTTCCTTGTCAAAACCTGCCACCTACATTACCCACAATGCAACTTGAGTTGCCTGCCAACAGTTCAGTCAGAGATTGGGGTTTGTTATGCTAGTAGCAGCTAGTGTAGCCTCCAGCCACTATCCTCAAGCAGAGAGGAGCGGGCTACAGAGGTCTGGTAGCATCACTTCTTTCTAACTCCACACCACCAGATATTTTTCATTTTCAAATTTGTAGTCTTCAGACCCAACCGATGCTGGGACTATGCTGTTATGGCTCAAAAATGTAACAACACGTTGAGGCTTAAGCAGGTATGGAGATTGCATGCGTGGACTTCCATTAAGGAAGTGGAAGAAAGTCTTGTCATTTTCAGTAACACCTAGCAAAGCATCTCCACTGCAAACCCTCTCCTGGCTGTGACTGTCTCTCTCCATCACAGTGAATGAAAGAACGTAAACACAGCGATTTCAGGGAGGCAGTCTCCTATCTAGTAAAGAGACAAGGTAAACACAGTTATTGTCCATCCATTTTCTATACCGCTTATCCTCTTAGAGGGTCGCGGGGGGCTGGAGCCAATCCCAGCTGACATTGGGCGAGAGGCGGGGTTCACCCAGGACTGGTCGCCAGTCAATCACAGGGCTGACACACAGAGACAAACAAACATTCACACTCACAGTCACACCTACGGACAATTTAGAATCACCAATTAACCTAACTTGCAGGTCTTGGGATGGTGGGAGGAAGCCAGAGTGCCCGGAGAGAACCCACGCGGACATGGGGAGAACATGCAAACTCCACACAGAAGGGCCCCAGCCGGCTGGCGGGTGCGAACCCAGAACCCTCTTGCTGTGAGGCGACAGTGCTAACCTCATAGTTACGTACGTCATAGTTTTCTCATCAGTACATCACTTGACAGTACACTATACCACTGATACACTGTGTATGATCAATGACACTGCAACTGAGAACATACTTCTTTCAAGAAAGCATCAACATTGCCAGCAGCAATGCCAGTGGCTGCAACTTATTATTGATGATGTTGATTCTTTGTGATATTTCACTCAAACCCAGCATATTATGAGGCTCCCTGCTGAGCCCAGTTACAGTCCCCCCCCCCCCAATATTTTTTGCCCTTTGCATCAACACAAACTCATTTTCAGGATCCAAAAATATTTTATGTGATGCATATGTGGCCTCAGAAAATCAAACCACAATCCTACTTTATTTTTCAAGAAGTACAAAAACAGCCTGAAATGCCAGCGGCAACAACTGATTACTGGGGCAGCTTATGTTGAAAAAAAAAAGCATACATGTTCTGCTGATGTGAAATTTTGTAATCTTTGAATATCTCATTTTGTTTCTGAGTTTGCCTCCATCTTTGGTGCCTTTACTCTGCTCTTCCCAGCGATAAGTTGTCAGTCAAGCCGTGTGGGCGGTTTTCTGACAGCTTTTTCCTTCAGCTTTATTCCGTTGATGAAGTTTGAGATTCTTCTGAGCTTCTTTTTTTTTTTTTTTTACCCTAGTCTTCTGCCGTTCCAACACATCAGAAGTGTAGGCAGACATGCAGCCATCACTTTCTGTGCAAAAGACATACCCAGCATCAGGTGTTTAAAGCAGCGTGAGAAAAGCTTAGCTTCACTCCCTAGAATTCTGTACCAATCGGTGATAAAATGTAACAAAATCAACCTCCATTTATTTTGAGATTCTTAATTCAACTCCAAAGCCAAAGTTGATCATGGTTACGTAACACATGTGGGAAATGCTGCCGTAGAGGAGCAGTTGGTAAAGTCAGGGGGAAGCGGGAAGTAGAGGTGGAGAGGAGAAAAGGTTTACAGGGGTGGATGGTGGTCAGATAAAACAGCTCCACACTCGCTTCAAGGAAAGGTTAATGTCTCTCTCTTGATTTCTCCATCTCTCCCTCCCTCACTTTCCCAGCTGAGGTCTGTGTGACTTACAGCAGGTCCAGACTGCATTAGATTAAATCATAAATTACCCACCCACCCCCATATCTGCATCCCCCCCTCCCTCCCCATCTTACTCTTCCCTCTCCCGTCCTCTCCCTATCTCAATCTCGCTCTCCCTTTATTCTCCTATATTCCATTCCCCATGTATTTCTCCTGCTCCCCCACTATTATTTCTCCCCAGCTCTAATCATTATTCTCTTTTCTTCGCCCCCCTCATTTCTCTCACTCTCCCTGTACTCTACAATATGAATGCCTTTCTGTTAAGAGGACTGCTACAGTGGGTTTGGACGGCAGGCCATGTGGGTGAATGCTTGCTAGCGTGATGTGCTGTTTGGTCTTATAGTGCGTCTTTGAGTGAAGGTATAGGCCTTCATGCTAATGTGATGTCCTGTTTTCTCAGTTTGCTGGGGTGGAGAGACGCAGGTTAAAGATTCCTCCTTTAGGTTATATTGGTGTAAGTGGAAAACACTCCATCTTAACTCATGTTTAGACTTTCAGTCAGTTTTAAGCCTTCCAAAACCAAACACACAAAAGTTCAAGTGTAAGAAACACATTAAACTGTGTTTATCTGCTCTAATGTAAATGTTAGCATGTCCTGCTAACTAACTTCTACAGTGTATGTAGCATGTAAGCTAAGCAGCTAAACAGGGTTATGTTAGAATGAAACAACAGTCTGATCTTACATTTTTCCTTACACAGTACAAGCTGTTTCTTTATTTCCTCTATTTATTCTACATGGATCATCAACTGGATGAGGATGCTTACTTTTTTGCATTGGACTCAGTCCTTTTGCACAATGTCATGTATGTAGCCATCAAGTGCATATTCAGTACCACTTTTGCAATATTCTCATTTTAAAATGTGTCGGCTGGAAACATTATAAAGTCTGCAAGAGATGGAATTTTCAACCAACTCATGAAGCTAACATTAGCTTAATTAGCTAGCTAGCTAGCTACAGCTGATGAAATGACAGCTGATAATCGACAACTACAAATAAAATGACGACAGATAAGTTATCATTTGATTTTCCAGCCAACAAATTTGATAATCGCCAGCTACAATAGATAAACATACTTTTGTCTGCCTCTGACATACATGACTTTATAAAAAAGAGATTTGAATTTATTTGATGGGGACGATGCACTTTTACATAGTTCCAACACAAAGCATGATACTAATGTGCTGTACAGAGAGTTTATAGCTATTGCTAATGTTCAACTCTTGTCCCTAGCTGGGCTTTTACATGTAGTGTGATTAAATATACAGCTATCAATATCATAAAACCAACTAAAGATAGAAATACAATACAATACACATACGCCAAGAGTACAATTAGCTAAAAATAGGTGGAGCTCTGGTTTGCTTTTAGCCAGCACTTAACCTTTGTTGTATAATATTTTATATCTTGAATTAGTTTGATTTCAGTTGGTAATGTGTTCCAGAGTCGGCAGCCCTTTAAGGAGAAAGCTGATTGCGAGTGTGTACAGTGTGGGGACATTGAGAATACTGAAGTGGACAGGCGGACACATTTCTCTATGAAGATACTCGTAAACACAGAAGGGGTTTCTGGGTAATTGTAGCTTGCAGAGGCTCCCAGAGGACCCTTGTGCACACTTCCAAACTCTACACATTGTGTACAATTGTGGTCCTGTGCATCTAGCTCTGTTTGGTTCAGCAGGGAAGGATACCCAGAGACACTGAGAAGTTCTAATTTGCTTATTTTTCGATGTATTTTTATTTAGTTATTTTCTACTGATGAAAATAAGTTTCCATCCTCAGGTTTCTTCTTTATTTCCTATTGTCATCTGGTTTTGGTAAATGCAGCCCTGCCCCCTAGTGCACACATTGTTACGTCCAAGTATGATGACAGACATCTATGTGGGCGTCCGCACACGTTGTCTGTTGTTGTTTATAGACTTACAGGCACAGAGGCATGTTCCAGGCTTAACGGAGCATTGGTGGGATAAGTAATAAGAGCCCAGGCAAGAAAACAAGAAGAAAACAACAACAGTCCTTCCATTCAACCCCCACACACCTTGCTCCACCGCTCTGCTGGAGAAAAAAGGGGAATAAAATAGAGTGACCCTGCCACTAGCAGCTCTCTTTTTTCCCCCACTGCTCTCTTCTTCCTCCCCCTTGCCGTGTGAAATCAAATTTCCATGTGGCTCCCGTATCTGTTGCACAGCGAGGTGATTTATCAGGGATGCAAAGAGCATGCAGAAACAATCTTTATTACATCCATTTCCTGCTTGTCAGCCGGGATCATGTTGGCTGTTCATTAAAGGCACGGCGCAGGTGAGGAGAATGCATCCCGATGCCTTGATAGATTGTCTGCTCCCCTGTGGTGACAGCAGCTGGATGGATTGAACAGCGGGGGGCGAGGAGGGAGGGGAAAAAAGCGCTGACTCCGTCGCTCCCCCTGTCAGACACACTTTTACATAGCCGGCCAGTGTCATTTCTACAGCCCCACACACACACATGCACACGCAGACTTCTGACACTCTTTGGACTTAAGCCAGGAGCCTGCCTTAATGCATGGATGCATACACACCGTGAGCATACAAACACAAGCATTTATGGACACTGATGTAAAAATACAGAGACACATACATTGTAAAGATGAGGTTTATCTTATTACACAGTTACCAGCCTTGGCTCTCTCTGTTGAAAACACCAGCCTGATAACCACAGAGGATACATAACATTAACTGCAACAGACTTTTAGCCAAATTCAAAGAACTTGTCAAATAAATATTAATTTTAATAACCAAAAATTACACTCGTATAGGTACTTCGGTGTTGCTTGGCGACCACTTTGTTTAGCTACTTGTCAAGGACTTTGTTGCTTGGTGGTGAAAGATAATCATGATAATCATGCTCTTATTATTTTGTGCAAAGGAGCACCTCAACAGCAGCCGGCTGTGTGTTCAGTGCTGTGCGAGTGTGTGTAACACTTTTTCAAATGCGCAGTGATTAGGGAAATTATGGCCTGTTTTGTTTACGCTGCATGGGGAAAATACAGTGTGTGCACAGATGCTAAGCAACATGATAGAAGTCACTAAAGTATTAGCTAACTCTGCACTGGTACATTTCTAAGTTAACACACTACAGATCGCTAGCATACCAGTAGCATATCATATCAGTTGATTCAGTATCAATCAATGAAAAGCCAAAGCTGTTCGTTTTAACTAAAACTTGGATCGCTTCTTTTAGATGCAGTGTTATGTTCGTGGTGTTTTATAAAATCAATAAGTCACACAATGCCAGCTGTTTAGAAATCACTGTAAAATACACTGAGTTAGTGTTTTGGATGATCAATATATTGAATACTGTAATAATGGTACTGTTCAGAAAGGCCCTCAGATGACAGCATCCCAGGTGCAGACCATGTACTGTATCACACCTTGGATTATAATACACTGACCAAGAAAACCAATTAAAAACGTACATTACAGTTCTAAAAATACACATTTCACTATCCAAATGGATGTTTTAGAAATGCACAGTTTCTGTAGGACACTGACACGTACCGTATAACTGTGACACACAGCATGAGCAGACAGCAGAGTAAATGCTTTTCATGCTGTATGGACACACCTCATTAAGTCAATCAGCTGAGGCTGTAGAATATCAAAAATACGGCTCTACCTCTTATAGCAGTTACGTAAGCCTTCATAATCAGCCATAAAATGTTTTATCACACCTCCTACATCAACAGATAAATACATACAGTATAACAACATAAATACCGCTCTGCATCTATATTGGGCTCACATTATTCCCTCAGTGGACGGCTTTTCAAGGTAAAACTACAAAATCCCACCATCTACAACTTACTGTAATTCCCAAGACATAAAAAAAAAAGAAAATGGTAAATGTCTACATCTACTAGAGTGCTGTAAAGAGAGGTAGAGAGAAGACAGGATTGGCTCAAATTGATGTTTATCTGTATATTTCCTAAACACTATTGCAACGCTCTGAAAAGAACAGAGTAAGACGGCATATTTAAAAGGAGCATTTCCATGCTGTTTGCAAATCAGTGACATAAAACAGTCCTGCATTATAGGAATCTCTACTCACTGAGCTCATTCAATTATCTCTGACACTGCTCAGTCTTCTTTGTGTATACTCCCCCCCCCCCCCTTCTCTTCCCCTTCATCCATCCATCCATCCTTTTATTCCCTTCCCCAGTCTAATTTGTGTCCTGTGTCTCTCTGTGTACCAATGACATGTAATGACAATGGCGTAAGCGCCGATCGATATTGGAGTGCTTTTGGGCCGCCCAGCCAGGAGGGATGGAGGCCGGTGTTGAAAGCAGGGTGACAAGGATACTGCGGGGCTGTCGTGGGACAAGGTGGGTGGAGGGTGGATGCCATTTCCCTGATGAATCTATATCTTTCACCCACTCACTGGTCATAATCAGTGGACGATTATGTTTATGTTAATGTACATTGTATGTGACAGTCGTCTTTAATTCCTACTATGAAAGGATCCTAAAGTCTCATTTAGGAAAGCATGCATAGAAGTTCTAAATATTTGCGTAGGAAGGAACTGCCCACACGGACAAGAAAGTTGGTATTTATCAAACATGCGTACTCACACATTTACACAATGATAAATATCATCTGCTTCATATTAATCTGCACGTACAGGCTCCGTTACATACAGAAAGACCCTCCAAATGCTATATATGGTCTCAGAGAGTCCTACAAGCCTTAATGTAGCATTACTTGTTGTAGACAAAGATGAAAGACATCACAGACAATAAAGGGAAGATACTGTAGCATCCCAAGAGCAGGCATGCAGGAAAGCTTCCCAGCATGCTGTTGCTGTTCATTTTCTAGATGAATCGTTTGGTCTATAAAACATTAGAATACAGTGATAAAAGCCTGTCACAATATCTCAGAGACCAAGGTGACGGCATCAAATGTCTTGTTTTGTCTGACCAACAGTCCAAAGACATTCAGTTTACTATAATGTGAGCCCAAGAAAAGCGACAAATTCTCACCTTTGAGAACCAGGAGCTATCAAATTTCTGGCACTGCCTTTTGCCGATTAATTTCCTGCTGATAGAGTAATCTATTAATCGACTAATCAGTGCAGCTCTGCTTCATTTGTTGTTATACAGCTAATGTTGGTCAGGGTGTCCCAACTGTGTGCACAGGTGGGTTTGGTTGAAGTGATGCTACGCCCGCTGCTACCTTACAAATAAACTGTATAGCCGTGTCTCCACCCAAAGTACCCAGAACTTTTAGTCCAAGGAAGTACTTTTCAAGGAACTAAAAGGTTCCTTCAGCCCGCTGTTGTCTGCATTTCCACCGCGGTCAAAAGACCTTCGAAGATTAGGCTAATTAGTCCACTGAAAGCGATGGCTGTTTTTAGGTGTCATTTTTGCGCATGACTATATAAAACAACGATGACACCATATAAGGCAATGGACAGGCATCATTATTTGTGCGACACTGCAACAACAGTAAGAATGGAGGAGCTCAATAAGGCCTGGACTTCGTCGTCGGTCCATCTGTCGTATGCTTTCTTCTGTAAGTCCGTTATGTCGAAGCACAATGAATGAACATGTTGCGAGTACTCAACAATCAGAAATGTTCAGCGCTGCAAGCATCACCTCCAAAGTTTCTGTGCTCTTGCAAAGTACTACCCCCAGAGCAGGGACTTTTTTGGGGGTAAAATAACATAACGTCCCTGAGTTCCTCCAAAGGTTCCTAGTCCCTGGGGAAAGTTTGTGCGGTGGAATCGCAGCTTATAATGTTTAACTTTCTCTCTACTAATGTCTCTAATGTGTCATAGCTGAGAACCCTAGATTGCCACAACACTACATGAAATCCTGCTAAATCAAACTGTTTTCTTTGATACTTACACAACTGACTTAACAATAAAATAAATAAATAACAGCTAATAAAAACAGTTTTTAGCCTAATCGAAAATATGCCTGGCTTGGTTAAATCATCCAAAATTAATGCAGTTTGATTTCAACTGAATGTCATTAACAGATCCTCTGGAGCTGAGGTCCATGAAGTACAATAATAAAAGAAATCTAAGACAAATATATCTAATGCAAGAGAATTGTCTGAAAGAGAAGAATCAGAAGCAAATCCTAACACAGGCATACAAATTTAAGGTGGCACAGTGAATGTGATTCAACGCTTGTAGAGGACCAGCCTCTGATACCAATTACATTACCTCTAAAACAGAGGGATTGGATTGAAGGATGGAGAATAGGAAGGAGGGTAGAGGAGGAGGAGGAAGGGGAGGTGGGGGTGCTTTCACTCAAAGAAAAATAATTTATTTCATTGTGATATCAAAATCAATGGGCATCGATTGAAAGGTGGCTAAAGGTGAGCATGTACATGATCCTTCAGCTGTGAGAGGCAGACTGGCTGAGAGGGGAGGGGGGAGGGGGAGGGAGAAAGAGAGGGAAGAAAAAATAGAAGTCACCTCCTAGTTAACAAAGAGGGAACAGGAAAAAAGAAGAGGAAAGACCAAGAAAAGGAGAGAAAGAGGAAGAAAGAGACAGAGAGAGGAAGAGAAAGAGTGAGGGAGCTCTTGCCCAGTGGAATCAATACAGAGAGGTGGAGCAGAGTACAATAGCCTCAGAGGAGAGGAGATTCAGTGGTGCAAGTCTAATACTCTCTGTCTCTCTCTCTCTCACACACACATACATGCACACACAAATACATTAACACACACACTCGCCCCCTCTCTGAATCCTTTTTGCTCTTGCTTTCTCCTGACATTTCCCTCTATATCCTTCCTCTATTTAATTTCTTTCTCTCTCTCACTTTCTTGCTCATTCTGTATCCACCCTCCACACCTCGCCACCCGTACCCACACACACACTGAGTAGCTGTCTGTATGCAGAGCAAAGAGAAGGCCTTCTGTCCACAGCAGTCCACATAATAGCAGAATCTTTTATCAAAAACAGACGGTGAAGTAAGAATCAACACACATGCAAGCAGATAGACATGGATGGATGCAAGTGGACAAAAAACACACACCCACACAGCAATATGCCATTTCTCAGAATAATGACACTTTTATAGGACGTCTTCTCCGAGTCCACTTTCACACACATACTGCAGAGTCAGAGCCACTTGGATGCAAAAAAGGTGTCACATGAACACTTTAACACACACATACAAAAACAGCACACTCCAACTCTACTCCAGCTCTCTATCAGCACTTGAGACTAGTGAGGCTTCAATTAGTTCTTGATGAATGAGCCCATAAGATGCCGCTCTCTCATTTCCCTTGTTGCCAGATATCCCAGCAATCAGAGAGAAATGAATTCTCATTGTGGCGTGACTGAGACGAAGATGACGCTGGTGGTGGCAGTGGAGAGGTGATGGTGGTGGGCACTAACATAAATCATTCACCCTCTCCACTGAGGGCCAGAATTCAGCTTCATCACACCAAACTTCGCCAATCTAACATCTTTTTTGGATAGTGCACCACAGCCTGTTGCAAACTATTGCACAGAAGACAATTGCATTATACAATTTTCTGACTAAAATACATTTATTTTCCAAATATTTAAGATGTCTGCTCCTGGTCTTACTGTATTAAGCAAGAAATGGTGTGGTTAAAATGAAACTACCAGATAGCACACACCCAGAAAGAACCCAAGCATTGTTACAAACTAATATTTTGTATGTGTAAATATTCCAAAATGTGCCACGATGTTCTTATTTCGGCTGCCAGAAAATCCACATTGTGTACCAATTTAAACGATCCAATCAGTCTAAAAATAAGTGTGTGTGAGCTTGTGTGTGTTGCAGTGAAGTTTAGACTCGCCATCATCGATGATGCTGACCACTACTCCGTCACCGGTGATGTTGTTGCTCCACACCGGCATCACATTCAGGTCAAAACCACCGGAGTTGTACTCGCCCTGTGCAAACTAAACACACACACACACACACACACATTACATTATTATCAAAAGCTGAAGAGCGTTACTGCAATGACTGGTTTATTGTTAAACATAAACCCAAATGCATCATCTAAGATCTCTACATGCAAACACAGCGTTTACACTAACACAGTTGCCAGGGCATTTTCGACAGCATTTAATTTTTTTGAATTTGCAACATTTTTTTGGTTTGGTAAGGTTGTTTTTATGCAGATAAGGTGGCGCAGTGCAATTTTGGTACTCCTTTCTGCCTGCTCGTCCCTGTCATGCATTCATCTGCATCATCCTCCTCTTCTCCCCTTCTTTTCCCACCTTTAACGTCTCCTTTGGTCCATATCTGCCATTCCTCACCACCAGAGGCTACTACAGTTTCCCGCTCCTGCTTACCACCTGACCCAGTCAGCGACTCTACCTGCAGATCCTGTTTTCTTCCTACTTCCTATATATTCATCCTGCCACATCTTCTCCACATTACGCAGTGAAAAAACATACACATAAGCATTACAATGGCAATCGTGTGCTTGAATCCTGAGTTTGAAATGGCCATTACATCACGTTACATTACATTAAGCTGCATTATCTTACTTTGTGTTGCATTATTGCACTTTGCCACCTCTGCATAAATACAACCTTAGCTGTACCAGTGGTAAAAAAGAACATTGAAAGATCTGTTGAAAATGATTCTGCTTTCTGCAGATGATGTTGACAGCACTTGTTGCAGTACACTTTTGCTTATAAAAGGAGGCAATGCTAGTAATGCTAGCTACTACTGTAACATCATACATTTACAGATATCCACAGCCTTAGAGTGCTGTGCTCTTATTTATCTCCTGTATCTAGTTCAGTCATCCTATCGTGCATGTTCACTGTAGGGAACCTTACACAGTGCTATAGCCAACGACAGTGTTTCACAAGGCTACATTGCTCATTTAATATTTTTGTAAATAGAATAACAAAACAATTCAGTTTCTACTCATGACAAATTCCTTTGTTTCATTTTAGCTTTAGTCAATCAAAAACAACCCATAAGATGTCTGAGTGCACCCAGGCACAGTGCCCATAAGGAGCCCAGAGAGTTCATGAACAAGTCACAGAGAGATCTTTCATCCTTGCACCTCAAACCACAAATCCACCCACACACAAACACACACACACACACACACACACAAATCTGCACACACACGTGCATAGCAACAACACTTGCATGGTGAGGCAAAAGAGCCAACGCTGCAACTCCTAAAATAATTAATAACACACAAACACTTTAACCACACAACATGAAATAGTGCATATGCATATACACATACTGTATGCTCACAGGCACACAAATTATACACTTAAAAACACCATAATAGCTGCACACACACACATAAATATGCACCCAAAAAGGTAGTGAACAAACTGTCTTACCAAAAATGTCAATAGCTGCCCAAAACCCCCCCCCCACACACACACAATTTGATATTCAAAGTGAGTGTTTCAAGAGGCTTCAACTGTTTCTGTTATGAACAGAGAGAGAGAAAGAGAGGAAAACGCACAATGGGAAGAAAACAGCTCAGTAAGGGGGGTGTGTGTGTGTGTGTGTGTGTGCATGCGCACTTGCATACCTATCCAACAGTGGACCAGCGAGCCAACAGGGGACATTTTGGAGGTCCACTGTTTGTCTTGCTTTAAATCATGCTAAAATCATATCTAAGGCCCTCTGGTGAATTGATTTTAATGTTAGCCAAGAGGGGACCTGCAGGTGTGTGAGTGTTAAAGTTCATACTTAGCACTGCCCCTGCAGGCTGGAGAAGGGATTTTAACGACTCACTAACACAAGTCGTTTTTTCACACTCCTCCAGAGTGTGAATGGCTCGCAGCCCCAGGCAGGCTTTTACACTATCAGGGGTCTATTCACCAGCTCTATACTGTCTGCATAGGCTATATATGCTGAACCAGACCCCTTAAACATGGTTTATTATATTTTTGTAACGACATGTAAAGGCTCAACTTTAGCTGATGTCCTAACTAGTTTCAATGAAGGGCTACCCAGAAAGCAGGTGAATAAGAAGTATTTTACAAACACACATATACATACATATATATATATATACATATATATATATATATACACATATATATATATATATACACACATATATATATACATATATAAGAGGAGTATATATATATAGTATATATATATATATATATATATATATATAGTTATATATGTGTGTGTGTATATATATATATATATATACACACACATATATATATATACACACACAATAATAACATATATATATATATATACACATATATATTAATACATACATATATATATATATGTGTGTGTGTGTATATATATATGTGTGTGTATATATATATATATATATATACACACACAGTGGATATATATCATATATCAATGATATGTATATATACATATAGATAGATAGATAGATAGATAGATAGATAGATAGATAGATAGATAGATAGATAGATAGATAGATAGATAGATAGATAGATAGATAGATAGATAGATAGATAGATAGAGAGAGAGAGAGAGAGAGAGAGAGAGTCTGGTGGTCTGAGAATAAATTCACTACCTGGACCATTGAGCTATTGACCCAAGTAAGTGTGCAACTCTGCTGATGCAACTTTTAGATAAAGTGTTGGGTCTGTGTGGGTTTTTTTTTTTTTGAAGGCAGGTGGAGAGTGAACTGTAAAGTGCAGGAAAAATAACGTATTTCTGCTCTTTTCCACCACAGCTCTCTTTTTGGATCTCTTCTGCATTTTGGATATCCTTGGCTCTATTTGAATCGGGTCCGACTGTCTTATGCCTCATCTCCACTGCATGGTACGGCACGGCTCACTTGGAACCATTTTATTTTTGGTTTTCCACTGTTAAAAGTTGTGGATAGTACCTGGTACTTTTTTTGGTATCACCTCAGTCGAGGTTCCAAGCAAGCTGAGCCGATACTAAAAAGTGGAGTTAAAACACTGCAGACCGCTGATTGGTCAGAGAGAATTGCCACTAGAATCGTCACTAGGATGTCACAGGACATCCTACACAAATCCGCCATTTATAAATAGCCAAGCTACCATCAATAGTGACCGCAATTTTCTTCATTCAGTCGACAGATTTTAAAAAATGGCAGCCTGCAAAACCACACTGTGGTCGATTCACAAAGTGCAGACATTCCTCTGTCGGTTGTCGATGAAAGGATCCAGCGAGAGTTCATGTGTTTGTGTCACATTGAAGATGTCACTGCAGTTTCACACAGCGTCGCAATGACAATCAACTAAGAATCCCGCCTACAGTGGGGAAGTAAATGGAGAAAAGTACCCAATACCAGAAGAGAGTTGAGTCTAGCCGTACCATGCAGTGGAAATGAGGCTTTAGGGTCCCATTCGGATGTGGTTTCTCTGACTTGTTTTTTTTTGGGGGGTTTTTCTTTTAAGTCAGGTTCATTTTCCATTGGTTCAGATAGTTTCCAAAACGTTGGACCTCTAAGAGACTTACAGTAGGTCTTTTTTCCTGACTTCTTCAATGTTTGTGTTAACCTGGTGTCACAATATGCCGTTCAGGCAGCAGGGAAAGGACCTTAACGCAGACCGAACAGGCAGACTGATGATTTATTTGAAAGTAAATGACTCGCAGGCAGGCAGATCCAGGTTCGGGTGTCAGAAGCTCAAGGGAACAAACAAAAGGCAAAACAGCAAGAAAACACAAGGCAACAGGGACTACAGGAAACCTGAAACACCTGGTAACAAGAGCACAGTCTTTATATTCATAACTGCATTGTTCTGTTGTACATGTGACATTGGATATAATTCTAAAGTTGTATTGAATTGTTTCCAGAATCTAGATGCTGATCATTTTGCTGTACCCTTAGATTTATCTTCTTACAATCGTAGTGTGTAATGCATTTTCTCATCATTTGTTTTACTGTAATATTTAAAGTTATATTGTTAGTTATCAGTTCTATCTTGTTCAAATTAATATATATAGGTTATTGACTGACATGTTGACACACATGGTGATAGAGGTTACATCAGGGGTTAACAGGCGTTCATACCACAAATAGCACTGAGTTGGTGTGGGCATATGACCATTTCATCTTCTCACCTGAAGAAGATATTTCACCTTCTTCAGGTGAGAAGATGAGGACTCTGTATCTGCACTGGTGGTAGATGTTTTGCAAGTTGTGTGAAGAAAACCAGAAATAATTTAATGAATACATTTAAAGTTTTGATCCAGTGTTGCAGACCACAGTTGGCAGAATTGAATCTGAACAAACTGTCAGGTCCTGCTGACAGACTAAGAAAGTGATACTGATAGTGTCATAAATCTTCTACATTTATGTGGTCTTGGAGACTTCGAAGAACGGAGTTAGCAAAGTCAGTCCTGGTCCGAGTTAGTAATGATTGTCAAGTCAGAGCAGAAGACATGTTTGGAAAACACCATTTTCTAGTGTATTTCCTCTGTTAACAAAAGGGGAAAAATTACATTCATGCCACAAATTGGCAACTCATGTAAAAGGTTAAGACACACACCCTTCCCCCACAGTGTCCCCACAGTGAAAACCTTTGTTGCCCTTCAAGCTCACCTGTATAGAAATGTGAATTGTCTTTGGGGGTTGTTTGTGCAGTTCAAATTTGGCCACACACTCAGAGCTACCACAAGCAGCTCTGAACACACACACATACACAACAAAAACCTTTTCTACGCACAGTATTGGAATGGGAGATTAATATGAATAACAATTCATTTTTCATTCTTTAAATATATTGTACTTATGCTATTTGTTTTACGTGATGTGTGGCAAATGGTTGATCATTTTTTAGATTATACAGATTTCTTATTAAGGGCAGGCATGCCTCTTGTTGTTTTGATTAATTTGTTAGTTATATAGTTGAACTGTAACAAATTAAACCATGATCTTCTCTAACTTTAACAAAGTAGTTTTATTTGTCCAACATAAGCCACACTAACTTCAAGAAGCTGAGATGGTCTCATGTTTGGTCTGTGTGTTTTTAATTCAGACTCTTTTTTTAAACTAGTACTGGGATAACTTTGTGTGAGCGTGTCTACACAAATACTATACCTGAGATTAGCAAAGTGAACAAGAACTTTGAGCTGCTAGTGGAAAAAATCTCAAAGGAGGACTGTATTTAAAATGTACTGAAAAGTAAGTAGCTGGGATTGGCTCCAGCCCCCCGCGACCCTCTGAGGATAAAGCGGTATAGAAAATGGATGGATGGATGGATGGATGAAAAGTAAGTGTATTCAATTGTTGGTCATGTGTTTTTTTTCCCAGTGCTCCGAGTAGATTTCACCTGAGAGTATTCTGCTCACAATAACCTTAATCTCGAAGATAAATCTGTTCTTGTGTCAGCTCATTCACTGCGATAGAATATGCAGAGGTACAAAACCTGTAACTCTATAATCAGTGAAAATTCACATGTAAAGGAACACACCAGGCTGGTCACCTGCTGTATGTCATAAAAATGGAAGCATGGAAGAGTCATACTGGACAGTGAGATGTTCAATCAGACTGTAGGGCAGCAGTTCAGGAGAGGCTCTAGTCCCATCCAGGAACATCAAGAGTCTGTCTTCCACCAAATTCACCATTTCTTTATGACATAAGTTTTCAATGTGGCAATGAAAAGTTACAAACACATAAAATTAATATTAGATTGTTATCACACAAGAGGTCACATAGGTCATGGACTTGACCTTTGATGACATCACTGCAGTCATGCTGACATTGGATATGTTACTCAAACCTTTTTGATCCAAGTAAAATTCAAACTCCACCACTCCACACATTTCATGAAACATTTTTATATGATTAAAACCTAGCCATAAGTGTATAATTTTTTTCTTTTTCTGATGCTGCAGTTCTTCATGATAAAACAATCTATTCTAAATGAAGTGGCTGTGATTACTGTCAAAATATTTGTTCCACTGGGAGATGTCTAAATGTTGAAAACATTTTAGTTAAATTATCAATTTGTAAAAGACATGAAGGAAGTCTTTGTACCTATTCACCAATGCAGGGTATGGTGGTCCCTCCTTCGATAGGTAGGTAGTTTTTTAAAAAAAATGAAAAAAAATCTGCTTTTATATTGTGAAAAAACACTTTAAAAGAAAAAATTCTAATCAATTTTGTTTTTTCAAGATGAACAGAAACTATGGTCCACACTTGGTCGGTGTAGAATGATAGTCCACTGATGGTAATGTACTGTAGGAATGTGTGTGTGTGTGTGTGTGTGTGTGTGTGTGTGTGTGTGTGTGAGTGAGTGAGTGAGTGAGTGAGTGAGTGAGTGAGTGAGTGAGTGAGTGAGTGAGAGAGAGAGAGAGAGAGAGAGAGAGATTGTCCACGCACATGTGTGTATGTGTTTGAGGAGGTTGCATCTAGGGAGCAGTGTTGCTTTATAGTGTGTGAGAATAGAGCAGATGAATGGAAGCAGCTAGCAAGCTAACATCCACCAGAGCACGAGGACCGGCCCTGGGGAGTGCGCGCGCACACACACAGGGTACACAGGCACACAGGCACACGTGTGCAAAAAAACAGACGCACACCTATGTGAACTTGGATATAAGCCCACAGAGAGGCATCTTGAACACTGACTCAATTCTCACACACAAACACACACACACACTCAAACACTGTCATGAAGTGAAAGCCAACAACACAAGCTTCACACACACACAGAAATGTGCACAGAATCATAATCATTCTCTGAAGCACTGGAACACAACCAATCCTGTCTCCCTAGCATTTATACATACACATATGTTCAAATGCACATAAATATGAGTTGTGAAAAAGTTCATGCAACACAAGAGCACAAAACAAACACGCACACACTCCCACCTTCTCTCTGCAGAAGACACACATGCAAACAGAGCGACAACAAAACTCTCTCTCTCTCTCGCCCAGCATGCTGTATGGATTTTAGCAGCTTTGAACAAGCTCCTCTGGAGGAGCTACACTCAGCCTAAGCAAGGATACAGTGGAGTCCACTTGCCTTGTGTGTGTGTGTATACTGCTCACCCACGATGTACACACCAGCTTTTACTAAACATACACGCCAGGCTAGTATACACACACGCACACATATACACACACACGTCTTGTCCTGGCAGGCTACCAACCCAGAGCAGATTACTGACCCTCAATCAATATCTACGTCCACCAGAGGCTGATTAAACACAGCAGAATGAGAGCAGGGGAGGAGGGCGAGAGAGAGAGAGAGAGAGAGAGAGAGAGAGAGACCTGTCCTCAACTTTTAAAATGCTTAACATTTTTCTTGATTATGATTATGTTCTATTGTTCAGTTTATGTAATCAAGCTATATAGTTAGTATATAGTTAAGTGTCTTTTGAAAATGTCCATGCTTTCAATAAAGTTTGCAACAAATCATACTCGATATAGAAAAGCATGCGTCAGATTTTTGCTTCATACCCCCCCCCCCCCCCATATCTGTCTCTACCACCCTCCGCCCCCCATCCTGACTCTCACCCCTCCGTCTTGCCCTGAGAGCTGAGGTGTCAATCAATCTGCTGCCGGTTGCCATGGTGAATCTCTGACCCCGCCTCTCCTCCTCCTGGATCTGTCAGATTACACCCTCGCATGTCAGTCAAGAACATCCACCGTGTCGATTGGCTGAGCCCTGCCGCCCCACCACGTGAGTGTGCACATGCACGTGTGTGTGTGTGTATATGTCAGGATACAGGCAATGTAAGAATTATTGAAGCCTATATATTTACAAATCATGTAAATACAAACATATTTAAAGGAACAAAAAATAAAATTATTCTATAAGGTGTCAGTTCATCAGAAAGACTGGCTGCAATTCCAGCCAACTATTGTAAAGATGGACAGGGGTTGATCATTAAGCGCTCTTATTAGTAGGGCTGGGTATCGAACTTTAATATCCTGTTGGTACCGACCAAAATGTGTCCAGGAGCGAGCCCAAAGCTGTTAAGTACCACAAGCTGGAATGGAACGCATGCTGAACTAAATACTCTTTTTTACTCACTTTACAGTAATTAGACAGTTCCTTAAATCAGAATTTGTCCAATTTCATTTTAATTAGACAATCTTCTTGTTTGCTGCATGTGTTTAGACAACATTCAACATTTGAGAAGTTTGTCTTTTTGTTAGAGCCTGACCGATATTGGATTTTCTTAAACAAACAAGTTTGTTTATTAAGAATTGTGATCAAGATATGTACTGAGCGGGACCTTTGACGCTTGAAAAATAAACTTGTCAGTGCTCTCTATAGAACCTTTTAGTGCCAACGTCATGATTACGTCAAGGCGTTAGCTGGAGGTAAAACAAACAAAAAACTGTAGGCAAACACGAATCGCCTCAGAGTAGCAGGCTACATAACCTACCGAAAATGTCATCTTGCTGTGCTCTGTGTCAGAATCGAAGGAGTGATGGCTCCTTATTGCATACCAGCTGCCACTGCCAGTCAAAAAAGACAACTAACAGTGTGGTTAAACGGACTGGACTGGATCATCAAAAATGCTCGTGTATGTAGCGCACACTTCAAATCAGGTAAGGTTAAATAAAGTATTTTCTGTTGTAGGTGTGGATAACATTGTGTCTAAAGCTTTGTCATGCCCAATAATCAGAAATTGGGGAACTAGGAGGAATAGGCGATTTTAGTGCATTAGCCAACTTTGTTAGCTAGTTGTAAGGCCAGAGACAAAACACAGAGGAAACTGTTGAAGTGTTGTCTCCCTTTCTACAATTGTCATAGTTGCAATGGCAGCTGTAGAAAGGGAGAGGGAATATATGTGTGTATGTGTCTGGCCATTCACCGTCAGATGGTCCATCCATTGAGTGAGCATGTATGGGTCCCATTGTTAACTTTTTCGAGTAATACTGGCGGTCCCGGAGAGTGAGTGACCGTACATATTCAGAGAAACTCTTTTTTTTTTTCAGCCATTGTTAAAAAAAAACAAGCCAACAAAACTTGCTAGCTAGCGTAAGCCAACATGTTCAGGGAATCATTCTGCCTCCACCTAAGCTCCGCCCACAAATAAATGTCATAATGTTTACCAACAGAAAAGGGGGGTCTATTGGAAAAACAATGCACTGGCGACACTTTCTAAATTATCCTCAAACACTGGCATTTTTTTACAGTAATTTCTTGTTATTTATTGGCCGACATTTGCACCAATATACCTGCGATAAGCTAATATCAGCCGATATATCGAACTGGGTGAATTATAGTCCTAGCTCTATTTCTTGTGTTAAATGAAAAGGGGTTTTGTAAAAAATGACAACAAAAAAACATGTTTATATTTCCAGACAAGGTATCAAGAATAATATTGTTTTGGTATTGGTGCCAAAATTCAGGAAGCGTAACAGCACTAGTAAAGTGACAAGACCTACTTATTAGCTCACTGTTGTGCTTTTGAACTCAACTTTTGGACTAATTATCTCTTATTCAAAGATGATTCTGAGAAAGACATCACTCAGAAAACTGGTAGAGATGCACAGAAAAGACAACGAAGGTAAGAGGGAGTGGTGGTTTCTTTCAAAATGACCTGAACCAGTGCATTCTTGTGCAGGTGCTGATGCGAGGCATTTTTATTCTGGTTGGGTTCTAATTCTGATTGTTATGGGGGGAAAGGCTGTAAATGCAGCTACTGAATATTCTGGACTGAAGTTGACATTTTGTGCTAGTACTGTACAGTAAGAAATATGACATTTTCATATTCTAACATACTGGTTTGAACTGCTGTTGTTCTTCACAAACACATACTGGCCAAAACATGTGAACAAGATTCTGTTGAAGCGATGAATCTTGTTGCAGCACGGTTTGTGTGAGAGTGTTGTGCCAAGCCTCATCAATCCCCGACATCTGTCTCAGTTCAACATGGACAACCCCTTGCACCTCCTCTCTCTCTATAATCTGCCTACCTCCCTCTATTTTCTCTCTTTCTCTCCAGTCACACATGAAAGCCTGGCTGACTTATGCCTGTCAGAGGAACATCCTTCACCATGAGGACAAGAGCTGAGAAGAGAGAGAAAGGAGGCTTCCAGATAAGACCAATGAACACACACACACACACACACACACACACACACACCCACCAGTTCCCACTGCATGGGCCAGAGCGGGTCATTGAAGGTGAGGGACTGGTCACTCTTAGTCTCCTCAGGCTGCCTGTCAGTTGCAGACTCTCTCCTCTGGGAACCTGCAAGCACACAGACCCATCATGTGTGTATGTGTGTGTGTACATGTGTGTGCAGTTTTTCCCCCCCCCCTTGTTTTGAACTCTGACTTCAGGAAGTCCCTGGTCTCCAACCAATGGTGAAAGGCCTCCCAGATTCCCCTTCTTCCCAGTGAGGTGGAATACTGCCGGAAGATTACCATATGATTAGCATATCATTAGCATCTCATTACTGCGGCACAGCTTGGCTCTCTGTCGATGTGCTATCAGCTCATCAAGGCCTTGCACCTTTCTCTATATACACACTACATGCTACACTCACTGCCACTCTCTCTCTCACTCACTTTCTTCACCCCTGCACAGCACTCCATCTCACTGCATTCTCTCTCTCTCTCTCACATATGATGGATATGAATCAGTTTGTTTCTAATATACTGTAAGCATTGCAATAATTAATTAATATCGCACTACTCGTTAATGGGAAGCCCCTTTTCTGAACTGCCTGTAATAAAACATTGCACACAAACATGCATGAATATATTTCAAGCACTGGTATTATTGGGGGTGTAATGGTACATGTATTGGTCCTGAACCATTCGATTCGGTACGCAACTTTACAACACATTAATCAGGTCTAGGTCTTAGCATGTGTAGAAAAATAAATTGTACAATTAGCCCCCGGATGTATAACTCATATACAGTGCTGTCAGTATGGCTAACACAAATGAGCTAGAAGGGTCTCCAATGTCATTTAGATCCATTGTTTGGGAGCACTATTGTTTCCAGTGAGGTACAGAGACACTGGATACATAGCAGTGGAGAAGACGTGCTGAACTATGTGCCAACATTGTTTAACCAAACTTGGGTAAGTCTCTGGAAACACCAACAATCAAACATACTAAGCCATTTGCGATGGCATCATTTGAGTGAATATATCACAGTGCTTGCCACCAGCAGCAGCAGCATCATACTCTTAGTTAACAAGCAGCCGCGGTCGAAAAGAGCAGCAAAATAATAATAATGTTTTAAGAACAAGTGTAAAGTCATAGAAACCACTTCCAAAAATAATTTGTTTATATGCTTCAAATTACAGATGTCCCCGGCTGATCCTGAAGATCGGTATTGGAGCTGATCCGGGCACATTTTAAATGATAGTTATCAGCTAAAACAAAGCAGAACAAATGCTGATCATTTCTTTGCAAGCACAATTAGAGTGTGTGAATGTGAAACTGGTGTAAGCGCTTTTGCAGGTTAAAATGATAAACGGCAATGATAAACTTGTCTGTTGTCAGGTTTGTGGGCTCTCTGCAAGCTGGTGTCTGTAGCCAGCCAAAGATCTTTTCTGAGGGAATAGAGTCCACTCTGTAACATCACTGTACAATTAGTGGACGAGTGTTTCTATAGTTCCAACAACTTCAACATCTCTATCTGATCACGTCACATCAAGTTGCATTCCTCAGTTAAAACTTTCATGTCATATGTATAATTTAAGATTATCAACTTAATAGTTTTAAAATTTGGGCCTTCCTTATTTATTTATAAACAAACAACATACAATTTGTTCATTGATATGTTAATTCATTTGATGGCGCATTACTGACATAGTGACATTTGTTTGTGTTTATTGATCACATGCCAACATTTGAGTGCCTGAATTTTTCCAGTAAGAATTTTGACGAATGAGCCACTATTCAATGTTTACATTTCTGCGTTTGTTTTCCCTGCTGTACAGAAAACGTACCAAACCGTGAATTTTGTGTACCATTACACCAATAGTACTAATGTTGGTCTTACTAATTGTATCCTGTGCTTTAATAGAGTTTAGAGTCCCATAAGGAGGCTTTTCCACACTGCCAAGAAACTGTGTTTGGCATGAAAATGGTCATATTTGAGATATTTAATACTGGCACACAATATTGAACATTGGCAGCTTCAATCTAAAAACACTAGTAAGAAGCATTAGACTTCAAAAGTCCAAACTGGTCAAAACGTACAAGTGCACTGTCTTTTTCTCTTTCTCTCCTGTATGCGAATAAACATACAACTGCACTGTTCATCCACCATATCCTTGCTTTTTCATCTTTCTCTTACTTGCTTTCATATCATCTATCGGAGCAAAGGCTGAGCGACACTGTGAGGATGGTACCACACAATGAGAGAGAGAGAGAGAGAGAGAGAGAGAGAGAGAGAGAGAGAACACCGCAGCAGGACGTGAGCCAGTACATTCTTGTACAACACACTTCCCAATACACACGCACAGGATAACATTATACACAAAAATATACATTTGACTGGACTTAAAGGTATACATATGCGTGATGTAAATATTAAACAGGCATACAACTGCTGAAGTTCATCAGAGAGTCATAAAGGTCAAAATGACGTCTCAAACGCATGTAGAAAACTCTAGACTCAAGACAGCCATACATTGCACTTACGTACGGTACATAAACCAAACCTTTGATGCATATAAAACACAATTCTAAAACCAAACTTGACTAGACTTTAAAAAGGATGAACGTGCCACTACTTAAAAAGGACAGAGTGAACTTAGTGTGCGATGGAAAAGAATTCAGTGTTTTAACATGAATTCATGGCAGCTATTAAAGGATACATGAGGCTACATTTTAAAGTAAAACATTAAACTGCTGCAACAACAGGCATGAGTGACCAAGTTTTGCAAAAAGACTTTTAGAAAGACATTATACAAATGCTTTCCTGTTTTAAATGTATACTACTAAAGTATATAACTGGTCAAATGTGTAAAGTGTGCGTAGGTAAAGTATATAACTTTATGGACATTTAATTGGATAGGAATTTGTAAATAGTTTATTGTCATTTTAGAAATGTATGTTAACAAATTCATATTACAAATAGGGGCAGTTAAAATCAAATCAAGCAAAGTACTCTTCATACAATGATACCACCAAGAGCACAACAAAATGCAACTTCACACACAGAGACACCACAAAGGAATAATAAGGCAAGAATTAACTTGACCTCAGTACAAGGTATTGTAGTCCAGAATAATGATGTATATAATATAATAAAATTAGAAACGCTCCTAAGGATTACCTGGTAAATAGATGATAATAAGGGAAACAAATATTGCAGATTTATCAAAGCAGGTAATACAGCGGATTTGCTCAAAAGCTCTTGTGGTATTACCTCCACTCCGTGTGTGTTTCTAACACTGCAAACTAATTTGTTGTGTTACACTTGGGCTGTAGCTATTCAAAACCTGTGAAAACCACAATGCATTTACTACAAGTATTTTTAAAGCTGTGAATACATGGTAATTTATGACATCTTTGTCACGTTTCCTTTCTCACATTAATTTTTTTCTGTTCATGTAAATAAATCACATTCTGAATGCATCTGGAAATCTTCCCCTGCCTGTTAGTGCGCGAGTCTATTTATTCATGCCAACACCATACTGGTCCCATACACATGGCTTTACTTCTTGGTCATGTTTGAGCAAGGAGCACCAGCTTTTCTTCATACTCCTTAAATTGTCATGCGTGTATCTGTTAAAGAGTAACTTAATATCAAGCTGAAAAATTATTTACCACAAGGGATAGTTAGGCTGATTGAAAACCGCCATTCTGCATCTACCTCACTCGTATGATACAAGTGATTAACAAAAACGATATCATCATAGTGAGCTCTGTTGCAGATGTAACCACACCCAGGAGTGATGTCACAGTGCACTGGCACACCCTGGAGTACACTTCTACATCACTGTAGCAAGGTCAGAAGTCAGAGGCCCTGAAAACACAGTTCTTGTTATTTCACATGAGAGAATCTCTATGCTCTTCTCACTAGTTTGAAATGGGAGGAACCCAGTTGGAAAACCATGATGTCAAGCACTTCCGTACATAGCAATAATTTAATCTGCTAATGTCTACTGTACTTTTTGTAGAAATAAAACTGTATAAGTCCCTCATCTTTTATAGCCGTGACTTAACCGCAAGATTTTAGTCAGACTTCAGTTGTCATTTGCAAGTTGCTAAACACAATTAAAAGCTCTGTTTAAAACATCATGATATATTTTAAATGTTAAGACCCCAAGACAAATTTCTTTTGTAAAATAATCTTTGTTTACTTGTTTCCTTCAGGATTTTACGCTCTAAAGTTGCATAAAAACAGGAGTGCATACTTTTATTTTATTACTTAAAACAATTTCGGCCTCTCTTTTATTTTATTGTATTTACTTATTTTATTTTTTGTCCTTGTCCCTTCTATTTTATATTTCCTTTGATACACTTTGATTGTACCCTCTATTTACAGTGTTTAACATTTTGGTCATGATAAAATGGAAATTAGTTTTTGATGGATGAAGTTTTTGGGAAAATAGTTAAAATAGTTGTGGAGTTGTTTGATTATGTTGTCACTGGAAAAAAGTATGCTCCAAACTTACTGCGAGTGGTACTGTGGTCCAGTCCTGTCACAGGAACCCGTTTGTCTCTATAATGACTGTGCTGCCTCTGCACCCAGTGAACCTGGAAATCACAACACACAGTAATGCATTACTTTGAGGACAATATGAAATAATGTTGACTTTGGTCAGTCGCTAACATATTAGACATTTAACTTTTAGTTTGTTGTAGAAACTAAAAGAAAATTACAAAATGTCATTTGCATTCACTTCACTTTGGTATGTTGAGTGTCCACACCTCGGCTTACCCAACAGACGCTCCTGTACAACGGCTCTAAAATGTCTTATTTGCGCTTTGTAAGGCTTTATTGTGGATTTATGAGGATAAAAGCAAAACAGTGAGAAGCACGGAGCAAATAAAATATTTTGTTCTATTCTGTTTCACTCTACTTTGAAAGAGAGGGCGAATCCATAGCACGAGGAGAGTTGGGTATCTTTATAGAGGAGAGTAAAAGGCTTCCTCTTCATTAGTTCAAAGAGTACTCGCTCACTCTCTCCTTTGCAGTCCCATTGTCCTGGGTTAAAAGCAACGAAAACACCCCCGCCTCACCTACACCTCTGTCCTCCACAGCACACATGCACGGACACACACACACAGACAATTTCTTTCATAGGCCGCTGCTTGCAGCTTTGATCTGATAAGAGGCTGGTCCTTGTGAAGGTGGGCACACTAAATCAAACAACAGATCACAGACAGACACACACACACACACACATATCAGTGTCAGGCAACTATTGTCCTCTTATACTTAAATCAGAGTGGAAGAGGTTGAAAATAAATACTATTGAGAGGCGGCTGCAGTCTTTTATGTCCTAAAAGCCTGCTTGCTTTATTCCCCCTTCATGTTCTTCAATTAGACTCAATTAACAAGAGCTGGTCTCAACTACCCAAGGAAGACGGATGTAGAGTAAGAAGGGCTGTTGGAGCGAAGAACGCTACGTGTGATATTAAATACAGACGACCTCAGACAGAAAGCGGATGTGATACATGTACAGTTCTGTAATCAAGAAGAAGTTAAATAAAATATGTAATAAGCTCAGTGTAATATTTTGATTAGTGTACAGATGCTTTAGGTAATGCCTAATTAACAAGAGGAACAACATTATTTTAATTTACACACATGCAATGTTACACATACCATGGCATTTTTAGACAAATGATAAATGTTTAAGACATAACTTAACATTATAGTTCATCAATACTATTTATATACACTATTCTAGAGCTGTGTGATTAATCAAATTTTATTTTCAATTACAATTTTGGCTTCCAGCGATTATGAAAACAAGATAATCGAGATAAAACAATTATTGTGCCAGATTTCATTTAGCAATGATGCTCTTGTTTTGTCTTGTGTATACTGTAAATCCAGCGCACCCCTTTCCTTTACTCACTCTCAGCCAGGCTGACAATACTGCGAATACTGTGCAAGATCTGTTACACGGTGGTGTCTGCACTACAAGGCAATACAACCAATTTGTTTAATCATCTGAAATTCAATCAAAAAATGGTCTATGGCCAAACAATAAAGGAACAAAAACAGAGAAAAGTAAAGCCCCCTGGACTTATTCCACCGCAACACTTAAAAGTTCAAGGAAATCCACTGTTAAAATGTTTTTTTAAAAGTTCAATAAATGCATGATGCTTCCAAAGTCAATGATGTTAAATGATGTTAAATAATCGTGATCTCAATATTTACCAAAATAATCGTTATGATTTTTGCCATAATCAAGCAGCCCTACTGTATAGCACCACAGAATACACCATCTGTTTTTCTACAACAGTAAATAGCATGAAGACTAAATTAGATCTAGAGTTGTGCTCATAAGTTTACATACCCTAGCAGAATTTATGATTTCTTGGCCATTTTTCAGAGAACATGAATGATAACACAAAAACTTTTCTTTCACTCATGGTTAGTGCTTGGGTGAAGCCATTTATTATCAAACAACTGTGTTTACTCTTTTTGAATCATAATGACAACAGAAACTACACAAATGACCCTGATCAAAAGTTTACATACCCCAGTTCTTAATACCGTGTATTGCCCCCTTTAACATCAATGACAGCTTGGAGTCTTTTGTGGTAGTTGTGGATGAGGCTCTTTATTTTCTCTGATGGTAAAGCTGCCCATTCTTCTTGGCAAAAGGCCTCCAGTTCCTGTAAATTCTTGGGCTGTCTTGTATGAACTGCACGCTTGAGATCTCCCCAGAGTGGCTCAATGATATTGAGGTCAGGAGACTGAGATGGCTACTCCAGAACCTTCACTTTATTCTGCTGTAGCCAATGACAGGTCGACTTGGCTTTGTGTTTTGGATCATTATCATGTTGGAATATCCAAGTACGTCCCATGCGCAGCTTCCGGGCTGATGAGTGTAAATTTTCCTCTAGTATTTTTTGATAACATGCTGCATTCATCTTGCCATCAATTTTGACCAAGTTTCCCATGCCTTTGTAGCTCACACATCCCCAAAACATCAGCGATCCACCTCCATGTTTCACAGTAGGAATGGTGTACCTTTCATCATAGGCCTTGTTGACTCCTCTCCAAATGTAACGTTTATGGTTGTGGCCAAAAAGTTCAATTTTGGTCTCATCACTCCAAATGATTTTGTTCCAGAAGTTTTGAGGCTTGTCTCTGTGCTGTTTGGCATATTGTAAGCGTGATTTTTTGTGGCATTGGCGTAGTAATGGCTTTCTTCTGGCGACTCGACCATGCAGCCCATATTTCTTCAAGTGCCTCCTTATTGTGCATCTTGAAACATCCACACCACTTTTTTTCAGAGTCCTGTATTTCAGCTGAAGTCATCTGTGGGTTTATCTTTGCATCTCGAACAGTTTTCCTGGCCGTTGTGGCAGACATTTTTGTTGGTCGACCTGATCGTGGTTTGGTTTCAACAGAATCTCTCATTTTCCACTTCATAATTAGAGTTTGAACACTGCTGACTGGCATTCTCAGTTCCTTGGATATCTTCTTATATCCCTTTCCTGTTTTATACAGTTCAATTACCTTTTCCCGCAGATCTTTTGACAATTCTTTTGCTTTCCCCATGACTCAGAATCCAGAGATGTCAGTGCAAGGGTCTGTCAGGAGCCCAGAAACTCACTGAACCTTTATACACACACTGATTACAAGCAGACAGATCACAGGTGTGGATGGTTACCTTTAGTAGCCATTCAAACCCATTTGTGTCAACTTGTGTGCATGTTATCAGGCCAAAATCTCAAGGGTATGTAAACTTTTGATCAGGGTCATTTGTGTAGTTTCTGTTGTCATTATGATTCAAAAAGAGTAAACACAGTTGTTTGATAATAAATGGCTTCACCCAAGCACTAACCATGAGTGAAAGAAAAGTTTTTGTGTTATCATTCATATTCTCTGAAAAATGGCCAAGAAATCATAAATTCTGCCAGGGTATGTAAACTTATGAGCACAACTGTAAGTTAGAAGTGATTTATGTAAATGTCATAATGGTGACAAATACAATCACATGCACATGTGAGCAGTATCTCAATAGGTGGGTTTCTACCCACCTGTTTTTATGCGCCTTTTCCGCTGGCGCATAAAAATGCAGAAAATTAAATTCATTTCTCAAAATCCGGTAAAATGTGCACTACATTTGGATGGAAACCTGGCTAATGCTAGCAAGATCCAACAAGTGCAGCCCAGTAAGACCTTATCATTGGTATAGAATCTACAGTTTCAATGCACATACGCTTTCAATTACCTTTCATTTGCTTGTAATTTACATGTGACGAAAGATTTGTAAAAAAAAAACCTCATATTTGCAACAGCTTTATATTAATTTATTATACAGAGTATGACTGTTGTATGTCATGTATGACTGGAAGGCCTGTATTGCTGTATGTACCAGCTACAGGAAGTAAAGCCTTTGTGAGAGAGGTTAGTGACTTCCTTAACCATTGTTCACTAGAATTTGGTCTAAATGAAGATATGGATATTGTCAGGTGCTGTTTAATGGTCGGTCACATTTAACTAGGAATGCTTACTGAAGAATGCAGCCACTGTGAGCCAGTTAAAGCAAGAGGCGCTTACTGCAGTTTGGTTGAGCGCAAACCTCATTTGCCATTAAGGTAAATTATTTTTATTATTTTCATGATGCAACATTATGATACTGTAATACACCTGAATGTTCCTGATTTATATATAACAAAACAAAGACATGCACATACACACATATACACCGATCAGCCATAACATTATGACCACTGACAGGTGAAGTGAAGAACATTGATTATCTCGTTACAGTGGCACCTGTCAGTGGGTGGGATATATTAGGCAGCAAGTGAACATTTTGTCCTCGAAGTTGATGTGTCGGAAGCAGGAAAAATGGGCAAGCGTAAGGATGTGAGCGACTCTGACAAGAGCCAAATTGTGATGGCTAGACGACTGGGTCAGAGCATTTCCAAAACTGCAGTGGTCTGCAGTGGTCAGTACCTACCAAAAGTGGTCCAAGGAAGGAAAACTGGTGAACTGGCGACAGGGTCATGGGCTCATTGATGAGCATGGGGAGCGAAGGCTGGCCCGTGTGGTCCGATCCAACAAAAGAGCTACTGTAGCTCAGACTGTTGAAGAAGATAATGCTGGTTCTGATAGAAAGGTGTCAGAACACACAGTGCATCGCAGTTTGTTGTGTATGGGGCTGCGTAGCCGCAGACCAGTCAGGGTGCCCATGCTGACTCCTGTCCACCGCCGAAAGCGCCTACAATGGGCACGTGAGCATGAGAACTGGACCACTTCCACCAGTGGAAGAAGATGGCCTGGTCTGATGAATCACGTTTTCTTTTACATCATGTGGATGGCCGGGTGCGTGTGCGTCACTTACCTAGGGAAGACATGGCACCAGGATGCACTATGGGAAGAAGGCAAGCCAGCGGAGGCAGTATGATGCTTTGGTGCAATGTTCTGCTGGGAAACCTTGGGTCCTGCCATTCATTCATTCATTCAGTTACTTTGACACCACCTACCTAAACATTGTTGCAGACCAAGTACACCCCTTCATGGAAATGGTATTCCCTAATGGCAGTGGCCTCTTTCAGCGGGATAATGCGCCCTGCCACTCTGCAAAAATGGTTCAGGAATGGTTTGAGGAACACGACAACGAGTTCAAGGTGTTGACTTGGCCTCCAAATTCCCCAGATCTCAATCCAATCGAGCATCTGTGGGATGTGCTGGACAAACAAGTCCGATCCCACCTCGTAACTTACAGGACTTAAAGGATCTGCTGCTAACATCTTGGTGCCAGATACTACAGCACACCTTCAGAGGTCTAGTGGAGTCCATGCCTCGATGGGTCAGGGCTGTTTTGGCGGCAAAAAGGGGACCTGCACAATATTAGGCAGGTGGTCATAATGTTATGGCTGATCAGTGTAAGCTGGATGTGACTGCGCGTGCGTGCGTGCGTGCGTGTGTGTGTCCCAACTACCTTGTAAAACCCCTCCAGCCCCTCCTCTGGAGGAGCAGCCAGGACACGGTGATCAATACACATGATAGGGAGCTAATCGCTCTCTGTCAAACCAGGCTCTGCCAGCTACTAATGGCACACAATCGCTAGGGAATGTCTGTCTGTCTCTGTGTGTGTGTGTGTGTGTGTGTGTGTGTGTGTGTAGGCGTGGGCCTTAATGGCAGATTGAGACTCTTTAGGGAGTGTTGTTCAAGGTTAGACTCAAGGGACGAGGGGCAATTGACCACACTGTCTGTGACACTGACCCCTCCACTGTCAGCGCATTCATCATCCAGCTGACACAGAGGCAGCACACACATATACATACACACACACATACACAGATAAAAAGTACAGATAAAAACCACAGTACACACAATGTAAAAAAAAAAAGTCATGTAAATGCACTGAAAAATGACAAAACCAAACAGAGAAGCTTCTTTTACAACAGATCTTCTTTCAATGGCTGCCCAACACATGTTGCAATACAAAGTAAGCCGGTGCAACTTCAGCATCACATACAAAAGAAGCTGACATTTCTCCCTTCAAAATAAAAGTCTAGTTATATAGAAAGAGAGAGACTGACTGAGAGAACAAGGTTTGAGATCAGTGAAAAAAGACAAAGGCAGGACTATTGAGAAAAAAAAACCTTATTTGGAAAAACAGTTTTCAAGCGGTGAAGAAGAAAAGAGCAGTGGGGCACTTGCATGATTGAACGGCTGAGGTAGAACTGACAGAGGCACAATGTGAATGTGTGGAGGAGGAGGAGAAGAAAGACAGTAAGATGGAGGGAGTAAGAATGTGTGTGCGGATGTGTGTTTGCAGACATCCCATGAAGAATATACTGTATACGTGTATGCACAAATATAGCTCTATAGAATAGACGTGAATGATTGAGGAAGGTGGCGAGGAAACACAGAAAGAAAAGTGTGGGTATGGAAGTGTGTGCACATAATACTCCCATGTCTCTATATGAATGAGTGGCTGCGGTGGATGGCAGGCAGCTGCAGCAGTGTGATACGAGCCGAGCTGCACAGATATCAGCGCTGACATTTTGGGCTTCGCTACCCACCCACGGCCCCCTGGGAACGTGATGGCGATGGCTGCGGCAGTGGCCACATGCCTGCCCAACTCTCCCCACCCCACCCCCTCCCTCCACCTGTCAATCACAACACTGTGCTTCCTGGGGCTCTGTTGGCCCCCAGCCCTGGCTGGACCCATTATTCCATGCAGTGGTGAACGCACCACATGACCCACCTCCACCCAGACCCTGATGCACTGCTGATCCCTATCTGGAACCCCCCACCCACACACACACACACACCACACCCATCTACTCTCTGCCTTTTCCTTCAATCTCTCATCTCTAGCTGCCAGGCTGACCACAGAGAGAAAAAAGACAGGAGAGGGGTGTGTGTATGTGTTACGCAGAGACACATAAAAAAAATAAAAAAAGTGTGAGCTCTATAGTAGCGAGCAGCAAGGGGAGGGAGAAATTGCATAAATTGAAAGAGGAGAAAGATAAGAGGGAGATACACTCTGGCCCCTCCTCTAGCCTTCTTTTAGGGCACCTCTTGGCCTCCTCTCCCTCCTCCGCTTCACCCTCCCTCCTTCCCCCTCTCCCCACCCACCCCCCAGGCCCTCTGGTGTGTTGCTCACTCCATTGTGTCAGCCTTCAGAAGTGCTCAGTTTGAGTGGCAGGCCGTCACAGATCAGTTCCCTGCTAAAGCTGCCCGGCAGGCCGGGGTGACGGGCCAGGAAGGGATCTAAGTGGGGTTTATCAGCGCTTCTCAACGCCTCTCCGGCTCTCTGACACAAAAGAGAGGGGGTATTAAACATCTAAAGCAAACCAAAAAGCGTGAAAGCTCCTTATAGGGCCGCGGGATTGCGGATGTGACTGGAGTCTTTAAAAAAAATAAAAAAATAAAAAATAGCATAAAAAAAAAAAGAGAAAAATAAGGAGAGAAAAAAAAAAAGCACACAAATGCATCAGCAGTGAGGAAGCATTGAGGAAAAATTCAAATGTATTTTCTATTCTGTGTGGAGAGAGAGAGAGAGAGAGAGAGAGAGAGAGAGAGAGAGAGAGAGAGAGAGACTATAAACCTTCAGTGAATAACTTTAGTCTCAGTGGGGTTGGATTTTGACATTCAAATGTTGTCTTTAACAAACATTCAAACTCACACAGAGAAGTTTCAAGACCTACCACCAACAGTGAACAAAAAACAGGTGTGATAAATACCAAGTTTTGATAAACAACGTGGATCATTAATATAAGTAACTGCACAAAATTAACTCAGCGTTAAACAAGGCTTCCAAACACACCAAATCTAGTGAAGCAATATGAGCACATTCAAAATTGTGAGTTTTCACTACACACAAAAGGTGAGTGACTACAGGAGTTTTTACACCGCCACACAGCAACTCACCACCTCCAGTCATTTCAATGAGGGGAAGGCAGCAGAGGGGAAGCAGTTTCGATAGGGTTAGAGTAGAGTTATAAAGTGGTTGCCGACCAAATGAACATGCAGAGATTTTGCTCTGCCGCCCAAAGTTCACCATGCTGAACTTCTGGCAGTGATCGTCTGGCTTTGGCCAATCAAATAGAAAGGGGCTGGCCAGCCATACACTGGTTGGCCAGAGGAGGCAATCACTCAAAAAGAGGTGGAGTCATGTTTGGCTGGTTGATTGGGTGACGTGCAATCAGTGTGTAAAACACACTCATATGTTTTTTTTTGTCCAAAATTAGGTACCATTTGTTTCACAAGTACTCGCTTATTGGAAGGACTTGGTTGACCTGACCTTGACCACTGACATCTTCTGTTGGGAAAACCCTTACAATAATAATAAGTTTATATCATGACAACTTCACAACAGCTCTGCTGCATATGTCTTTGACTTCCTCACTGCTGAGAGCCTTGTTGCTGCTAGAGTGGCAGTAACAATAAGGCGCAGCTTCCACACAGCTGCAGCTCAGACTAGACAGACAAAGAAAAAAAAAGTCAGAGGACCAGGGCATACTCTGCATAGTGGTTTCCTGTATGTGTGTATTAAGTGTGTAGTACACCAGCAGGGACCGGTGTGTGTATGTCAGAAGCTGGCAGGGGGTTAGTATCCGAGACATTTTGTAAAAGGGCAGTGCAGAGTTCAGTCAGACATGTCTGTGTGTTTGAGAATGAAACCGCAAGAGGTACGATAGTTAGGACAGTTAGGAAGAGGGTCAATGAGGGGAGGTGGAACCTGAAGTAAACAAGGTACAGACAGAGACAAGGGAGAGAAACACTTGGATGTTATGTCAAGTCACACTGCAGCCATATGCGTGTATGCATCAACTGTGTGGTGGATTTATTCCTGTACGTCTGTCTTTAGATCATGTCCGAGTGCATGTCTTGCTTTGAGTCAGAATGAGCTGTTTGTTAACTGTGTAAATGTGCATGTGTGCGTATTGTGGCCTTATCTGTGCGTTGTCTCTGAGCCCCTCACATGTTTGTGTAGAGCCGTTTTTCCACAGCCTTGCTAATTATGTCATTAGCAGTACGATTAATACAACAGCTGATTGTTACTTTGCTGGCAGTAGGCTGTTACAGCACAGCTCTCCACATGTGAGCCTCAGAGCCTCATTCCTATGGACTGCTTTAACTCAGCCAGTGTTTGATATGTGCTACAGCAGCTACTGCAGACTGCACTGATTCATAAAGTGTGTTTATTATTCCTCGGTTACAGAACACAATCATATTCATGAGTTCAACTGAAATCGCTTTAAAAAGGTATTTTCTTTTTAAAGAATTGCATGACAGTTTCCACCAGCTGTGATGTACAGGTATTTCTGATATTTTATAATGCGTTTGTTGGCCATTGTTCCACATTATTATTTACACTTAGCTGACAAAGGTGGGAGTCATTTGTAAAATATTAGGTTTCACTTTCCCTTCTTATAGATCATATTGTTACAGTATATTTCTCAGCACAGTATAGTTACAACTATATTACATTATACGTTACTATATTACATAAATCAAAACACATGGAATGTGCAAAAACCAATACAAATTTTGGGCACATTTCATATGACTATATTATATGAGTGGCAGAATTTCACAGATCCAACATATTAAGATGAATCTATTTACATATGGTTATCAATTGTACAGTAATATTAACATAATCCAGCAGGCGTGTGATGTCGCTTGAATGGCCGGATTCTGTTGAAATCACGTCAGTTGGCCACATACAGGATGGGGAATGAGCTTGACAGTTCATTCTTAACCTTGGAAACAGCAGTTGACAGAACAATCTGCACACAAGGTCGACTTACTCGCTTGTTCTGGAGATTTCGACCGCATCACACGGTCTTCCTCAGCAGATGAAGTTTGCTCAGTTGTCATGGAACTGTAGATCTGGAAGCTTTCCATTCTCCCGCAAAGTTTTAAGACTGTCTTAACTTGCGTTCTTCTCTACTTACACTTGCTATTTTAAATACGTAAGTGCATTCACAATGACAATTATGGCAAAATGCAGTGCACTATGAGTATCAGGATGGTGCACTCATAACGGTCAAAATGTTGAGTGTGGAACGCTGGACACTTCATCAATGGGCACCATCTTGAAGTCAAGTGAGCAAACAAGCCGGCAGATATTTTGGCAGGCGACAATCGTGGTCAAATGTTGGTGATAATGCTCCGCCCACTTGCAATTCTGCATGAAGATGATAAAGTAGAAGACGACAAATATTGCGATCGTCATTTCCGGTAATGCTTCGAATTCACGCACTACGCAGGTAAGTACATAGTGTACACAGTGTACTACATGGAAGTGTACTAAAGGAAGTATCCGAATTGAGACACAGCATTTGTGTACACGTTGGCTTTAAATTTTAATGTCTGAAACAAAGGTCTGTCAAGTTTGTGTGTGTCATGCTGTTGCTGGGATAAACATTCTGTGAAGCTGGCCTAGACTACGGTGAGGACAAGATGGAGGTTTTCCACTTCACCCAGACAGTAACATATCATTTGTTTCTTCCTAAATTAATCTACAATCATTCTTGTCCATCTAGTTTGTATTGAGTATGAAAGTTACTTTTCAACACACCTTTCGCATGTTCTGTTACAACGTACTTGCTAAGCAGTTAGTTAACCCACATTGCAATAAATTTAACTTTAGTTTTATTGAGGCATATTACTGTAGTATTGGAAAAGTGGTGGATGAGAAGTACTGTAAAGGGTCTTCATCTGCTGTTCACTGTCCTGTATTTTAAGTTAGCATTCAAAATAATTTCAAATTTTCAACAGAACATGAGCTTCAGGAAAGAAAAAAAAGAATTTACAGGAAAAGGAAAGGAAAGGACAGACATTGTTTGACCTTCTCCTCAGAGCAACCTGGACATCCATCCTCTTGTGGTGCGATTTAAAACATGATTTTGATGGCAGAATAAATCTAAAAATGTTGATTCATTTGTGATGTTAACTTAGGCAGGTAAGGTTTCCGACCCTTCATTCTGGCTTCAGAGGATGCAACCTGGACGTCTCTTCTGATGTTCCAAACGCGTGATTTCATCATGATTTTGCCAGTTAGGAAAGGTTCAACAAACGCTTTTATTTTAAATTCGAAACTTCACGGAGAACTGTGGCGACAAACAACACTCAGTTTAGTTCCACTAGATCTCACGCATGAAAACACCATCTCATAATGCTTTTGCTACACAATGATGCACCAGTAAGTCAGTCTCTCATTTTGAACAAATGAAATCCCTTCAAAGGGTAGCACACTTACCACCTTAAGTGTGATCCCAGGTTTGGTATGTTACCATGTTATTCCTGTTTTTACCCCAGAAGACAGTTTAACTAACATTAACTTTGTCTCAGCCTTGCAGCTTACTAAACCTTGCGCGCTGCAGTAATTAGTAATTGCCATACAATGCACAGTACAGCGTGTGATGCAGAGTGAAAAGCAGCACACGGTCCACACAGTATAGACAGAGTCCTGGTCAGAGGTGGGCGGATGGAGTTTAGCTCAGGCTTTGGCAGCAGGCCAGCTACTGTAGAACACTGTAATTGTGTTTGGCAACACATAACCCTCCATAAATACCTCTTCCGTATACCCATTATATAATATTGACTGTTTTCAGCCTAAACATGCTAGTAAAGCAGATTCTATTAATCTGCTTGGATAAAGGACTAAGGCATTATCTTCCCAAATAAAAAGGTGTTCCTATTGGGTTCAAGTTAGTGTATTAGACATTTTTTTCTTGCCTCAATGCTAAAAATGATAAGTTCACATAAAACAGCATACTATAGCCAACAAACGGACTCGATTGCAAGGCATTTCACGATGCAACAGCGCCTGGTAAGGAGATGCAACGTCTAAGTATGCAATTGTTCATTATCCCAAAAGATTATTTGTGCAATCCATTACATTTAAGACTCATTACAAAATGTGGGACATTTTGGGGGTGCAAATTCATTTTCACCTAAAGTTACGATGGAAGAAAAGTAATTACAGTTACAGTGTAATGAAATCATGAACCATACATGGAGTCACTGGAGATTGCACATAAATTACTTCAATTAATCACACGCACACTGATTCAGATAACTCTAAATCAGAAAGTCTGGAATCCTCTTCTCTCATTGACTTTCTGTCCATTTCTTTGTCTTGCTCTTGAGTGTTTGTTTTGGTACAGGCATGTGTGTGTTTCTGTGTGTATAAATGTTCTGTTGCTCTGTGCATTTTGTTTGGGTGTGACACTGAAGGGGCAGTGTGTTGGGGAAGGGCCAGAGGTCTGGCACGCCCTGGAGAACGGACAGGGCCAAAGCCGCATCTCCGACCCTCCTCCCTCACCCTGCGCTGTCATGGGATGTCTCCGTGGGTGACGGTTTCCCTGGCAACGGAAGCCCAGTGAGGAGGCTGCACCGTGTGCTCCGAGGGTGATGCAGAACGGCTTGGTGAATGTGGGGGGGGGGCACAAAGTGATATCGGGCACAAGCAAGGTAAACAACTTTCAGCCATTTCTCACCACATGGCTCTGGTTCATTTTTTTCATCCTTCTCGCTAATCAACACTAGACCCTGATTAAAACAGCAACGCCAGCCAAATGAACTTCCATTTGCATATACATGCTGTGTAAAATCAGAACCGACGCCAGAGTGTGAATTCATCTTGACGTGGCCGTGTTAAATGTATCAAACAGTCACGTCTAAGTAGCTGAACACTCTGATTTGCTGCAGTTACAAATCCATTTCCCGCTGTGTTACACAGACAGTATGAGTCAGGCCAAAAAAACAAAAAAAAACAAAAAACAACAACCTGAGAGTGGCTTCTTTTGGGAACCTGCAGCTTGATCCACTCTCTAGATCCTAACGTGTGATGGGTGTTTTTATTCTGCTGAGTTTATTTAGTAATTAAAAATACTTACCCCTGCTGCGGTCGCAAGTCTGTTCTCAAAGGTGGCTCTGTCAGGGCGCCCCCTGCTGTCTCTCAGGGTGTACACACCCTCCAGGCTGCCAACCTGTCAGTGTAGAAACAAATATTGTGGTCAGGAAGATATAAAACCCCTCACTCTCACAATATCTGGTGTAAGGTTGCTCGGTTGAGTGCCTTTTATTTAAGAATGCAAGTGTTTTCATCATTTCAGAGAGACCACAACAGGTACAGTGTGAGGGTCAGAACACATAACGTATTCATCCTTAATCACCCATATGACCCTTTGCACAATATACGATATCAGTGTATCCCCTCCGGCCATCTGTCTTGTGTGGGCTTTTCTGCAAGAGGTGGGCCGAAATCAAATAGCACACAGTTTATCTAACCTTATCCTGGGCTTTTCATTTCCAAGCCTTATAAACTCACATCGTATTGACCGCCTGGGAGAGTTAGAACTAACTAAGTGAAATCTACTCGGCGGCAATTGTGGGCAAGGCGCACGTTGTGTGTGTGTATATGTGCGTGTGGCTTGCCGATTCTATCTTCCTTCACATTCATTCGCTCTATTCTCTGTCCCTGAGGTGCATCAGGGCTGAGACTGCAGAGTAAATTGTCCCAAATTGAGTTCCTTCTTGCCGGCAGATACAGGCCACATCCCGATCGTTTTGAGAGAGAGAGAGAGAGAGAGAGAGAGAGAGAGAGAGAGAGAGAGAGAGAGAGAGAGAGAGAGAGAGAGAGAGAGAGAGAGATCACAGCACACATCCCTCGCTTAAAAATGAGAGAGAGAGAGATCACAGCACACATCCCTCGCTTAAAAATGTTCTCTCTAATTTCTCTCTTTGCCTTTCTTTTCTCCCCACCCTCCCCGTCTCTCCCTCTTTCTCTCTCTGCTGATTTCCCTGCTGCCTCTCTTTCTTCTCCCGGCACATTATTCTTCTGCTTCTCCCTCTTTATATCACTCCCTGTGTGTCTTCCCTTGTCTTTGTCTGCTGAGATAGGTATACATCTGTCTTTCCTTGCTCAGCTTGGCTTTTTCTTTCCTTTGATGATTCTCTGCCCTCCTTCTTGTTCCCCATCCTCCATCTTTTTCTATCCTTCCCCCCTCAATCCCCATTACTTTTCTCCCTCTACCCTACCAGCAGAGTTCTCTTCCTTCTCCGTGTCCTTTTCTCACCCCAGTTTCTATCCCCCCTTTGCTCCCTCATCCCACCCTCCATGGCTGGCTGTACCCGGTGACATAGTACCCATCAGCACAGACCTCCTGGGTGGAGGAGTCTCGCTCTGACAATAATCACACAGTAAGTTTATAACGCTGGCAGCCCAGCTGAGCTGAGCTGAACTGAGCACACGCGACTCCCCTGATGCAGGCACACTCCATTTAACTCAGCAGGGGGCTGCAGGCTGGCTGGGGCAGGGATGAAGTATGAGACAGGGATGGGGATGCCAGTGGGTTTTTGGGTTTGGGGGGGTTGAACTGGGGGCTGGTGATGGAGCAGTGACTGGAGACATATGGAAATGATATGGGGAAGGATGGCTGGAGCTGAAACTGGTGCTGCAGGGGATGAAGAGGGGGTAAGGTTTTGGACTTTTGGGTTTGCACAGAAAGTCTTTTTTTTTTTTTTTTTTTTTTTTAAAGAAGAAGAGAAACATGCTCATGTCACCGTCTCTACATGAAATGATCTACTTTCACTGCTTGCTCTCCAAAAAATCCCTTCTCTCTCTCTTCTCTTAGCTTCTAGGGTGTTTATTTTTTGTACCGGCAGCAGGGTCATAGAAACTTCTCTTCGAATGGAGAACTTAGGTCTCGAGCCTTTATAAAACCAACATCCCCCTTGCTGAAGTCCCCACCAGCTTCATGGGTTCTGTAACTAACCTGGACTTCTCACCAGGAAAAAACAGACGAAATAAACAAATTCCCTCTTGGAATCAATTAAGGAACCGTTTAATATTTATTTTTCTATTACTTCCCGGCATTTTCACAGAGGTATTAGGAACAATAAAGCCCCAGTTTAAGCACTCATGATGTTTGGTTTAGGTTTTAGCACTTTTTTTAAAATTCTTTTAGGTTTTTAGAATTTTCTGAAATGCTTTTCTAGGATTTTAGGCAGATCCACCTTTTACCAATACCAGTTCTGATACCTTAACTCAGGGTATCTGAGAGTACCAATCAGATACCTGATTTTTCCAAATTTAAAATCTGTAAATCCTACCCATGGAATCATTTTTATAAGGCCAGGGATTTCTTTGGCACTAAAAACAGAGTCTGCGGCCTGCTGTGACCTAATGAATATACTGTAACTGAAACCGGAGACACTAAATTTCATGACATTGACAAAGAAATTGTAGTTAATGTGGATCAGCCGTGTCATGGCCAACACCCAATCTAAAACATAAGTAAAATGAGAAATGAAAGATGGAGATGGAAGCTTAAAGGATCGCTTCACCCAAAATGATGTTTTTTCCCACTGCCCTTGTGGTATCTAGCAATGCAGATAGTTTTGGTGTTATTTGTCCAGGTTTGAGATATATGATTCTGAGATTTCTGGCTCCATGTCAATACAATGGAGGTTAATTTGCAGTGGCCACAGCATTGAAAAAAGACCTTTCAACTTAACAGCATTATGTCTTTCCAGAAACAGTGTGTGTCTTACTCTGGATAACCAACAGAATGGCACTCTCCATGGCTCTGATTCTGTGGCTGTGAATGGATAAGGAGCTATGATGGGAGCCCTCTCTCTCTTGCCACCAGTTGAAAGTTCTAGCCAATAATTTACCATGTCTAATTATTGACTTCAACTGTTGCCCAATGTTTGTTGTTTTCAACACCATAAATTGACAGATGTCTAGTTATAGTAGTTAGATCTAGAGTTCAGAACCCCACGAGTCAGGTTAAGGTTATTTTCACATTTATTAAGAAATGTTTCTTTTTTTGTGCGTCTGTGCCCATGCTTCTCATGTGTTGCAAGAAGCCTGTCAAGCTAATGGCCGGTAATTAATTAATTACAGCAAAAACACAGTTTGGGGTCTCAGGATGTGTTCGGGTCTCAGATTTGGCAGTACTAGTCAGATTCACTTGTCGGAATGTTTCTTAAAGAGGCAGGTACATACCAGCTTCAGGTATCAATTTTAGGCCCATGTAGCCTGGGAACCAGGCAACTCTGCAAGCTCATGTTTTATTTGCTCTGGCAGATGCATCTGGTCCCCCTCCCATTCAGACAGATTTCTAGCCGACCAGGCCCCCGCATCCAGAGGCATTTTGGTCTGCGCCCACTGATAACGCCCCTTGGAAATCAAAAATGAACTGAGAGGTAGTCTAAGGCCCATGTACAATTCTAGTTAAATCCCCTTGCTGGCTGTAGAGTTTTTGTTTAACCAGGATAATTAAGCTCTTTAAGGGAAGGTAAATGGACTGCACACCTTTATCTAATTACACACACACACACATACAGCAGTAAAACCAAAACTATTTGGCTAGATAACACTAGAGTTAAGTGAGACAATCAGTTTTTTGTAATTTGGGTGAACCAACACCAGTGGCCGTCGGCAGTCCATGGCCCATAACAACAGAGACACACTCCCTGCTAAATATGTCACTTTGACAACTTGACATCAATGACACTGGATGTGCACAACGTACACACATGTACACACTGTCAAGCTACAGCTGTACATGGAAATTGGTGAGCAATTTCAATCCAACCAAAACAAACACACACGCTCTCACAAATATACACACACACACACACACACACACACACACACACACACACACACACACACACCCTTGTGCCCTGCCAGAGCAGGTTCACAGCAAAACAATATGAGGCCAATCAGGGGACCATTGGTATGGCTCTCCCTCTGCTAATGAAGGCACTTTGAAAAGGTAATCTAATTCACCAGCAGCAATTAAGGCTGGGAGCGCCTTGTCACTATCAATTATCTGCTCCTTCACTCATGTTCTCCAGTACGGACGCTGAGCCTGCCTGACACACAGCACTGTCGGACAAATCAACCCCATCAGCCAGCCAGTCACTGAGAACACTAATCATGAGTGTTCAAACACATACACACACAGACTCACACATAGATACTGTATGCTTGAATCACTGCACAATGAACTAAGTAAGCTTGACGTGGATTGGGATGTCCTAGCTGGCTGCAGTCAGAGGTAGATCTTTACTTAGTGGATCCATAAACTGTATCAACAATAGATACTGGATCCTACAGGCTGCTGCTCTAGGTGGCATGACTGATGTTAACATCCATCAAATATTGGCTATTGATCGAAAACCCATGCTACTGTGAAGTGTTTTGTTGTTTGTTCTGTGCCTGTGTGTATGTGTGTGTGATTTCAACATTTTGTGTTTATCAGGTAACACCCAACATGTAACCAAAAAAGTCCAGAAATAGACTGAATCCCAAATTGCAGGGACATGCATACACATGTGCTGAAACAATTGATCGATTAATTGATTAGTCAATCAACATACATTGTAATTAGCAACAATACGTTTTTTGTCAGATAAAAAGCATTTGAAGAAGTCTCATTGGGATTGGGTTCTCTTTTTTTTTTTACTATTCTCACATTTTATAGATTCATTGATTAATACAAAAAAATAATCTATACATACACTGATAATGAATCCAAATGAATCTGTATCCTAATAAATAGAACTGAAGACATATGAAGACAAATAATCAACAGTGAGGGATATATTGTATTTTGTTCATTAATATTAGCAGCTCTGACACCAAGCAACACATATGGCTTCAACACTGCTACAATACTGCTTTTGTTAAATTCATTTTTTTCCACATACATATTCCTATTCAGAGTCAATAAGCTACTGTATCTCAGCATGTGTTTGGCAGAAGGCAAAGAAATATCCTGGAAAAGTCACCTGTCCAACTCATAGCCGATGAGTATAGTATGTTGGGAATAAATGTCTTGTTTAAGGACACTTAATAGTTGCAGGTACCAATCAGACCAATAAGTTTCCAATTATGACACATCTTTGTAACTAGTGGCCAGTCTTTTATTTATCTTTATTTGTTTCATGGTATTTTTTATTCAATTTGATCAAATTAAACAAAATATTGGATTAACCCTACCGCTGCAACAGAGTGTTTTGTTTTCATGGAAATATAATAAACTGAATGCATTCAGATGAGGCATACGTCCACCAAGGCAAACAAAATCCTGAGGAATGTTTAGAAGTTTTTTTATTTATTTGATCTGCAAAACACACCCTGTTATACACAATAATGCTGATAATATTAGAGCTCTCTGTACAAGAATGAATCATGCAAAGTTTCATGTCAGTGAGACTCGTGACCACTGAGTTCTGAACATTTAAATTTATAGTGCTGCTCTAGTGCCAACTGCAAGGGCAATCACATTTTGTAGGATGGAGTCGATGTGTTCATGTGTCATATAGATTTGGTTACGCAAATGCACGATGCATTCATGACTAACAGCAGATTATGTCAAATAAGACATGCCTTCAAGAACGTGGCAACTGGTTATAGGAAATCGTATGTAATTAAAAAAAATGTAAAAAAAGACTTTTTGTGTAAAGGGACTTTGTCCTATTGTGGAACTTTGTACTTCAATTCATTAAAATCAGTTAGATAGCGTCCACATGGTACTTGTTTATTATTGTTTGTTTCAAATGCAATGATCCAAGTTCAGAGAAACATCAACTACGTTTTCTTCTTTTTTTCTAAAGCATGATGTGGAGATTGAATGTGTGACACTGACACAGTACACATGGAGACACAGCACCCTGACTTATCACCCTCTTCTCGGACTGAGGACAACTCCACAATTCAACTAGACCTTCAGACTCCAGACGGAGGTACACGCTGACAGACAGGACTATTGAAAATGCTCTTCTCAACGTCTCGATTGCTTAACTGAATCTCTCCAACGAATGACCTTAGTCCAGAGCACTGATGAAGAGGAGATTAGCGTGACGGCACTGCTGCTGTAAAGAAGAGTGCTGCAAAGCATACAAAAGATTAATATCTAAGCTTGACTATGTTGCTGCAGGAAATCAAGAATCCTGGGTACTGACAGATGTTAATGATACATGAATATCAATTTGTTGTCATCTGAAATGTAGATTCAGTCTAAGATTGTCATGTTTAGTGTCTTTTCACAGGTATCCATATACCATCAACTCTTGTCTCACTTGTAAATTCATTTGACTCTTATCTTGATGAAGAATACTGTTATATAGTTATTATGTGTATATTAAGACCTGTAAAATTTTGGAGGGTTAAATAAAAAAAATAAAAAAAAGACTGGATCATTGAATCAAACGCTCTCACATAAGCAATGGTAGCTTAAGGCTTAAATGAATTTCTCCAATCAACCACAGACTGCAAAGGGTTCAGAAACTACTGTTACCACAAGAAATAAAAAAAAGTCTCTTATTTGCAGTGTTTTCCTTGTCCTGTGTGGATGGAAAGCTTACGCCTATCCTGTGTAACTATATGGAAAGAGGACTAAGGGCGTATTCAGACCAAATCAGGCGCGGCGGCGAAAACGCCAGTTCTCCCATTCATTTGAAATGTTGGTAGTGCATTTAGGCTGCGGCGACGAGGGCCGAAGGGGGTGCCGAAGCGGCCCTGCGATGAAAAGTTGAAACAGAATCAACTTTTGGAGAAATGCGACCGATGTCACGCTGCAGTGGCCAATCACGCCGGTGATCAGACGAAAGACGCCCAGGTGACGAAGAACTTTGTTTACCATGTAGCATTCCACTGTTTACCGAGCAACTGTGAAGATCACCGCCATGATGACTGTACATCAGCTGTTCAACCCTGCTACGAGGGAGTACAAACACATTCACCGGAGTGCAGTCGCTTGGTGTTGTATCGTTGTATTCTGTAGCTATTTGTAATCCAAAACATATTGCAGACAATGTACTAACTGCACTAACATAATGTACTAGTCACATGTATGTGCAATTAGAGTCCAAATAACCTGACCTGCATGTCTTAGGACTGAAGGCAAAAAACCACACATGGGGAGAACATAAAAACTCCAGCAGCCACTGCATCCAAACACAGGACATTCTTGCTGTAAGGCAACACTGCTAACCGCTAATTAAACTATTTACTGTATTCATAGAATGATAAGCATTCAATTCAAATGTATTTGTATAGCACCATATCATACAAAAGCAGTTCAGAGTGCTTTATATAAAAACAAAATAAAACAGCAAAAGCATGACATTTTCCTCTAACATTACATAAGGTCCTTTATATGTCAGAACTTCCTGTGTATTAATTAAAATAAGCAAAAATGGTAGTCTCATTCAGTATGCTGTACAAGGAAACAAAAAATAAATAAATCTACAACCACGACTTGGATCAGCTGCAGACCTGGCTACTGCTGCCGATAAGAAGCTCCCATAAGGAGTAAATATTGGACTTGAGAATTTTGGACTCCAACCAAAAATCACTTGCAATTATGCGAGTTGGAAGTCAGAGCGATTACAAAGAAGAATAATAGATTAATCAATTAAAGAACAGAATTTTAATTATCCCATAGTGGCTTTTTATTTTGTTTTAGCATCTACCTAATGTACAGCCTCGGGAACAAGCACAGGAACGGCATAAAATTCATTGTGATATACTGTACATCTAAAAGGTTGACAGGACACAACATGCTCTTCAAGGACACTCAAACAGTAATCTCCAAATCACAGTATTATAACCCATGGCATGAAATACAGAAGTACAAAATTTCCCTCTGTCAATATCCCTAGAAAACGCTGAAACTTGAACTGCTCTCCACTTACAGGTTCCGAACAACTCTGCTGGTTTCTCTTCCAGCTGCGACACTTGACAAAGTAAAAGGACACTAAAAGCTCTAATTAGACTCTTTGGGAATTGCCTGATTTTTATTTTCCATTGAAACACAATAAAAGATTTCAACAATCATAAGTCTTGATTTGGAGAGAAAACAAAATGATGTCGTGAAACTGGATTGAATAATTACTGAGGCGAGCGTTTGATGTGCTGGTCTCCATTTAACTGTAAAAGCTCATCACAAGAGCCTATTGATAACAATGGCTGCCAAAGGCTAATTTTATAGTACAACTATAATTTCCCTATTATGTTACAGTAGGTAGTATGTTATATTCAGTCAATGCATCAGTGATTTCTCTAGATTTACTTTGTTATTCCACATTGTTGTTCATGTCTGTTTTGCTTTGACTCTTCACCTGTACGTTATTGATTCCTATGGATGAGAAATGCCTGTGCTCCCTCTTCCAGTGTTGAATCAGGTTATCATACTGTGCAGCATATGACTGCAAGGCCCAAGCATCAAAATTCAAAACAACTCACTTGAAAGAAAAAGCAGATTTAAGGCACTGTGAAACACACAAGCTCAAGAACCGCAGGTATTGTGATCTACTTATTCTCTATTTTATTCCTTAATGTCTGCTTTTTATATTTTGTTTATTTCTTATGCGTTTGTGTCCTTTTATTTTCTGTTAAGTTCTTTTTTGTTTGCTAAAAGATCTAAAAAGCTTAAAAACTTGATATGAAGATCCAAGAGAATTGTCGGTAGCATCTAGCACTGATGTGCCAAGAGCTGATCTTTTTTTTTTTTTTTTTTAAATAAACGATTAATCATTCACTTCATATGATACCAGAATTAATGACAAATTCCCATCACAAGTTAGAAGAACCATAACAGGGTAATTTCTACTTTTTTCTGATCTTCTTGCTGATCTCCAATTTACAATAGAAAATGAAGTAAACCTCACATTTGAGAAGCTGTATCCAGTCGTTTTAGCAGAAGATAAATATTAACAGTGAGATTAATATTGGTTGTGTTGCTGAATCAGCCTGATGGCTAGCTAACACAAGCTAAAAGCTAAAAACAGTTTGTGCTAAAAACGGTTTGTTCAGTTTAACTGAGCTGACCAGACACCAACAGTAGACTATAATTAAAAACAAATGTGTTTTGTTTGTTCATAACCTGAGTAGAACAGTAACAGATTTATTACCCGACAATGCAGTTCCCCTCAGCTCAAAGGAGCGTTTTAGCATCCTTCAGCGCATATTTTTGCTTTGGTTCAGTCATATTTCTCACATCAACAGAACGCCAGACAGACCAAGTTAGCGACTAGCTGGTGAACACAGTGGAGCATTTAGCAGCTAAAGAAACAGATATTTCCCTCTAGAGTTGGTGGAGACCAAACCAGAGCTAAAAGGTGAGTGAATAGGGGACTTACCTAAACACTAAATAATAATGCTGCTTACTGTCTATTGCTAAATGTCTGCTAGCATGTTCACTGTAACAAGCGATAGCATGTCAGTGTTGCGTTTAATGGTTGTTTCGCTGCCCCCAAGTGAAGTCAAATAAATAAAAATAATTATTAATGGCGTTTTCATTGAACATCTTTGTTTGGGCTATTTTTGTTAAATTTGGGAAAGAGTTTTCTTTGGGCTGTAGCTACAGCTTCTTTGTGCAAGAGAGCAGCAGGGTTTATGGGAAATGTGTAAACTACAACACCACTGACCATATAAAGAGTTAGTCATTTCAACTAAGTGATCTCATCCGTTTACTGTAATTATACCAACATCCCAAATACAAATGTATAGTCTACTGTAACTACAAACAAACTATGAGCTATCACCAACCTCAGTCCAAAAACTATAAACAGTATACCTCCACAGTAGCCTTCAAAAGCAAACATTACTATAAACCAGATTTGTACTACAGCATCTGATGGCCGATCAGCAGAGTTGGACTGAAGCATCCACAGGATGCATGCCGCACTGCTGCCGACGGACTCCAACAGTCAGACAAACAGAAAGAGGAGGGAGCAACAGAGATGGAGGGAGGGGCGGAAGGGAAAAGCATGAAGGATAAACAAAAACAAACAGACATCAAGAGTCATTGAAGCAGTGTGTGAGAGCCACGTGAGGCAGCCCACCCTATGGAGAAAACAGCAGCTGGTGTGTATACTAACAGCCCTACAGGGGCTGTGGCCTCCACAGCCCCAAATATGGAGCAGAAAGGAGAGATAGGAGGAGGGCTGGGTGATGGAGGGGGATGCTAGGGGCTAAATGGGGTGAGCAGTTAAGCCTTGTTGGTTACAGTATTGGCAGGAAATGCAGGAGATTGGGGGGGGGGTTCTACAGTCCATCTTAAAGTGACAAATGCAGGGACTGATGGGTTCCAGTTTATTACAACTTGGATCTTGATAACAGTGTACTCACCAAGTTAAGTGCTAATATTTGGGAATGTGGCAACATCGCTAAAAAGCCTAACGGGGCAAGAAGCATGACCAGTCAGATGACCATACAGGTTTGAAACAAACCTCCATGTTAGTATCACGTGCTGCCAGCATGATGCACACAGAGACATGATTATTTTCAAAAAAAAGAAAAGAAAAGGAAAAGAGAGATATGTCATCAGTCATAAGGAGGTGAACAAAACACACCCAGGCACTCAAACAATTCCTCAAAAAACAGGATAAAACCTCCGATTACAAAAATAAATTAACAAGAAAAGACCAAAAAGGTGAAAAATAATTCCAAGAATGTTAGAAAGAAAATATATCTGTACACACCTACATATTGAAAAGAAAAAGGGGGGAAAATTATGTAATACACTGTGCTTCCTTTAAATCCAGTAATGACAAGAAGTGTTCCCCCTTTAAACTGAATTCTACTCAGGGTGAACACGATTTAGGTTAATTAACTATACATTAATTCAAAACATATTTATACTTATGTATAAATACAATAACTATGCCACATTAGAATAAACTCTGGATTAAGGCTTCCTGTAGACACCGATGGCAATCTGAGTAAGTGCAATCGTTATCTAATAATTTCACAGTGAATGAATGACATATTACATGAACTGGTGATTATTAAAGGGTGCAACAAATTTTTAACTAAACATACAATTAGGACTACAATTATTACATTATTAACAGTTATTCTCAATATTGGATTGCTGTGTTGATTATTTTCTTGGTGAACTGATCCATTGTTTAGTCTATGAACTGTGAAAAAGGTTTTTAAAAATGCCAAACGTGATGTCTTCCAACTGCTTGTTTTTCTTGACACTCCAAACGCAAAACATAGTCAATGTGCTTTCACACACGACAAAGAAAAACAGCAAATCCTGGAACCAGTGGATGTTTGGCATTTTTGCTAGAAAAATGACTGAAATTATTAATTGATTATTGAAATAACTGTCAATTAATTTTCTGCCAATCAACGAATCAATTAATAGTTTTAGCTGTATAATATAATAATAACAACAATAATATTGTGACATGAAATGTGAACGTAGTTGATGTTATTACTGTATCATTAGTTAATATTCTGTTCAGGCACTTAAAAAGTGCTGTACTGTGGATGTGTCAATGTGATGTCATTACATTATGTGGGAATTAGTTGAGTGTTATTTAAACAGGCTTACTGCACTCTATACCCACGTACTAAGTTATTACATTCCAAGTCCAAGTTGCTCCAGGCCTGCTACACTTATTTCTGTCCTTCATGAGTCCCATTCAGTTAAGAACAAGCAACCAAAATAAAATCCTCTCTGCAGCAAAAATCCTAAAAACTTACAATTAATTCAACTGTGAGAAATAAATTTCCTTCCTGATGAAAACCATCTACAGCGGGCTGCTATTTGAAAATGAGAACTGACGTCCACTGTCACATTACACAGGTTTGGACTAGATTCTGTGTTTTCTTTAAAACTTTTTCGGCTTCTTATATTTTGGGTAAGAAATGGGAATAACTGAAACTGGAGCAGAAGATACACTTGACAGCAGTGGTAACTGACAAACATGTCACAAAAGTTCATCCACAGAACTCACTATAAAACAGCCACTTCATAAAATCTGGTTTACTTTCACTTATTTCTCTCTAAGCTCTTTTTATGAACCCATTCAAACAAAAACTTGTAGTAAAATCCAACAGTAAAGCTATGCAGCATGCAGTTTTACAATATCTCTCAATATCCCATATCACCTATAAGAGCATTGTGTTTGTGTGCTTCTAGCACCACCCCCTGCTCTCATCCACCATCTTCCTTTATCTTCTTTATCTCTCTCTCTCCCTCTCTCTCTCTCTCTCTCTCTCCATTTCAATATTGAAGAGAGTTTTATTAAGGGCTAGACTCTGGTGTGCTGAGGCGCTCTCAGTAATTTTCCTACAAAGTGCTTTAATCCATCACGCGGCCAACATGTGGCCTTTGCAGCCATACATCATCTCAGTCCAGAGAGAGAGAGCGAGAGAGAAGAAGAGAAAGAGAGGGAATGGTAGTATAATTTCTGCTCCCCTCCTCCCCCTTCTCCTCACCCCTTCTTCATTCTTCTTCTTCTCTACCTTCATCTTCCACCAGAGTTTCACACCTGGGAGGGAAACCACATCTTCTCCACATATTCCTCAGTCAAGTCCTCCCTCCATTTACAAATGAGAGCGAGGCATGAGCGAGTATGAGGTGAGGGGAAGGGTGTTGGGGGGGGGCTGGTAAGCAAAGAGAGAGAGAGCGAAAATGAAAGAGATGGAGATAGGCGTGAGTGAATGAGTGTTTGAGGGGAGAGAGTAAGAAAGAAAGAGATAAGGAAAATGGAGAAAAGCTTACTGGAATGAATTAAAATTGGGGACAAAAGCAGATGAGAGGAAGTCAGACTGTGTGTGTGTGTGTGTGTGTGTGTGTGTGTGTGTGTGTGTGTGTGTGATGTGCATGCTATATGTGTGCAAGGTGTGTGCATCTGCACTTGCGTGAGGAAATAGAAATAGGCAGAGAAAGAGTGGAGATGGGGGAGAAAAAAAAAAAAAGCGCTGCATTTCCCAGCATGCAGCTGGTGCAGCGTTGCCCTCTGTGTTGCCCCCGGCCAACACCTGCCTCCATTTCGCTCCCTCCATCCTCGGTGCACTGAGGAGCAGCGGTGAACTCTGGGCCCCCTGACTAATGGAATGGGCCCTCTCTTTCAACCATTAGAGGATTGGTGTCCATTTTCATGCCCCTGGGTGCCCTATGGTACAGGAAAAGGGAGAGGGAGAAGAAGGGGCGAGGGAGAGGACGGTGGCACATCGGCCTTTTCATCAGACACACACACACACACACACACCTGGTCATAACATAACAGCCTGGAGTAATCCAGCCAGAGTAAGGCTTGACATAGCTTAGCATCTGACTGAGGCCATTTCTGAGAGGATATTAGAAATTCTGAATTGGGTGCAGCACTATGAGGTTTCAGAGAAGTAGCTCTCTGAATGTGTACGACAGCGGCCCCGGCTGATCGTGAAGCGTTTGTGTGATTTCATTTAGCCGGTAAATCCAGTGCTCTACCTCAATTACATCTGCTTTACTCGGATGGAAAACACACCTCGCGTGTACAGAGGGAGGGGAGGGGAGGGGAGCATGGAGCGGATTGGGGATTGAATCTCTCGATGAGCTGATAGCACGTCCGCAGACAGCGAGCCAAGCTGTGCCGCAGTAATGCTATGCTAATGATATGGAAATGATATGGTAATCTGCCAGCAGTATTCCACCTCACTGGAGAGAAGGGGAATCTGGGAGGCCTTTCACCATTGGTTGGAGACCAGGGACTTCCTGGTGTCAGAGTTCAAGACAAACCCCCCCCCCCCACACACACACACTTAATTCTTGAAGCAGTGATCTCAGCTAAAATAAAAACAATGCAACGCGTAGACTTAATCTGGCTCTAATCGGATTTGCAAACTCATAAGTAAGCAAGAAATAATACCTGTAAACAATGCAGTATCATGTTATGTAACTTAAAACTAGGTCGGCTGTATTGTAAGTAAGCCTGCAAGCTGGGACTTTATTTTTATTTTTTATCAGCATGTAATATCAAGTCGATGTGCTGTTGTTCTGTGCCGGCATAAAGTGAAACAGAAAATCACCTATTTTAGATCGCGATCAGGTTCTTTTTTCTTTTCTGTCATTGTGTGTGAAACTCTGCACCTGTAATGGCTGCCATTACCTGCCTGGTCAGAGCATCTCTTTCTCTCCGACTCATAATGATTGCGTTACACCACCACAGCCTTGGTTGGAGACGAGATTTGCCATTGTATGACAGTAATCTTTGAATCCGCGTCCACACTGCAACACAGCCGTAATAATTACAAGCAAGGGCTTCCTGGGCGCACTGCATTTGTTGTGTCTTTATTTAAATGTTGCTACATTTCACGGCGTCTTATCGGGAATGAGCTGATTTACCCTCTAATTTAAAAAGGAATGTTGACAAACTATAAGCCATCATTAAACATTTGTAAATGAGCAAAGTGTAAAAGATGTTGAAGATAAATGTGGATAGATAAACTCCATCTCTTTGACATATAAAGACTGACAGGAAAGGCTTCAGTGCGTCTGCTACCAAAGAGGCACCTGCAAAAAGCAAGTGCAGTGCATCAGTGAATCTGTCCGCGTGGCATAAAGACATCATTTCGGGTATTTTGCTTTGTTTTTCTTTGTGTTTCACAGTTGCAAAATGGATATGTCAAGTCTGCACAATGGAGAGACGCGGTGACATTTCCTTGGATGCTGTACACTAAATCAAAGAGACCAACAATATGTTGAGTGCCAGCATGGAGACATTTGATTCCCATTCCGCTCGTGCGGCATTACCGCTGGAATGCCAGCAGACATCACCATCCTCCCAAGCTGGCGTTGGGCTTGTCAGACTTTTCATTCCACTTCAATGTTTTCACAAAAATTATATATCACAGCAAAATTGTGATTCTTCTTGATATTACTATATTTGCGATAGGTTTGACTTAACAAAGGCGGCTTGGTGTCAGTGACATTTAGCATCAGCCTCTGGCGACAGACAGGTAGAAGAATCCATTCAGCAGATTGGACCTGGGGGGATTGTGAAAGTGGGGTTGTCTGAGGCTGGGTTGGACACCTTATTAACACACAAACACACTTAGTGCATTGTCAAGGATATGCACTACTACAGAATCACACCACAGCATCCTATCACTGATTTCTACAACGCTACCATTTCACATATGTAAAACCAGTTATTGATGCATAAATACAGTGCTGTTCATGTCAATGGGGAAATGTTCTTGCTTTTGTTTTGGTCATTACAAGTGGTCACTGCGTCGGGGGACTATCAGTGGCAGAAAGAGCAGAAAACAATGCCGGAAGAGGCAAAGGTGTTTGTGTGCACACACGAGGGACAATGAGAGAGAGACAGGAGAGGGGAGAGGGGGGGGGTCCAATACGCTCCTGATAAAAGGTCAAAGAGATGTTTTATTCATGATCCAGGCAGCAGCAGCAGAGACAGCAGAGGCAGCAGAGGCAGCGGGGCCAAGGTTGAAATAAGCTCGCGTCCCTGTTCCCCAGAGCCAACGCTGCACACAGCCTCACACCAAGCCAGTGGACACTCCCCCTAACTCTTATCAATAATGTCAAAACACACACACACACACACACGCCTCCAGTATCACTTATCAATAACTTCAAATCACAGTTTTTTGATTGTCTGCTGTGAGCCAAATCGATAAAGGAATGCAAATCTGCCGCCAAAGAACAAAGTAATACACTTTCAATGAATGAAGTGCAACCAAAACCCTTTATGGGGACTCTTAGAGACTGCAGGTGTGATGTAATAATATTTTTCTCAGATTTCCCACCTGTAGGGCTCTATCTATAACCAATTATACACAGAAATATAACAATTAAAAACATGATATCCAAAAATTCAAGATATTCTTTAAAAAAATGGGACTGTCCATGTGCTATTTAATGCATTTTATGGAGCTTCCTCAGTGTTTAAGGTCAGTCACTTACAGAATCTGGGTGCTTTACTACCTGAAATGTTTGTGATGGATTGTCTTAAATGAAATAGCACACTGTATCCTAAGAATCTGTGTTTAGTAGTCAGTCTTTACACTGAAAAGGAAACATTAAATAAAAGAATCCCTTTTAAAATCCTAAATATAACAGAGCACAGCAGGAATGGATGTCAATTCATAAGGGCTCTTACTTTTTTTTAAATCTTTCATAAAAGAGAATCAGAAGAAGTTCCTTTCAAAATGCCCTTGAACCGCCTCTTTGAACTCGCCCTTACTGTATTCCACCTCACCAAGACTGGCTCCGAGCCCTTATTTCTCATTGCATTTTTTGAGGGAGCCGACACATTTTCAGACTCAACAGCCAAAGTAACCTTTAAAGTATTGACGTAGATAAATCAAATCAAGGCTTCTGATGAATGGAACGATTTCAGCATGACAGATTAGTACCCAGGCATATAGGTAAAGACCCAATCATGTCCAAAAGACATTCAACTGGAGCCTATTCCACATTTAGGAGCTTCTCGCAGGCGTAAACTAAGGTTGGCTAGATAGAAGTGTCTGTATATGTGCAGGTGTGTGGCTTTCTGGGTGGATGTGTCTTTTTATATATACGAGTGTGTGTGTGTGTGTGTGTGTGTCACTCTGTGTGGATGGCCTACTCTATGTGTCTTTGATCAGATATGAAATATTCAGAAACGCTGCTGTAATTTGATGAAAGTCAGATATCCCTCACATAGGAAACAGGAGTCAGCACTCTGGCAGCTCTTAAAAAAAAAAAAAAGACCCTCAGTAACCGAATTTAGAAAATGTAAATTGCAGGCCCATAGGCGCGGGTAACAGGGGTTTTAAACGTGCACTGACCCGTTGTATGAACTCCAGTCCATGCTGCTCGGCCAGAGCTTTGGTGGCTCTGATGCCTCCGTCCATTTGAACGGCATAGAAGACATGGCGGTTGGTCCCATGATGCCCCTCTGTGGTCACTAGTTTCCTCTGCAGCAGGCAGCCAAGCACCAGCACTACTAGACTGAACATGGAGCCTTTAAAAAGAAGACATAGGAGAAAATGACTGATCAAATAGTTCAAATAGTTTACTTTTTACAAATGCATGTTAATTATGTACGTTTCAGGACACTATGTCAGTCTGATGTTTGAGCGTCTTTCTAGTAAAACAAGTGTGACACCCTAATGAAAGCCTTCCATAACACTGATGGGAATAAGCATAGCACAGTGCAGAAAAGCATGTCAGTAGGGCTGAAATGGAATGATGATTTGATTTCCGATTAATCTGCTGATTGTTTTCCTGATTGATTGATTCATTGTTTAGTCTCTAAAAAGTCAGAAAATAGTGAAAGATGCCAAACATGACGTATTCAAATAGCTTGTTTTATTCCGACCAACAGTCCAAAACCTAATGACATTCAGTTTACCATCATATATGACAAAGAAAAGCATCACATTCTCACATTTGAGGAACTAGACCCACATGTTTGGCTTGAAATGAAAAAAATTAAACGATTACAATAACCAAAATAGTTGCCCATTAATTTTCCAGCTCTACATGTCAGACACCCTTTTCCTTTTGTAAACTGATATGTATCCCAGTGGATATGCTCTGTCTCCATTGGTTCTTTATAATGAAATCTAAAAACTGACATTATAAATATCTATATTAGAAAAACACAAACACCTACGGTTTTAAATATTACCATAACACTCAAAATATCATCTAACTACACAAATGAGTTTATAGAGTGTGTGATTCAGCATCTCAGAAGAGTATTGAACACTGGCAATTGTGAAACAATTTGCCCACAGCCACCTCCTCTGTACTTTTGCATGAAATCCACAGTGGCTGCCACCTACAGTATGTGAACCACCCACCTGTAGCCACAGAGAGTGAACCGTCCAGGAGAAATCTTTCACCCAGCGCGATGAAATCTAGAACTCTGGCATCGGGGGGCCCCAAGCGAGACAACACGCTCTCTCCAGTTCCCAACCCACACGTTTAATCTCCTGGCCTTGATGCAAATGCTTCTGAGAGCAGAAAAACAGTGGCGCTCTCATTGTGTGAACTAACTTCCCTCTTTAAGCAAAACAGGAACTTTATCAGTCTTCTCTTTATGCCTGCACTTTCCTGTGAACGATGATGGAACAAAAAGTTGTCACCTCACTCTTCTCAGTTATCTACTCAACAAGAAAAGCACCCACTGAACTCTAGCAAGAAGGCAGTATTGACAACATTACTGCTTAAACTCCCACTCCTTCCCCCAGATTATACAACTAACATTTACTGTTGATCCGTGAAGTTGTTCAATGTGTTTATACATTAGATTATATTGAATGTAATTAGGAAAGCAATTGTTGTAGTCAGTTGTTTCCCACATGTCCTGTATCTCTAATACCCATACACACAGCTCCTAAACACTAAAAAGGCTACATCTAATTACAGCTGCAACTAGATTCATCGATTAGTCAATCAGAAAATTAATCGCCAACTATGTTGATTATCGTTACTATGGTTTAAGCCCCGTTTTAAGCAAAAATGCTCAAAATTCTGTGGTTCTAGCCTCTCAAATGTGAATATTTGCTATTTTTGTGTTAGTCTTCAACAGGGTTTGTACAGCTTTTTAAGAGTTAAATTCTAGCAGTTTCAAGCACTTTCAAGGTACCTAAACCAAAAATTTCCACACTCTCAAAGCCTTTATCACATCTTTACGCGAGTGATTGTGTTGATGAAACATCAGATTATGTTGAAAATCAAGCACTTTTCAAGGGGTATGTCCGAATTCACGCATATTCCTAACCTTGAAAACATAACGGTTAAAATTAAGCCTTTTCCAAACTTTCAAGACTTTGTACAACCCCTGGTTCAATGATATTAAACAAAATATTTTAGGCTTTTGGACTATTGCTCAGACAAAAACACGCAATTTGAATATGAAAACTTGGGCTTTTGGTAATTGTGGTTGACATTTTATGAACCAAACAAATAATTAATTATTTAATAATAATTAATAATTATTTAATTGAGAAAATAATCAACAGATGAATTGTTAATTAAAACAATTGTTAGTTGCAGCCCTACATCTAATCACTGTTAACGTGAAATCTCTACTTTTCGGGTCTATTTGGGCCATTCTACTCCCCAAATACACCCACTGACGTACAGTAAAAGTAGAAGATTAAGATCTCACTCTATATAAAATTCTGTTTGTAAGTTTACCCGACTTCCCTTCAGAAGCGAAGCGACTCCTCCTGCAGCATCCCCCCGCCCCCAAACAACAAACAGTGCAGCTGACCACCGTTTAAAGTCTACAGCATCATTCAGCTCCAATCTCCCAAGCCACTGATTGAAATCGATAACCTCACTTGGGGGCCCGGGCCCCAGTCAATCCCACTGAGGTGAAGGGGCCGGCAGCGTACGCCCCACCCAGCGAGGAAGAGCGGGGCCTCGGGCAGAGACGAAGTAGACAGGGAGAGAGGAAGGGAGGGCACATGAGACTGGAGTACAGGAGAGCCACATTGAACAGTGTCAGGGCCTCGGGCCCTACTGGGACGCTGATAAAGTACCTGGACATTTTTATAGACAAACTACTTATTTCCGTCCTCATATCGCTTGGGAAGACTGATAACTTTATATTCCTCTCAGGCAGAGGAATGAAAGGAGGGGGGCCCTTTCAGGAGTTTAATTGATCAAACTGTAGCCACAAGGTTTTTTTTTCTGCAGATAAAAGGGACTAGCACTCTCCCCTGTACAATACAGATCTTTTAGAAAGCAGACCCAATGAAAAAAGAGAATGTAACTCATTATGCAAAGTCATTACAAGCCTCTGACTATACTCCTTAAAGAGGGGGAGTTAATGGTGGAATTGTGTCCCAGAGGTCAAACTACCGGTCATAGGATAACATTATTTTACATTGTCCAGATTATTACACTGACCAAACTTATAGATGGCTGTTTTGAAGTAAAACTTAAAAACCATGACTATTTTTAGTGTCTGACAACAGTAAAATATCATTTTATTACTGCACACAGGGAAATTTGGAAGGGCATGGGGGCCAAGCAGTACACATCCTTTAACTGGAGTCCAAGTCTCCATGTTAGAAAGCATTCACAATAGAAGCTAGAATAGAGCTTTACTGTCCCACCAGAGCAGAAAATATGTCTTTGTCTCACCAATCAAGACAATAAACACAGTAAAAAACAATATATCTTTATTGTTTTTTACTGTGTTTATTATTGTCAGTAAAGATAGGCTTATTATCACAAAACACATAAATCATCAGCAATGAGCAAAAGATGATGCAAGTCATTGAAACCTCCTGGCATGGGGATATTTCGTCCTGTTTGTTCATTATATTGATTTTCGGATAACACAAAGAATCCTTTATAATATCCTTTATATATATCTTTTTGTTTACCAAAAGGTGTCCTATAGCATTGTCCAGAAGGCAACTCATATTCATAGTGGAGGGGATGTTCAGTGTCATTAACAATATACAAAGCTTCCCTGTATACAGCAACATTATAAAGTGCCTAATGATTTTTGTAGGCAATTTTCTCAGCTGTTCTAACAACTCTAGCCAACTTGTTTTTGCTTGCAACAGTCAGGTTAAACACCAGACTGAGACCTATGCAATGCTCAAGCGTCCTTGAGTGAGGCACTAATGCTGCATCCACGCCATATGGTTCAGATAATTACAAGCAGCCAAAACAGAAAAACAGTTCATGTCAGTCTCCTAGTTGTAATTTCGAGTCAAAGATATTGGGAATTTCTGACAGCGACAACATCTCGATGAAAAGAACTACAGAAGAGTCAACAAACCAGTTGCAAAATGGCTGCAAAGCCACCATCACTGGCAGTTACATCAAAATCAAGTCCAATATTAACCACTAATAGAATCAATTCATCTAATTTAAAAAGAGGTATACATTGTTTGTATCTGGTTTGAAATATGTTCCAAATATGTTAACACAGCAAAAGTAGCTAATTTAGGCTCTTTATTGGTGTGACTACAAAGTTATCAGCAGGGGGAACCATCTTGGAATAATGTGTGAAACTCCCAAGTCGGAATAACGGGAGGCGTTCCCACTTTTTACACTCTGCGGACATTGCAGAAATGCCACCAGCAGATGTTCTGTAGGTAACCATAACCTATGACCCTCTCGTGGGTCAGGGATGAAGGGCTAAAGAAAAGGTGATACACAGGTGTTATTAGTTATTTTAACAAATTAGACCTCCACCCGTGGCTTTGTGGGTGTGTACAGACTGGATTAACATTTCTGTGACTAGCTGTTTTAGGGCAGGACAATTAACACCTTTTTGATGCTGAATATTTTGAGTTTGGTGATCTCAGCAAATGGGCCTTTATCACAGTCCTCCAACAGACCCTTTTCATAGCAGACATTTGACTTGTCAAAGCAGGAAAAGTACCGGTGTAATTAATAACATTAATGATGGCTGCATTCCATTTAGGAGAGCCAGTTCCAGGGCTCTGGCGTTGTGTAGTCTCACTCAACGACATGGCTTACTGGGACACTTCATGGAATGGGGCCATGTTAATGTTATTACTTACACCTGTGCTTTTCCTGCATTGACAAGTCAAAATGTCTGCCATGAAAAGGGTCCATCAGGAGATAAAGGAAACTACGCCTGCACTGGCGGGTGTAGTTTTATGAAGAAAGGTAGCTGCAGCTAGGTAGCTAGCTGAAAGGGCTGTGTTTAGCTACCAGTGTCTTCAGGTGAGCTAGCTAGCCACAAAGTCCTCTGACTGCTCCACTGATGCAACACACACACACACACACACACTGGATCAGTCATTGTCTTAGACGTACATGGACACGCCCATCTCACATCTTAAGAGGGAAATTGGTAATGTGGAAAGTAAAATGGGAAATGTTGGGTTAAAGTATAATGTATAAAGAATATTTCATATATGAATTTCATATACATCTCTCTTTAAAAGCTTAAATTAGGCAATTAACTATTATTTATTAAAGCAATTATTTATATTTTTGACTTTTACTACCTTTTGTCCATTTAGGCCTCCATAGAAACCACAGGTGTAACTAATAATAACAGTTGCATTCTATTTAGGTGGGCAGGGTCCTGGTTTTGTGCATGCTGGCTCACTGGCATGGCTTACCAGGGCATTTAATGCTATTACTTACACCTGTGCTTTTCCTACTTTCCCCAAGTTAAAACTCTAATGACAAAAAGGTCTATCCTCAGCATAAAGCTCCACCCAACTACAACCTGCATGAGGTCTTATCAGGCAGAAACTGGAAACACCTGTGTGGGTGTATGTTTGTGACTATTAATTCATTTTACAGTGGGGCAAATTTTCAACAGATGCCTCTGTAGCAGTCTGTTAGTAGGTCTGGTAGTTACCCATATGTTGGCTACAGTAGCCCTTTACACACTGTTCATTAATTTTATCAGGAAGCCTCAAAAGGATGCAAGTCATCACAACACCAGGTTAATAGACCCTTTTCACAGCAGACATTTTGAGTTAGCAAAGCAGGAAAAGCACAGGTGGAATTAATGACATTAATGATGGCTGCATTCCATTAAGGAGAGCCGGTTCCAGCTTTGGCTTCGGGATTGTGTAGTCTCACTCAATGACATGGCTTACTGGGACACTTAATGGAATGGAGCCATGGTTGATGTTATTACTTACACCTGTGCTTTTCCTGCTTTGACAAGTCAAAATGTCTGCAGTGAAAAGGGTCTATACCTTAACATAATAAAGTCTCACTGCATCCATTAAAGGCATGAAATCCTTTCATATGTTGGTGATAATACAAAAGCATGAGCTGGATTAATAGTAAGTGCATCCAGACAATGGTCTGAATCAAGTTTCCAATCATCAAATTGTTAGTCCTGAGTTTTGAATTGTGGTTTTCACAAACAAAATCCAACCTGGTCTAGTGCATCAAAGCCTGGAAACGAGGCTACATCTGACGGCGAGGGGGGGGGGGGTGAAACAGGTTCCAATCCGACTCCGTCCTTGTACCACAGAGCCTAGAAAGGATTGAATGGGTTTGTAGTGTAGGAACAGAAAAAAAAAAAGCATTTACCTTTCCCATCCAGAGCCTTCACACAGACGGACTGCCTCCTGTTGAAAGCAGAGCGGGAGGTCGATGCGCCGTAAAGAAAAAAATCTCCCGACGCGTCCATTTTTATTGTCTCCACTGACTCCTGGTAATAAAACGTGCAAATTAGAGAATGCAGAACACCGCATCTGTCGTGCATCTCCTCGCTGGACAAGTCAAACGTGCAGAAATAACGAACTGTTAAGTCGACAAAACGAGCACATCCACGGCGTGTGGCGGAAGGGGGGATTTTGTAAAGATGTGAGAATGCATTAGAATGCAAGAAATGGTGTGATGGCGAGAGGGACTGTTGGGAGAGACAAATCTGCATATGGAAATTAGGGTTAGCGTGGATAAAATTCCACTTAAACCTCTGCATTATTTTGTAATAATTTGGGCGGGACCCCTGCAGTGAGACTGAGGGGGACAAAAAGTGACTTTGACATAGAAAAGTAATGGCATGGAGCAGGTGCTCTGGTTCAGTGCGTAAAAGCCCTATTAGCAACACAAGTGTAAGCTGAAACGTGTTTTGATGATGATAATTTCGACATTTTGAGCAGTATTCGTGGCGTGTTTCTTCTTCTTATACTGACCTGTCGAGAAATAAAGACGCTGACACAAACACGAGACTACTGGACAAGTAGGACTACACACTCTGCCTGCCTGGAGAAATAATGCGACGAAGGAAACACGTTGCAGTGATACCTCTTGCTGCGTGTCGATCGATACGACACGACCACGCCCACAGTGAAACTTCGGACCAATCACCAGGCGCGGGTCGAGTGTGCGCATGCGTGGTGTGGACGCGCGGGAGAGACTGAAAACCCAAACAACGGAGTAATGACAGCAATGTAATATTCTTATTTTGCTTTATATTTACGGAATATCACACCACACAAGAAGCCGAAATACAAGGTTTGTCAATGTTTTAATAACATTTGTGTTTCTGGAGGCGCTGCTGTGCTTAGTTTCCCTGTTAGAAATCCTGCTGTCTCAGTTTACTAACGCTAACTGCGCATTCAACATATTAAACAGGCACTAGTAGAAAATAACGTTAGTTAGCTCAAAAATAATCATGATGCCTTATTTACTGGCAATACATACATACACGCTCAAATTGTGGAGAGAATTAACCTTTGAAAACTGTTACACACTCGTGTCCCGTAAGCTGCATTGTGAGGTAGCTATGTTATCTATGTGGAGTGGAGGTTAGTTCATGGAGAAACATCACGTATCTCAGATAGACAGCTGTCTGCTGAATAAAGGCAGCTTCTGTTTGATTTAACGTAATACTTACGGTTACACCGTTCTGACGTGTAACGTTAGTTTGTGTATTTTATTGCAATGTTCCTCAATGTGTAGCAATACCTTAGATATATAGTATAGCTATATTTAATGCTGTAACGTTATATTGCTTTGGATAGTATGCTCATATTTAATCTGCTTTTATATAGTACGTCTTCTCCGCACAGTATGTGAACACCTGCTACTTTTGTCTGCACTTGTATTGTCTCAACACAATGTTGTTGTTGTTTTTTTGTCATTAAAAGGTGATACTGATTCTGCACTGGCAACATGGCAGACGACTTCAGCCAGTCCCTCACCCCACCAGTTTCTCCCTTCACAGCAGACAGCCTATGTGAGCTGACTCCAGCCCAACCGCCATGCTTTTGCTGCTCTGAAACAAAGGAGGACCCCACTGGAGCACTCTCCACAGAGGGCTACACTGCTAGAGGCTCCCTGAAACGGTACAGTATTTGTCAGTTCATCAGTTTATCACCAAAAAAAAAAATATATATATATATATATATTTTGCCACTTGGAGGTCAACAGTTTTCACTCCACCTATTTTGTGCCAGAGAAATGGTTCCAATGAAAACTGTTGACAGCAACATCTGTGGATTATCCTGAGTAACTGGGTCATTTTTCTGGAAACACACTGCTGCTGATTTTTTTTCAAAGGTCAGTTTTTGATGCTTTGAGCACAACAAATGAAATTCCAGTCACCTCCTTTGTAAGGGGGTGGCAGCAGAAGTCTCAGGAAAGCCTTAGTAAATAAAGTCTTAACTGATGGGACTGCATCCACTCTGTAGGCTGCTGTTGCATCTTGATCCGGCCCCCGCAGAGTATGAGACAGACACTGTGGAGATCTTTGGCTTCCCCTGGGTAAAAGAGACAGCACTGGTGGAATCTACAAAGCTACTCTTTGGTCTGTTCAGGTAAGCCAAGATGTAAAACAGGTCTCAGGTAAGTTTACTTTGAAAATAAACACAGTTTTAATGTTGACGTATGTCGCTACAACCACCCTAACCTGAAGGTCCTTTTCCATGGCAGCAAAAGCTTAGAAATGGATTCTTTCCTAAACGGAGCTTTTTTACTGCAGAACTAATTTGTTTTGAAACACTGTCCACCATGGTTCATTCACATACATGTCACTGATCTTAGTTGCTCTTTGTTATATTTCAGACAAAAGGTTTACAGGCTGGAGACCTTGGTGCAGTCCAGTTCACATGACTTTGGTAAGCAATCCCCATCCAGCTAATAATCAGACTCTTGATTTTCATGTTAGTATTTTGTCCACACTGTAAGCCATTTTCTGCTTACATAAACAGACACCTTATGTGTTAGCCAGATACTTTCATGTACACTGGCAAACATTCAGATAATGTCTGTAGTATAAACAGGAAATTATGGTTTTAAAATCTAAAACGTATAGAGTGGATTTTAGCATCCATTTACAGAACAAATCTGAAGAAAAGATGAGTATGCTCCCTTAGACGTCTCAAATTATGAACTTTAAATCATGTTGGCTGAAGCGTGGGTTGAACCCAAGACCTTTTAACTTGAGGGGCAATTAGTCTAACCTGTGAGCCACAGCATCAGCCAGGAAAATTGCTTTGCACAAGGCAACATTTTCCTCAGGAGAAGTCTTACTAGCCAAAGACCATACACATACAACATACATTACATGCATATAAGGTGATTAGTATGATTAACCGAGGAAGCAGCAGCAAGACAGAGTATAATTTAAGCCCACAGTTTGGGGACTGGGCCCTCTGTGGCCAGGGTCCCTCCCTCAGTGGCAGCTGTGCCCCATGAATCAAAGGGGAAGTCCACAGATTTTTACACTGCCAAGTCTGTTTACAGGTCTTGGGAGGTATTTCTGCATATGTGAAAAAAAAAAGTTGTGTAAAGGTTTTGCTGGCTTGAGAGGGAGCTGCACAAAATCTGATTCCCTCAAGTGACATCAGCATCGGTCAGGGCTGAAGACTAAGTCTGAGAGTTCAAACTTTAAGTTTGAAAATGAAAATAATCTGGGGGTGTGGAATTAGGAAAAAGTGAAGTCATCAGACTTCTGTAGCCCGCTCCTCATCTCTGCTTGAGGCTTGAGTCTACATTAGGTGCTACTAGCATAACACACCCGAATCTCTGAAGGAACAGTCGGCTGTCAAGTTGCATTGTGGGTAATGTAGGTGCCAGGTTTTGACAAGGAAGAAGAAGGCATGGATTAAAAAAGAAAATATCTCTGGTTCTTCTGCATTGATTTTAATATATATTTTTAAACTGCCCATTGTGAGTCTGACAATATTAAAGAGATGCAATGCTAAATCGATTGAGTGCTTTTTAAACAGGAGGCTCAGCCTCAAGCAGGGACATGGCCTCACCCCGTGTTATTGCTATGGACTGTGCCCCCACAGCCCCGGCTTTGCCCACTGAAACTAGGGGAAGTTAGTTGTAATGTAAGCGCTGGAAGCAGTTGAAGTGTCCGCTGAAAAGAGAGATGAAAGCAGTTGAAAGCAAATAAAGTGGCTGTTAAAATGCAAGTGCTGAGCGCACTGAAGTCCACAATGTGATTTTAAATCTGATTAAGAATTACATGTTGAGCTAAAAGGTGTAATATTGAAAGACAAATTGGACATTTTTAAAACTACAGAATATTTTAAAATGTTAAGTCTAGGTGGCCCAATAACACTTAACTCTTTTAAAGTTTGAATGGGGATTCTTTGTATGTATGTGTATCTGGTGGACCGAGGGACGAATAATAAAGATATAAATATAGGTGTTATAGTGTGCTTTGCTGAAGTGAGCACACTAATTAATCAGCCAACAAATGAGTTTACCATGAAGAGATTGTTGAGCTCTATTCTAGTGTTTGACTCATGTCTGGTATCTGATACAGTGGGCGTGTTTTACATAAGATTCAGGAATACTGCCCACAACATCCCCCATGTGTTGCAGGTCAAGCAGGCAACCTCCACTATGAAGCAGAGGACCTCAGACAACAGTGTGTTTCATTTCTTCAGTATGTCAAAGTCTTCTTGCACAGGTAATTCTACGTATTTAATGTCAACACTGGTAACAATCATTGAAATGCTTTTATCTATACATTTTAATGCAGTGTGTTCATCTGCTTTTACTGCATGTGTTTGTTTATTTGGGCATGCATATCCTTTTGTATCTGTCCAGGTACCTGGAACCTTCCAGCTCCCTGGATGCAGGTCACTCACACCCCTATGAGGAGCAGGAGGCTCAGCTCCCCTCTGCTCTTCTGGAGGAGCTGTTTGGCATCACTCTCCTCGTAGGACGACTCAAAGACCTGCCTGCCAACGTTCAGAGTGCCTTCACTATAGCTAACCAGGGAAAGGTGTGTGTGATACATAAGGCGTCAGGTGCTGTTGTAAAGGAGATTGGGCTTAATAGTTAAGCTTCAGAGAGCAAAGGAAATAATATAAACTGTTGTGAGGAATGACTCATATGACCACAGAGTTCCCATCACCCAGAACCTCTTACTATAACTTGAGAAATTTTTTTCTCTACTATTGACATTGAACTTCCTCCCACAGATTTTTCCTCCCTCTTGGCATTTGTTACACCTTCATCTTGACATCCACTGGTCAGTCTTGGAGATGCTTCACCTACTTGGTCACAAGATGCAAGGTACGTGTCCGGTTCTTGCAACGGAACGCTTAGACAGGAAATAGAAATGAGATGTGAATTGTATTGTGTTGTACTTTAGAGATACACTGAATGTACCTGTAATATTGGAATCCGGTCCATTGGAAACACTATAAAACTTATTATGGTTGGAAAACGGTGTAATAACATGAAAGTGTGGGATTGTTGCAAGACAGTTTGAGTGATTGTACACTGAGTGGTATGTGACGCCTAAGAACTAGCACAGTGGGCAAATAATCATCTGACTTGCAGCTCAAAGTGAGTCATTATCATGGAAACAGGCTTTTTGTAATTTTACCTGTTCTTCTCTCCAGGCCAGGTGGTGTACGCTCACCAGTTTGTGAACCTGACGGGCGAGAACCTGACTGATACCAGTCTGTTTGAAGAGCACCTGTGCAGTCTGCTGTGTGACTTAACTAGTCTGGCCATAGGCAAATACAGCAAGGTGGGCGGCTGGCCACTACTCATTACATTTTACTGTTGAGATGTACCAGTGGTATTTCTAGGTTGTTTTTTAGCTGGAACAAACTGGTACTGATCATGTTCATTACCACATGTAGTCCTTGGATGATAGAAAATGGATGGATTGCTCCCAGAATATTATCCTTCTTAGGGTGGAAAAGCCTCTCAAACAGCGTCAACACTGGATAATAATATTACCTTTATATTTCTGGATGCTGAGTATGTACAGTATTACAAAATTTAATGTCGACTCCATGTCAATGATAGACCCCATGCATTTATGTAGAGTAGAGTTGCAGTAGGGAGCTTACTACGTTAAATGGGTCCTGTTGATTTCTAGGTAAGGCCTACAGAGGCGCTGAGCAGCCATCACTACCTTTGCTCCTGCACCAAAGAGCTGTGGGTCCTGCTCATGCATTTTCTGGAATACAGGAATAAGGTGTTGCACACACAGGTAATGCAAATACACACATGTTCACACAGTCACACAATAAAATATGACTGTCCAAGCTAAATTATCCAACGTGTGTTTCCCTCTAGTCTTTCTGGAGCTACATGAACTCGTTGTTGAGGCCTCTGGTTTCAGGGAAGCCAGCAGCAGAGCAGTTCAGTGGCCTCTCCACGCACTGCAAGGACCCTCTGGGATTCACATGGTGGCTGGTCACTCATTTAGCAAAGTTAGGGCAGTACAGTCGTAACGGCACACTCCAGAGTGAGGTAAGACACCAAGAATCGCAATATTTACACCTTAAGATGTTATGCTGCAAAGTAACCTGGGCATAAATATGAAAGTATTTCACAGGGTTACCACCGGGAAATACTGCAAGATGTATTTCTGACTGGGAAGAATTTGAAAAATGTTTTAAATATTTGAAAAACTTAAATTGCACATGATTTAACTTTAACCACACACGTTAGTCTTAAAGAGCCTCCATTTTAGCAACAATAACTTTATTTTGATATTATTTACAAAAAATGCAAAATGTAAGTGCATCTTAATCATCCAGGTACTGTAATGTAAAGACAGACAAAAGATTGATTTGTAGATTTGAAGACATTTCGCCTCTCATCCAGGAGGCTTCTGCCATTTTAAAATAAGTCTTGAGAATGAATTTGTCTTGACACTTTAATAAAGAATGGCGCCAAAACTAGACAGAAAAACGATATAAGACTTTTCACTGAACTATGTCTGAGACTGATAGACTCTGCGTCATCAAGAGCAGGTCTTCTGATAGCAGGCCTTGTCTACTTTAGTCTTAAACATGAATGCAGGTGACTCACTGACTTTTCACCAAGTATTCCCATATTTGCAGTATGATTAAAAAAATCATTAATAGGTGTTCGACGTTGTTTTTAAATGCATCATCCTATTTTATCTCCACTCACAGAAACAGCTGTGCGATAATTGGACTTTTGTGGAAGAGTTGCTCAAGTTAACCTGTAACCCCAAGGTCAGCACGGCTTCTAGTGACATCTGAATTTTTAACCTTTTTAAAAATAGTTTTCTTATTTTAGTAGTAAATTAAACAGCCTGTGTGTGTGTGTGTGTGTGTGTGTGTGTGTGTGTGTGTGTGTGTGTGTGTGTGTGTGTGTGTGTGTGGTGTGTGTGTGTGGTGTGTGTGGTGTGTGTGTGTGTGTGTGTGTGATAACAGGGAGGTCTAGCAGAGGAGCAGGTCAGAATGCATGTCCACTGCTGTCTCAGTCTCTGTCTGCTGTGGGATCCGAGCACCAGCGCTGTCTCCACCCTCTGGGACTACTACAGCAAGAATCTGGTGAGGACAAACAGGGAAATGGAATGTTGTGGTCCCTGATGGTGTAATACAGCTTACTTTTGTAATAGAAATTACAGGGTTTGTAAAAAGTCTTGAATGCTCAGAAAATCCTTAATTTTAACCGTTATGTTTATAAGGTAAGGAATATACTTGAATTCAAATATACTCCTTGAAAAATGTTTCATCTACACAAACACTCCTTTAAACCAAAAATCTTTTAATATTTGAAATGACACGATCCCTTCATCATATTTGTTTGTTGTCTCCTGGCATTTACAGTAACAATTTAGATGTGATGATAAAGGCTTTGAGAGTCTGGAAATGATTGGTTTAGGTACCTTGAAAGTGCTTGAAAAGTTCTTGAATTTTACTTTTAAAAAGCTGTACGAACCCTGAAATTAACCTTATCACCACTTTTTGAGATGATATGTCATATTCTTTCATGCAGCACATTATTGGTTGGTTATTTCCTTCTTCTGTCCCACCACCCCAGAGTGCTTCATTCAATGTACCATGGCTCGGGATGTCCGGCGTGGGCACTTTGTACAAGACGCCCCTGGCCCTGTTGGAGCAGGCCCGCAGCTGCTGCTCCCCCTCTCCCCTCCACTCTCCGGGACACACCCAGCTCTACCGTTCAGCCAACTCCTTCCACATCTTCCTCCGAGTGCTGGCCCTGTGCCTCGCCCAGGACGGGGCTGGCGGAGTCCCACAGAGGCAGATCAAAGGAAGGTAAGGATGGATAGAAGGCCGGGAGGCTTTGTAGTTCTTACTCCTTCACAATCACTTACACCATGAAAAGCAGGTCTCATGGCCAGGCAGTTGACACAACACCATAGTACATACATAGTAGATGTTTTTTGCAGGAACAGAAGATAAAAGGGAGACCATGGAAAAGAAGCTGTGAGAAATGATTACTAATCAGGACTTGGCTTTGTAGAATTCCCTTTTCCCCTTGATCTTCTAATGTGTGATCTGTTTAGTGTGCTGTTTGGATTTGTGTGTGTGTGTGTGTGTGTGTGTGTGTGTGTGTGTGTATGTAGGTGCATACTTGCATGAGTACACAAACAACATGTGTGTTTGCACACTATCATGCATTTCAGTCTTGTTTGTGTGCGTGCCAGGTGCACCGCTGTCTCCCGGTGCGTCTTTGATATTTACTCGGGCCCCCCAGTGGAGCAGGTGTCTCAGGAGTCAACCACCTGCTCTTCAGCACAGACCAGAGCCAAAGAGCCTCCTACTGATGCACACACACTCACACGCACATGCACCTGCTCCCTAGAGCAGTGACATGGTTTCAGAGTGTGTGAGGCCATTGGATGGAGGGAGAGTGAGCGTCTATGTGAAGGAAAGTAAGAAAGAAGAGAGGAAAGATCACAACCTAATGTGATAATCAGAACCGAGCGCTGGACCATCCTATATCCTAGGCCGGCTGGGCGCCAGAGAGAAGCAGCCGTAGATAAATCCGCCTAATGACTTCCCTCTGTTGGAATGTGCTCAGTAGCACTGCAGACATGGGGGCTAATTAGCTAACGAGCGTGGCGGTTAATTCGCCTTAACGAAGCTGTGTGGGTTTCCAACACGGATAGAGAGGAGCCTGGGTGGAGGGGAGTGGGGAGATGTGGGTGGGGGGCAGGCAGTCTGGCAACAACCAGACTAGGCTGGGACAGGTCCAGATTACCCCACCCCCGCCTCCCCCACCACTACCTCCTCCCCCTCACCATTACTTCCTCCCCCTCAGGAGTCGTGAGGCGTGCCTGCTTGTATCGCTACAACGTTTCGGCAGCGATCCTACTCCTGGCCGGGCTCTGCAGGACACCCCACGACGACCGCATTAATGGGATCGACTGCGAGCATGTTGATCTCCAACGCCGGGAGTTAGGAGCATCTGCTCGCCTCCGGAAAAAAAAGCTGTCCGCAATAAACAAACAGACAGGCAGGTTGGGAGAACACAGAAATTCCCCACTGCTGCCTCCCAGCGCGCTGCTTATATCCCTGTTACATATTACCCATTCATCTATTTAAATCTCCCTCCCCTCACACTCTGCCTGCATGCTTGGCCACCTTCTCCTTTTATAGTCCTCTGTGGGTGGAACTAAGCTGATTTCACTGTTAACCTGGTCTTTCTAAGTTCCTCTCTCTCCACTCCTTTATATCAGTCATACTTCTTACGCTGAGTTTGTCTTGGGATGCTCGCTGTTTGTGTTTTGACCCAAACAGCAGCTCTTCTCACCTGTGTGGGCTGCATCTGTGTTTGGGAGGTGTGGTGTAAAGGGGCGGGGGGGATCCAGCCTTCTGTGTTTTCCTGCCAGGCAAGCTGTGTCTGTGTGTGTCTGTGTGTGTGTGTGTGGTTTATTGATCTCTCTCTGGTGTTGCAGTAAATTGGTTTGGCTGTAGAGAGAGGGACCAAGCGCCTACTGCTGTGTGTCTGAGTGTCTCTGACATTTAACATGATCTTTAAAGGCATTTCTCCACAGTGCCCGCAGGATCTAACAGCGTGCTGGGTGAGAGAACCACCCAGCACGCTGTTAGATTCTGCTCCCTCTCTCTTTTTTATTTTTTTATTTTTTCACACACACACACACACACACACACACACACACACACACACACACACACACACACACACACACACACACACAGGCCCGAGCAGCCCAGCCTCTCCCCTGGAGCTGAGAGTGCGATGGAGGCAGGTGGTGGGCTGCACGGTGGAGGTGGAAGGTTCAGTTAGTCAGCATTTAAAGTCAGGGGTTTCAGAACAACAAATCACCTCTGAAGAGTTCGTCAGTGGAAGTAAAGAAACATTTAAATTGGATTTAAAAAACAAATTAACCATTTTGTTGCCTCGGATGAAGTCATATTGTAAAGAGCAGACTGTAATCTTGATCACGCCCCTGTTTCTGACCACTTTTTCATTTTAAAAACTTTGTCTCTTTCCAGGATTTATTCCAAGTTCTCCTCAAAGAAGATGCAGGAGCTGTCGGAGGCAGGCCTCATGAACTTCCTGCTGCTGTTTCTTGTGGTGGCCAGGCAGGTGGAGCTGGAGGATGTGGCCAGCAGAGCCTGTGAGCTGCTGGGCTTCCTTCCCTCTAACTGCCCCCCTGGGCACCGCACCCTGGTCTGGAGGGGACAGCTGTCACTGTTGTTGTTGTTCCAGGTGTGTTTGTTAATCAGAAATTGAATCTGGAAGTGTGTTGTTGTAAGCCAGGCATACAACAAAGGCTTTTTAATTTTTATTTTTTCCAGGAGAGGGGTCTGGATGTTGGTGCACAGGCTAGCTGGCTTGCCTCCTCCTTTAATGAGACAGCCAAAGAGTTCTACAATAAGACCACAGAGGTCTCTCGCAGACTTGCCCTCTGGGGGCCCCTCGGCTCATATCTGGAGGGCGTGGCTGAGGTGTTTGAGACAAGCACCAGTCTCAGCCTGTCAGAGGAAAAGCTGCTCAACGAAGGATTTGATTGGTTGTTGCGTGCTTGCCGCCTATCAGAGCTGAATTCTGCCCTGGGCTTTCTGCAGATCGTCCTCGCCCAGCTCAGGTGAGACGGCTGGTGTAAACACTCACCAGCTCCCAGATACCGCTTACTTTTTCTCAGTTTCTCTCATTCTTTTCATTCACTGATAGCTGCTCCCTCACAGATAGTGGACACATTCAGACAAATGTTTTCTGGCCAAGGCCAAGCTAAGCCTTTATTAAAATCTGATAAGTGGCTACTGCACAGGAGAGGGATCTCTTCTGCTCTTCCCAACCCAGAGTCCACTCATGTCTCATACTGACAATAGGCGGATTGTTCTGTCAGCAGGAATGAGTGTCTGTAAAGACCCTGTGTTGCGTTGAGGCCTATGTTAGTCTCAGTAGACTTGGTGGCCCCCATGTCACCCTCACCAGGTGCTGGTGAAGCTCTGAGTAGAGTTACAGGCCCAAGGGACCCTCCATGGACCCTCCTGTCGCCTTGGGGACGGCGGCAGTGCTGCGGGCATATTGAGATACTCCGGTCAGTAGGGTGTCAGGACCGGTTCAGCTGTAGGACACGGGTGTTCGTTACATGATCGACCCCAGCTGAAGGTCAGAGAGCCACAGCTGAAACAGTGTCTGTGTGTGTGTGTGTGTGTGTGTGTGTGTGTGTGTGGGGGGGGGGGGGATCTTTTACTGTAGATTCTCAGTTAAATTCACTGTTAAAGAGCTGACCGTCACCTTGCTGCAAACATTTAAGTTTGCAATACTCCTTTACTTTCCAATGAACCATAATTCTAATAAGTAGTACTTAATATGCTTAGAATTAGTTAAAGTAAGTACTTTTAAACTTTTTGAAAATCACTTAGTTATTGAAATCTTGGACAATGTCTTAACATAGGTTATCCAAATGTAGTCATATTGGCAGTGTTAACACAACTGTGCAATAGAAACCAAGTGCAATGACTGCCTTCATGAAAGTATCAAGTGACTACCACGGCTGGGTATTGCCAGGGTTTGTACAAAGTCTTGAAAGTTGAAAAGTTGAAAGAAAATGCTTAATTTTAACCGTTATGTTTTCAAGGTTAGGAATATGCTTGAATTCAAATATACTCCTTGAAAAATGCTTGACTTTCAACCTAATCTGGTGTTTCATCATCTACACAATCACTTCTTTAAACCAAAAATCTTTTAATATTTGAAATGAAACAACCCTATTGTCATATTTGTTTGTTATCTCCTGGCATTTATAGTAACAATTTAGATGTGATGATAAAGGAAGTTTTTGGTTTAGGTACCTTGAAGGTCCTTGAAAAATGTTTGAATTTTACTCTTAAAAAGCTGTACAAACCCTGTAGTGCTGATATAGTACCTGAGCTTCTGTACCGATACCAGAACAATACTCTTTTTGGTACCATACTTTTAGTATTTAGTAAGGTTTTTTTGTTTTTACATAACCCTTATTTTCATTTAATAAAAAAGCCAAATCTAAACAGTTGCAGCTGTACAAGAACGTTATTGACATAAAATAGTCTAAAATTGGCAAAGTTCTTTTAAACCTTCATTTATTGATTTTTTTGGCCACTTAGGGGCAGCGTAACAAGCTGTAAACACAACGTTTGCATATAATCACCTTATAAATTTATTATGGCAAACGGTTGCCTATTTCAGTCATGTGTCTGGCCACTGTAAACTTGTCTATCTGTCATTTGGTGCTGGGCAGGTAGTGAACAGTGGATTCATCAGAGCTTTTTTGCTGAAATTGACTTCCTGCAGCTGCTGAGAGCTGTGAGAGTAAACCAGTAAAACAGTGAGCAGAAAGATGCTAAAATCCTCCGTAGAGCTTAGGGAAACTGTTGAGTTGCCAAGCGACACCTGTCACATTATACATATGTGTATACATATTTCATCTGTTGTTAATACAGTGCTGCAGGAATGAGTTTTAAAACCCAGAAATTAGTTTGCATGTTTGCACTTTCAGTTCCTTCGTCTCGAAGTCAGTGGGTGTGTTGAATGGGTTTTTGGTTAGATGCCTGAAAAAGGTCTGTGGTTAACAAGCTCAAGAGATTTTCACGTTTTGCTCTACAACATAAAATACGTCAGTAAATACCCCACTCATGAATTTTGAAGCTTTTGCGTGTCTTAAAAAAGGCAGTTGCTAACAAGTGGCTGAATGAGACTACAGAGGTTGTCGGGGACATTAAACGTCATCACGCCGAACACACAAACTCATCTACTCACTCGTCCGCCTTTACAGCCTCGTTGGGTTTATACTCGTGCTCTTGCAAACTATTCTAACTCAGACTTTCCGAAAGGCACGCAAAGTCAAATTACAAGTTGGAAGCTTGGTGGTATTCATTTGTTGAACAAAATGTGTAAGTATCATAAACATTTGTTTGCCACAGAGTTTATTTTCTGCAATAATTTAAAATCCAATGGAAAAATCCTATTGGCTTTTTGTCGAGGGAACATGGGCGATGCTAACTTCCGGGTTGGCCTACAAAAATACGTCATCCCTGCAGCACTCTATATGAAAATATTGATAAGAGCGGCTTTAAATCAGAAACAGTGTGATCAAAGATGAAGCAAAGAGTACAAATCTGAGCAAGCGTTCAATGCCAAATGTAGTACTTGACATTTTTCGATACTCAGTGCTGTAGACACATTTCAATCGGTTCCAAAAACAGTATTAGGGTTTCACTGCATTTGTCAATATGCATGTGATTATTGAATTGTTTTTATGCCCTTAGAAATATACTGTGTTGGTTTGTTGTACTAAGCCCTGAAAGTGTTACTGCCACTTTATTCTTACACTACTTACAAAAGGTTAATAAATGAGCTGAAACACTGGAATAAGGACATTGTAAAGTTAAGTGTTGCCAGGCCCTCTCACTGATTTCATGTAGGTGTATGATTGCTTTAATTCTCCAGTGTATATGTTTCACCCTTTCCACCCTGCACACACGCACACACACACACACACACACAAACCTACACACCTGCCCACACACCAAAAGCGAAACACTAACCTAAGTGTACTCCTCTAATATTCCAATGCCGGGCTCCCATAACATGGTATCTCGTTAGCTTTGCTAATTCCCAAACTTCCCATCTCAGATCTCGGGGTTGGAGGGCACACATTTGCACATTAATGGCCAAGGAGAGAGAGAAGAGGAGAACTCCCAGAGGCCCCCTGTGTTATGGCCCGGACCACACTGACCCATTTAACCAAATAAAAAAAATACCATGCTCTCTCTTTCAAATCCGTCCCGCCAAATTAAACATAATTCTTCAGCCTGGCAATTCTCGGTATCTCTTTGTGATTAATGCCTTTTCTGTGACACAATTAATGGGCAATTACGTAGCCTGGAAAATTTAGCCTGTGCATCATTATGTCTATTAAGAGCCGCGTGGAATCTGCACACATTAAGAGAATTATTCTGCCAACGGCTGAGGCAGTGGAGGGTCCGAACATTCACTCTTGATAGCCATCGCCATGGTGCTGAGGCAGGAAGCCAGTCCCGGGCATAATTCCTCCGTTTTATTCCTTCCCATGACCCTCTGCTGTGGGAGGGTGGGGGTGTCGCTGGTTGATGAGGTGAGCTGGCATTGGCACACCATGTTGGATCTGTTTTCGGCACAAACAATTAATCCCCATCTCCTTGGCTTGATAAAATACAAGCCTCCCTGTGAAGCGTTTTCCTTTGTGAGCATTAAGACCTTTTTACCAGATAATGAGCCTTTCTTTTCAAAGTCAAGGACAGCTACTATTAGGCTACTTATGAGACATGTAGTCACAATTACACCTATAGATTTTGATAGAGATTCATGGACAATATCAATCAGAAAGTGGACATGGAGTAAGTACAGCTTGTTTGATATGTGTCTCTGTCATTATTAGGATGCTGTATTTTATTTTAAACGGGGTCCCTGATGGTGTGTTGGCGTTGAGTGTGTGTGTTTGTGTGTACACATTGTAAGAAGCCACAGTGAGGAGGATTAAGTGGGGTCCCTGACGATGTCTTGTACAATGATGGCTGATGGGTGTGAAAGGCTCATTCCGCCGTAGTAACGAGGCTAATGAATTCAGACTCTAATCGATTGTCTCAGCTCTCTCTGGATTAGATGCAACCTTGCTGGAAGGGAAGGCACTGCTGAGGTGTGCGTGTGGAGCAGACTAGAGTGCGTGGTTGAGGATGGGATGTGGGGGGGGTGGGGGTTACTAGTTCCTCTATCCTTTCCTCCTTCCCCAGCACACCTCAACCCCGCTTCCTCACACCCCCATCCGGGCGAATGAGGGGGACAGGAGGATCATCTCCAGTCTAAATGAGATTACAGCTCCTTCAGCTGCTTATCTGGGCTAATGCCAGCCACTGTGGAGCTGCTGTAGCGGCTGGGGCCAGGGCCAGAGATGAGCCAGAAGAGCCAAAGTATAGTCTGTGTACAGGGGATCAGCATTAGGCTCCCACTCTTTGCCTATAATATCCTTCCCCAGCTCTACCTCCACCCTGCTCTGTTCCACACTGCAGCGCACCGCCGCACCCAGTAATCCCCCAGGAGAGAAGAGAGGAGAAACACATAAAGAAGGAGCGAAACGGGGGAGCAAAAGGATTTGAGAAAGTAGAGGGCGGAGTTGGAGGGTGTGGGTGTTGTACACAAGAGGGGATCGCTCTGTTTGGATTTTGCATCGGATAGATTTGTTTAGCTTTTGTTGTGTATGTGTGTCTGTGTCCTTCCAGGCGGGTCCATCAGCACAGTGTCCACTCAGCACCCACCTTGGTTTGGGCTCCTACTACCACCAGTGTGGTGAAAGAGCGCCACCTAGCGGTAGCAGCAGCACTCTGGGTGCACTTCTTCCCCTTCCTGCGCAGCCTACGCCTCTCCCAGACCCCTCCAGCACAGCTGGCGGATGCTGCTGCAGGTCAGTAATGCCCACTGAGAGGAAAAAGAGATATTGAGTGGAGGGAAGAAAGGGCTGCACGAAAGAGTTTGGGACAAGAGTTCAACGAAACGAATTGTGATGGCTGATACTGATCAATTTGAGTTAATGCCACCATTTTACATGAAGGCAGAGAATTTAAATGGCAGTTTGGCAGCGAGTAGAGCGTTAGTATGGCTGGTATCACATCCACGGTGCCCCATCTACCTAAGTGCCCTTAAGCAAGGCACTGAACCCCAAAACTGTTCCACGGGCGCTGCACTGCAGGGGACCCTGCACTCTGACCTCTCTGAAGAAATGCATATGTGTAACTAGGAGGGATATGCGAAAAGACAAATTTCAATTGTCTCATGTACACTGACAATAAAGTAATCTTCGTAGTAGTTAGGGTGGAGGATAAGATGTAAAGAGTCAGAGAACATGGTAAAAATACTTACACTTCTTACTTAAATCATGCATGTATCAACGTTCAAGTAATTCAAACAAAAATGAAATAAATTCCTATTCCTCAGGCTTCACCCTGTTGGCCTTTGATCTGCCCAGCTCTGCCCCCCAGGACCTTCAGCCCAACCCGGTCCAGTCTATCATGCAATGTTTTGGCTGGGACGACATGGTTCACCCACTTCTGGTGACTCGCTACCTTCCCCATTTGCTCCAAAACAGGTACAGTTAGCCTTGGAGATCTGCTGCCCCTTGTGCCTATACCTCAATCACAGAGCATTTTTTATCACATCACTCCTGATGGGAAAACCTCAGGTCAGTCAGACGGCGGATGTTGTACGCTTCTATACTGAAGCTATCAAGCTTCATCATGGTAGACACCACTTGACAAAATCGTTTTCTACAAGTCCTGTAGGTGTATTGCAGGGTATCTAATTAATAAATTAGACAGTGAGCGTCCTTGGTATTATCAAAATAGGTTTTAATGAAGAAATTGCACTCATGCCTCTAAACAGGATACAACATGTAGTGCATCTTCAGAATAACACTCAAAGGTACCAAGCAACGTGACTATTTTAACCTCAAAGGTCCTCTTCAGACAGTGCCAAGTGATATTAAGGTGCTACACCTGAATATAAAGCCAGAACAAGGACACTCCTCGTATTTAAGTACCAGCCTGCCAAGCCTCCATTCACTACTATTTGAGCTGTTAGCAATATGTAACCAAATGAAGTAATGGTTTCATTCAGTGTAAAAATGTAATTAAATTACCACATCTTAGATAGAAATTTCAATCTCCCTTAATCCTTGTAGACTCAGAAGAAATCTGACTTCAATGTTTGTGTGTTTTAATAAAGATCTGGGACCATTCTTCTGTCAGAATACAAAACACGACACTTCAGGACAATGAGGCCCTTCTTTCTGTCTACATATTGTGTTTGTCTTTGTTTATCAGGAACTTGCTACTCACATATTGAATGCTTGATGTATCTTCAAATCTTCAACAGTACAGACCAGTAAATCCAATAATACATTTGTGTGAATTGAAATGATTCTCTGTCTTTCCCAGCGAGCTGGTGTCCTCACTAAGCAGTGACTCTGCCGTTGTTGTGTCTGGCTCGGCACAAAGCCTGTCAGTGAGGGCCTGGTTCCGCTGTGTTCTGCAGCAGCACCTTCACAAGAACCCAGATGGGTCTGACAGCAGAACAGGTAATGCCTCTGAGTCTGCAATGTGGTAAACAAATAGCCATCCATTGTACACCAGGCAAACTTTACGTAGATACAAGTGTATATGGAGTTCCTATCAGGGAATATAGCAAATGACATGTACTCACTTCCCAGGTATATCCAAATATATTTTACAACTAGTTTCACACATTAGGTGGGGTTTTTATCATTTTAGGTGATGAAAGCTTAACAATGACATGTACAATTTGAACCAGGATTTCTTTAACTCTTTCAGCCCAGAGCCTAAATTGAAAAAAATCCCAATACATAGCCTGTGTCTGGATTTTAGAAATATTTCTGTCCTCAAATACCCTAACTCTGCTCTGAATCGAACAGATTTTGTTCTGTCTTTGCGGAGAAAATTCTTAGGCTTGTTATGTTAACCTGTTTGTCTTGCATTAGAGATACAGGATGCGTTATTATTGAAATACCAAGTGTTTGTGCCTGCATTGCCTCCAGGCCGGGCTGTGGAAGAGCAGTTGTGCGAACTGACCCGGCTTGTGCTGAGGCTTCCTGAGGTGGATGGCCTTTTGCAGAGAGCGGGCCTCCAGCCCACAGCCACCAGGCCAGAGCCCGCTTCAGTCCTGGAAATGTTTGTCAAGGTAATGTTCACAGGTGTCAAATACACCGTGTTCTGTTAATTTGGAAATTTTACAGCAAGTTAGTCTTGGATTTGCTGTTAAAGGAAATACTTAGTGCTGTCAGCTACAGTAGAAAAAGTGGTGTTTCTGTAGGATGTCTATGATTTGGAATTATCTAGACGTACAGTACTCAGCATATCTTTAAAAAAAATCCATCCCTGTGCCTTTACTCAAGTCTGCACTACTATGTGATGTATGCTTAGCATATTGCTGTCATATCTGCTCTCTACTACGGCAGCCTGTATTTACATGTGAATATTTCCATACATTTCTTTTCTTATCTGCCTTCTCATGGTGTCAGGCTGTAGGCAGTGTGTACAGCGGGCTGCAGGTTTTATCTGAGCGTTCAGCCATGGTGACCAGAGCCCTGGACTGCATTGGTGACATCCTGAAACACATTAAACCGTCTCTGGTCAGCAAGAACCAAGAGGGACTGCAGCTGGCCTACTGGGCTATTGGTAGGTGCAGAGCCCATGTACTCCCAACACATTACAGGCAAAGCTTCGGTTTGTTTCTTTACAGTGTGTTGTTTTTACAGTGTGGTCCGAGTCACAGACAGACAGTAGGAAGGAGTCATTACAGTCCTGTATCTGACTATGATTGTCTCTTGTTTTGGACTGTTTGATTCAGGTTGCATAGTGAAGCACTGGAGCCCCCTGCTGGCCACATCTAAAGCCCAGCAGCTGCTGTTCCGCATTGTGGACGGGCTGCTGTTGCCCCACAACCTCACACAGCAGGACAAAGCCCTCAGGGACAGCCTGCCTCTGTATCTACAGGTTAGGACAAATATATATTGTACACTGAATCACAAACGTGTGTCTTGGACAATCAGGACACTTCAAGCCTAAAGGTGTTTGGTGTTATGAAAGAGATCTAAAACCCTAATCAAAACCCTTTCATCACTCACGTCTGTAATTTTTTCCATTCTAACACCTTTCATTTATTCTCCTGCAGGGTCTGTCTGTGGCTTCCAACGTGTCGCAGTCACAGGGTGCCCCCCTGAAGCAGCAGCTACGCTCTGTCACCCGCAGATATCTGGACCACTTCCTTCCGGCCTCACCTTCCATGGGCGTCATTGCCAACCACCCAGTGCTTCTGAGTGCCTGCGAGGCCAGCCCAACCCCCCGAGGAGCAGCGCTGAGGAAGACCATCCTGGAGGTGCTCTGGTAGGTCTCTAGAACTGGGATGTTGTTTGCCTGTCGTGGCCCCCCAACCACCTGGCTTTGACGTTATTGTCTGATTTATGTTTGGATAACGTGTTTCATATGAGCAGGGTTCGTACAAAGTCTTGAAAGTTTGGAAAAGGCTTAATTTTAACCGTTATGTTTTCAAGGTTAGGAATATGCTTGAATTCAAATATCACTCATGTAAATCAAAAATCTTTTAATATTTCAAATGAAATGATCCTGTCGTCATATTTGTTTGTTGTCTCCTGGCATTTATAGTAACAACTTAGATGTGATGATAAAGGCTTCGAGAGTCTGGACATTTTTGGTTTAGATACCTTGAAAGAGCTTGAAAAGCCCTTGAATTTTACTCTTAAAAAGCAGTATGAACCCTGTGTAAGTGACTGAAACGAGAAAACTGCAAAGCCAAGCAGGATGGGCATAAATCAAAATAGCAGCTTAAATTTCAAATTCATTTACTTGACTCAATTGCAACGTTATCATCAAGGATCTAATCGCATTCTTGTTGATATGATCTCTTGTCTTCCATTATGTTTCTCCCAAAAAATACTTATTCTTGAACTGCAGTTCTTCTTCAAAACTAAAAATGAGTGTAAATGTCCCTTTCCAATTTTACAGTGAGAGCTTCCTGCAGTTTAAAGGTCATGCCCCTCCGCCCCGGCTGGCGTCAGTCCTGATGTTCCTCTTGGAGCTCCTGAGACGAAACAGTGACTCAGACCCCGCCCTCCTCACCCTGCCCCTCCCGTCTCTACTGCGCTGTGTGATGCTGGTCAACGAACCGCAGGGTAAGATCACGCTTTTGCTTATACACAAAGAATAATCGGAAGCTCATAAAGTGTCGTTTTCCTACATTGAGTGTGAGTGTCTTCCAAATTTTGATATAGAGGGCATCCTGTGGCTCGGATTGGTCTTCAGAATATCCTGGTGTAGCAATCTGGGGGGGGGAGTCATCATTTTCCAGTGGAAGAAACAAATTGAATGCTATGAAGGAGAACTTTCAGTTATCTACATAACCACAGTTCTCTGAGTAATAGAGTGCTGCAGGGATGACATATTTTTGTAGGTCAAACTGGAAGTTAGTATCGCCCTGGTTGATTTTTCCATTGGATTTTGGATAATTGCAGAAATAAGCTCTGTGACAAACAAATGTTTATGATACTTACAAGTTTTGTTCAGCAATAATAATCTTCACAAATGAACACCACTTTTATGATTTTTGATGCGTAAATGCAATCGGCAGAAGTAAAAAGCTAACGTTAGGCTATAAACAAACTACACCATGGTCGCATGACTTCAACGTCACCACCACTAAGCTTCCAACTTGTAATTAGATTTCGCGCTTACCTCTTCTACAAAAGCCTTTCGTAAAGTTTGGTCAGAATAGCAAGAACGCGAGTATAAACACAACAACCTCCTGTAAAGGAGGACGAGTGAGTAGATCTCTACATTCCCTGATACTCACGCTGTTGGTTCCACCCAATTCTGATTGGTATTAACGTTCTTCTGATGCTTATGCTGACGTCATACAGAAAACGCTGCTAATGTGGGCTGCGGCTCAGTGAATAACCTGAAGCTATCCTTAACGCAGTCACGACTTGTCTTTGTAGGATAACACGTATGTTTGTTTGTATGTATGGCTGCAGTGTTGATGGATCACAGCAAATGTTAAAAGTCCTTTGTGTGTCTCAAATTTCTTCAAAATAAATCCGACCACCACGCCTGCATTTGTTGCGACTTCAATATCAACTCAATAAATGCTGTAATCACAGTATGTACTTGCTATCAGCGAGGTGGTTGCAACACTTACAATTTTCATCAATCCTCACATTGGTGTAAATTATACAGGAAAAAAAAAACACATTTTGACAATCAAGTTTGTGTTTATAGTAATCACTGAGGGGCTGTTTTTTTCTGTGCAGTGAGAAAGACAAGCACAGATGCCTTACAGCTTGTGGTGGAGCGATGTGCTGCTGCATCTACAGAGGGACCCTGTGACCACGTGATCACTGTCTTACGGTAAATGACAATGTCTAGCAATAAATATCTGCACCTGTATTAGAGCTGTGTGGCGTTGTTCAAGGGGTGTGCACTGTAGGTACAGAGTAAAACAGTCTATATTACATTAAAGCCTATGTTGTCCTTTGTGGTTTTCACTGTAATCCCAACGCTCCTAGGTTGTTTGTGGAGGAGAATGAGGGAGTGTACGACAGGCAGGTATACAGCGTCCTGGAGACTGTGGCTGTTTTAGATCCCTCTGTGGCTCAAGCTCTCATTCCCAACCTGTCTCTCAGTCTGAGAAACACCGAGCACAAGAGAGGACTGGGCAAGAACATCGCCTTGAGGTGAGCAAGCACATGAGTCACACATCCTGGGAGCCACGTAATCAGTATTCATCGCCTTTGAACTATTTTTACGTTGTCTAGACAATAAGCAGGTGTTACGTACTGATCTGGAAATATTCTGTAGCCGTATGCTTCATTAAACGTGTCCACTAATGTGACTGCTCTGTTTTTGTGTGCAACAGGACTGCATACAGGAAGCTGCTGTGCCTCCTTGGGGAGAGTGGGCAGGCAGAAATGACCAGTCTGGAAGCGGACTGAAAGGACCAGCTCCAGGACCTGTGGCCAGCTCTTACAAAATATGAAGGTGCATTTCATTAGCTGTGACAATGTTAAAACCTAATCTGCTGGTGTAGTATGCTGGAAAAACACAGCATGGATACATCAGCTGTACTTAAAGAATTTAAGTTGTATATAATGTACATATTGTAAAGAAGGTGCAGCTTTGCATTATTAATTAAATAAAATGTGACAATAAACATGAATGTGTTCATACTGGTCTCTCCACCTTTCCATTTCAGTTTCATAGTGAGAAAACTGAGGAATGTGAGCACGGACTATTTGTGGTTATGCCATCAGGTGCTGGATCTGTCTCTACTCGGTTGGCACTCTGAATTACAGATTTGATGACAGTCGTGGGCGAGCCCAAAGAGTTCAGTAGCAAAAAAAAAAAAAAAGCGAGTAAAGGAGAGGAGTACTGTTTGTTCCAATTCTCTCTCTCGCCTCTCCAAGTCGCAGCAATCTCTTGCAATCCGGCTTTAGTTTGCACCTAATCACATGAAGTCTCACTCCTGTCTCTGACAATCACCAAGTCCCATTTTCTGTCATTGCTAGTCATTTTCCAGCCTCATCAAACTGCAATGCATCCCTTCATCTGAGCAGCTTCCTTCTGCTGTACTGCGTTCCTTTTCTCCATCAGTATCAGAGGTGGTTGGAGAAGTAAAAGAATAGCAGTAGAGGTGATGCTTTAAATTAGTGTTTAACAGTGATCTATTGCTGCTAAATAATTCACCTTCTTCCCATCATAGCTATTAACAGTCCTTATAAAACACATTCAAGTGCCATTTATTTATGTAGCGTCTTTATTCTGAAAATTCCCCATGTATTCTTTCAGACACGTGTTGTTTTGGACAGACGAGGGAAGCACAGGGATCGCATTTTCTCTCTTTTGGTCAAAGTAAACTGATTTTGTTTTGAAAATCAGCATAATGGGAGTGTTATTAGAATTATCATACACACACTTTGGAGAATATTCAACAGAGATTCTCTGAATGATGACAATTGCCAGACATTCATTTGAACATAAACAGTCTTAGGTCCTGAGCATAATAAAAAATCTCACACTCACGTACATGGGTCGATAACATACACATATACAGTAGTGTGTCACTGCTGTTGCAGAAAAATCAAGTAATTTTTAGCTTATTTGAATTTTTAAAACAAATTACATGGTCATTTATGCACTGATGAGCTTCAGCCTCAGGCTCTTGACACTTGCTAACCCAATCTGTTATTTCAAAGTACATGCGAGTCGATGAGAAAACAGGCTTTGTCCTCTATCTATATCTCCAAAAACATCCTGCACATTTTTTAGGCCACCAAAGTGATTAATGATGATTGATGGAAATGCTATACAGTGGTTTTAGCTAGAAAAGCTCCTACAGCCCTGTAATGGGTTACAAAAAGGACCGCTTCTTTGAACTCCTGTGTACAATTGAGCAATTCAGTAATGTCTACTTACCACAAGTCACTTAATTGGTAATAGGATTGGCAATTTGTTCCTGTCTTCTTAGAGAAATATAATCCCTCTGGAGTTATTTTTTTTTCTTGCTCATTGCGTCTTCACTGGACATCATGAACGGTGTCTCAGTCTTTGGGGAAATACAACAGATAAGCTGTAGTACTGTGACAGCTGCTTGTTTTTGAGTTTCCTAGAAGCTTGCAGAATGACATGGCTCTTGTAGATCAGGAAAGTACTGTTATTACATCTGGGTGTCAAAGAAATCCCTGTACACTCGTGTGACAGAGATGGCAGGTTCCAGAATGCATACGTTGATCAGTCACGTTTGCAAATACTGAAGGTCCAGAGTTACGATGAGGCTCCTCCATTCTCAGATTTTGTGTTCATGTTTTCTTACATTTTGTTCATCAGTGGCTTAAACAGCACCTATCCTGTGATGGGGTACTTGTAGAGTCTGTAGGTTTGGGCAGGTGAAGTAAGGAGCAGGGAGGAAACAAGTTGCTATCCCATTGGAGGCGAATGGCAGTGTTGGCCCGTAGAAAACCTCCTCCTTCCCCTCTGTGCTCAGATCCAGCACCTGGAAAGAGGAAATTGATATAGTAATATATGGTTTCCCTCCTAAACTACCTTCAAGTACATCATTTTAAATATGTCTTAGTGGGTTGTGTAACAATGGCATCACGGCTCTAGGGGTGGCAATGTCAGCCTCTGTGCTGGTTGGTCCACCACTTTGGATTAGACTGAAATGTCTCAACAGTTATTGGATAGATTGCCATGAAACGTAGTACACACATCCATGCCATCCTCAGGATAAGTTGTAATCAGTTTGGCGAACCCCTGACTTCTCATCTAGCGCCATCATCAGGTCAAATATAAGGACATAATAAGGATGGGGGTTTTGTATGTTAAGGGTTGCAAACTCTGAAAGTAAGTTCTCTTTCTTATGTTCTTCTCAGATATAAATACATTTAAGTCTTGCCTTTGTCACTCTATTTATTTAAACAAGACAAAAATAAAATTTAGTCGAAAGGAAAAAGAATTTTGAAAAACGGGGTGGGGTGTTCAATTAGGCACCGTCCAAGTCCATTACAGCTCCTTATAGTTCCCAACTGAAATTCAAAATACAGAATTGCCTACATGCCCGATATGCAAACAGTTCCTACAATAATCATTCCTACATTTACACAGCAGAGAAAGAGGAAATGGTAAATGGACTGTACTTGCACATTGCTTTTGTACCTTAACGAACAAAGTGCTATACAATTCCCCTCTCATTCACACACTCACACAAGGTGCTAGCCTGACCATCGGGAGCAACTTGGGATTCAATGTCTTGCTCAAGGTCACTTTGCGGTCAAGAGCTTGCAAAAACTGAAAGATGAGGGGGCGAGGCAAACCACATGCATAAGGGCAGGGTGGATTAAGTGTTATTATTATTATTCCCTATTCTTTGTATTCAAGGGCAGTAAATGTGGTTCCAATACTTAACAAATGTATCAATACACAGTCTCAAAGAGAAAATCAATCTCTCCATAGTATATATTTATTTTACAATCAGATTCCACTCTACAACAATGGCCACATTGTTATCACTGGAATGAAAAGCCTGATAATGTTCTTCCAAGAGAGCTCTTTCCATTGAACAGAAATGAGGGTAGTGGATTGTATTTTATATAGGTTTAACCATTCTTGGAAGACTATGCATGAGTACATTCGTGATACCAGGTTGAGGTTACAAGATTATTTTTTTGGCAAGAAATCAGGGAGTGCAGAGCACACTGAAGAGCAGGAAAAGCATTAGTCAAATAACTTATCACCATGAAATTCAAACCATGCTCTGCGCCACTCTACAGTCACATTTTGGTAACATAATACTATTATAATATTTGAATATCACTCATTTTTGAAAAAACTTATTTTGCTAGATTGTATGTGCTTAACTTGTAATCTTATACAATATTTCTGACAGCACTTGAAGGCAGCATTAAAACAAATCTTTTTAGACACCTGTTACACCTGTTTTCTTTAAATATATAACATTTAATCTTCATGTGTAGTTTAATTCTGATGGGGGAAAAAAGACTCAGTATTCTTCCCAGAAACAGTCTGGGCCTTGCCCATTGTTTAACTGTACAAGATGTATGGTCTAATTAAATTCAATAGCTATTCTATAATTAGTGTGCTGCTGTTTCACTTCACTGTATGAACAGCATATTATCAATAGAATAGCTGAACTCATATCAGTTTATCTGATCATTCTGAAGTGTCACAACTGTTATGAGGCTAAATCTAAAAGCCACATCTCTCACCTGAATGCATGCCAGAGGCTCATTGGTCCAAATGGAGTATCCTCCAACCACATAGATCCTGTCATCATGGACGGCAACTCCTGACTCATTTTGACCTGGGGAGGACAGAGCCGACACAATGCTTCACTGTGCCAAGCAGAGGGCATTCTGACGATATGACTTCCATGTCCCCCGAGAGGCAGAGAGAGAGATAAATGGAGAAAGATGGGGCAAGGGCGGGAGTGTATGGAGAGCCAAGATTGAGCTCCTGTACTCTTTCCTGTGACTTTGTCCCAAACTTTTACAGATATAATAGGAGGAAAATATCCTAGAACAAAAGGGAAAGTCATACATGGGCAGAGATGGAGGGAGGAACTTTCAACCCTGTAAGCCTTCTTTGACAAGTATAAAATGAAATGATAGAATATGACCACATCCTACAGTATATGCATGATAGATTGTGTCTCTAGTGCCTCTAGGTCCAGTTGGTGGAGGTGGGATGGAGTACCACCTCCACCTGCATGGAGGCTATAGATGTAGCATGCCCACGGGTCCAAAGTATGGATATATGTGTTTTCATTGTATATCATCCTACCGCCTACTCACAACCAGCAGGGAGGCATTATGTGTTTTTATCTAATGAGAAGAGGATAAAGCAGAGAGCTTTACTCAACCTATGTTTCCAAGTACCACATACAGCACACCGTTGGAATTAAAAATATACTGTGTTCCAGGTAAATTAGCATTAAAGCTCCTGGAAACTTGGTATCCAATCTTAAGTATTTCTCTGTAAAATTAAATATTCATGACTAAATAAGCTACGATCAAAGTTAAAGACATAGGTATTACTCAAAAGCTCAGCTAATGTTGTGCCGTGTTAGAGCTTTAAAACCTTTTCAAACAGCTGCCTTCTGAGGACCAAAATGACTAACCAAAAGTTGCGGGCTTGAAGATTAAAACAGAGCCAGGCTAGCTCTTTCCCCCTGTTTCCAGTCTTTGTGCTAAGCTAAGCTAACAGTCTCCTGACTATAGCTTCATATTTAGCCTATAGACATGAGAGTGGTATCAATGTTCTCATCTAACCTTGGCAAGGAAGTGAATAAGAGTACATCAAGCTATTCCTTTCATTGAGTATATGTTGCATAGAAGTCTTAGCCAGCTATTTTTGCAACACTTTTCAGTATAATGTCCACCTTTGTTTCTGTCTATAGCAACATTGAAAGGTAAGAACACAGTCTTGCAGACTGGAGGGTTGACCAGTTGGTTACTATCAACTGATCAATCATCTAAAGTATAAATTTGGCAGTGTATGCATGGTCATGTGTGGTTTCTTCACTTTGCCCACCCGTGAGGAGGCTGAAGGAGCAGCGCGTCCACTGGTCCAGGTCCATGTTGTAGGAGTCGATGTGACGGACCAGGATGCGGTCGTTGTTGTAGTCCAGGTCGTTCCCACCTAGCACGTAGAGCTGCCTCCTCACCGCCGCCATGACGTGGTAAACTCGCCTCTGTAACATGGGACTGCGGGCCAACCACTGGTCCTGAAAAGGAGGTGGAGGTGGTGGAGAATGGATTATGGGGAAAAGCAGATGGAGAGGAAGAAAATAATGCGGTGCAGATGAGAAGGAGGTGAGATGTGGTACGAAGAGGGAGGGAGAGAGAAACAGATAGGGTGGGAAGGGAAGGAGGATGAATAAGAAGATTAATATTTAAGCATATCCATGCATGGGTAATTGATGTATACTCAGTGCTAGATAAATAACGTGACACTGGAGCTCTGGTTCGTACTAATGACTTCCCTCCCTATTTCTAATCATATGTTTCAGCCACTCCATTTTACACCGAGGATCCCTGCTCATTTCACTAAGTGTGTCGAAGCTTATTTTGTGTGTGTGTGTGTGTGTGTGTTTGATTGAGGCAGAGAATGAGAGCGTGTACGTGTGTGTGCGTCTGCTGGGAGCTGACGGGCGGCCATCTGTTGAGGGTAGAGTGGGTGGGGGGTTGCTGTTGCTCTGGCAGGTGAATGTAGATTCATGGTGAATACAAATGAGACTCTCTCCCTCTCTCTTTCACTCTCTTCTCTGTTCCCTCACTTCCACGCCAACATGTACAAACACAGACCCATATGGATTTGCACCTTACACATAAACACACTGCATACCTCCATACTATATACAGCCTCACCAAGATCCAGCCCTCTTTAACAGCTGGCTCATATACACACACAAACAGAAACTGCAGCTCACTACATTCCACTACAGTTAGCTGTGTGTGAGTATTGCAAATGTTATAATTATATTTACTTAAATTCATCCATGATCCACTGAAGACTGCAACAAATTGTATGTGTATATTAATTGTTCACTTTGTATTTAGGATAAAAGGTTGTAACCTTGTAGAAGCAATACTGGGAGGATTTACATTACATGACAGGTACCAGTGTTTTTGTAACTACAAATGTGAATAATTGACTACAAATCACAAATGCAATACTTTACTGCTGATTATATTCTGTAAGCTGTAGAGTTTCAAAAATGTTTCATGTAGTTTTCCTATTTTCCACAATGCCATTGGTTTCCATTAATTTCCATATGGTGTGAAAATCAATTAGCAGACTCTTGACACCTGCCTGTTGTGTAATCCATCACAGTGAATATTATGTCTGCATTAGTTCTCTGAAAAAAGCCATTATTGTTAAACTGCAGTTTAAGTGAAGTTTTTTTTTTTTCAAAAGTAGGAAGTGAAGGGAGAAGGGAAAGCAATCTTAAAGGGTCAAAACTATAGCAACACTTGTAGTATTGAGAACATCAGACCAGCACGTTTGTAGTAGACCCTGATGACTGCTAACACTGTTGCCAGTTTGATTTCTCTGGCCACTTGGTGGCATATTATTACAGTACTTTATAAAGCTGATATGGCAAACATATTAGCAAACAGTTATCTATACACATCCAGCAGACAAGGTACACCATTAACAGTCATTTATAGCCATTTTTCTGGCAAATGTAAGTCTAATATTCACTCTTTTTTTAGATCTGTTTTGGTCTATACCAACTCCTGAGGAAAATATCTAGCTCTTTAGGTGTTAAATGCTTCATACCAGCTAGCTGCTAACTTTGTCTGTCTGTCTTTTGATGCTGGGCAGGTAGTGGGTTTATCAGATCTTTTTCACTGAAAACAGCTGCCTGCTGCTGCTGGAAACAGCACTGATGAGAGTGAACCAAAACAGTAAAGCTGCAGGTCATAAAACCAAAACAATGAGCTGAAAGACGCTAAAAATCTCCACAGAACTGAAGGGAACTGTAGAGTTTGATGATAATTCGCTGTGTCACTACAAGCAAGACCTTTCGCATTACACAGTCATTTCATCCACTGTTAAAAAGAAAATATTGATTCGAGCAGCTTTAAAAATATGAAACCCTACAGCATTCTTTGGAATATGGTCAGCAGTTATACAGTATACTTGATTTATAGTACAGAGGATAGAATATACAAAATCACAGATACGGTCTCTCTAAAAGTGTAGGATCTCATCACTTCACAGTTACCTGTTCTGGGTCGTACACCATCAGTCGGTTCTGGTACTGAGCTGTGTTTGTCACCCCACCTGTAACACAAAGGAACAACACTCTGGCTTTTATCACAGAGCAAAATATTTTGGTACTACATGTCAAGAGTGTGTCTGTGCATGCATATTAATGTGTAGAATCAAGATAAATGTACTGCATGTGTGAGAGTGTGTGAGTGGCTTGAGTCCTGTGTCCTCGTCGCTGTATACCTGAGACCCAGAGCAGGTTGTCAGCCACACAGCCGGCGTGGCAGGACAGTGAGCGGTCAAAGGGTTGGACAAACATCCACTTGTTCCTCTTGGGACAGTAGCGCTCCACAGAGGGCAGCACCTGCCTCAGCTCGTTCCTGCCCCCCACTGCGTACAGGTACTGACCCAGAGCACCCAGGACAAAGTGTTCTCTGCAGGCCTTCATGGGGGCAATCTCAGTCCAACCGTTGCCCCTGGGGTCATATCGACAAGCAGTCCTCACTGCACATGTCCTCCCTGTGGCATGCTCCACCTCCCCACCCACAACAAATAGGAAGTTCCCCATTACAGCTACACAGTGGTGGCTGCGCCCAGTGGGCATGGGCGCCAGCTCGCTCCAGTTCGACCCACCTGCGACGCGCACATGCTCTTGTGCAGCCGGGTTGAAGTACCGCAGCTCCCTGACCCTGCTCACCTCCCGCTTCCGCCCGCCAACTATGTAGAGGGTGAGCGACTGGAAGCGAGGCCTGGTGCGGGCTGACTGGCGGAGGGGCTGGGCGAAGGTGGCGTGGTGGTAGTCCAGGGCCTCTTCCACAAGGGCAGCAGCGGTAGGGCTGGACTGGACCAGAGGGTGGCTACGGGCAAGGTGGTGCAGCATGGGGACGTCCATCAGGCCATAGCGGACGTGTTGGAGTAGATCCTCAGTGTACTGGTAGCGACAGTCGTGTTCCAGCCACAGAACGACCAACTAGAGGCAGACCAAGTAGAGAAGAACGGTATCAACTGAGTTATGGACTGTATCAACAGTCGTTCCCACTTTCACAAAAAGAAAATAAAGTTAGATGTGTCATATAAAGTTAGCCTATAATATAATTCAAATTCAGTATTACACTTTGGGCCCAGTTCACTCATTAGGTAGCAATAATAAATGTTTGCTTAGCAGGTCTTTATTCAAAAACAGAGTGACTAGACTATTCACCATTTTATTATGTCTGCCATAAATTTGGCAAATGCTAATAAAATATTTAATGTGCAATTTGATGGCTTTTGGTTATTATTGATAAAATGAGTTGAACCAATTCAGTATTCAGTGTTATTTTGAATATATGAATAACTTTTTTAAAGAATTTCAAACATAAGGGTTAGCCCCCATACCGGCCCCCCCAAAAATTCATATAGTCCCTTAAAAGTGGGGTGGGAAGAAGGAAGAAGTTAGGATGGGGAAAGACGAGGTTAAGAAACACAGAGAAGGGGGGAGAGGAAAGTAAGAGACGGCATGAAGTCAGTATGAAAAGAATGAAGGATTAGAAGAATGAGTGAAAAAAGCAGAAAACAATGGAAGAGAATCTGAGAAAAAAAATGTGTGTGGGACTGCTAATCATAATTATTTTTCTAGACACCTATAGGCTATTATGGCAAGACTGAGGCAAGCCAGTGCTGCATCCATACTTGGATACACACACACACACAAGTACTTATTAATCAGCCGCATTCAATATACAGAGTGTAAATATCCACAGGCACCCTCCTTTGTTTAATGCAGGCGGACTGGGTTGCAGAGAAGGGATTTAATTGAACTTGAGAGCTGTGGAAGGTTATATAGCTGCGACGAGGTGTGAATGTGGGCGAGATGACTGGAGATTACTGATACCATTATCAGGAAAACAAAGTGGTTTTTAACATAATCTGTGTGGAGACGGAGAACTTAGTAGAGCAGAATAAAGGCAGGTTTTTGGGGAAGTATAGACTGTCTTCAGACAAGGATGACCACGGACAAATGAGACAAAATTCACAGCATTACGCCAGAAATCAAAACACAGCAGTTGGTGTATGATGTATAGACAAATACTCAGTGTGCACTAAACAGCTTTTCCTTCATTTCCCCTTCAACTCACTCTAAAGGTGTGAATATGCAACAAACATGCAAGTCAGGATTGTCTTTTTGTGGTATCTCTGCCACTCTCCTGTCTCTACCTCCCTTTCTCTATCGCTCACCCCGCCTCTCTCCTCCTCATTGCTCTGAAGTGACAGTATGTGTGTGTGTGTGTTCCTGAGTGTGTGTGTGTGTGTGTGTGTGTGTGTGTGTGTGTGTGTGTGTGTGTGTGTGTGTGAGAGCGTGTGCACTACGGCAGCTGACTGTGAAGGTCACGCTGCATCACACAACTTCCTCAGGGCACAGAATAAATCAACTCCTTCTCCCTCCTTCCCCTCCGCACTGGAAGAGAAAGTGTGAGAGAGAGAGTGTGTGTGTGTGTGCACGCGTGTGTGTGTGACCACAAAAGAGGGGGAGAGAGTGAGGGAAAGAGATAGTGAGGGAGTGAGGCAAGGGTAGGGAGGGGAGCTACAGAAAGGCAGAGCAAAGGATGGCAAGAAAGAAGAGAGGGAAAAAAACAAAGCCAGAGAAAATGTGATTTCCAGAGCGTGAGAGACTCTAAGAAAACTCTGAGTGACAATGATTGACGGCTAAGCTATATCGGTCCGGTATTGCCGTGCACCCCCCTCCCCACCCTTTCGGACGACGGCCCCCGCTTGCCGTTCGCTTCCGTCTGATGCCCAAATTAACCTTCTGGGCGAAGTGAAGGAGGCCCAAAGCAGCCTAATCAGAGGCTGATTATGGCGGCGGCGGCTGGCTAAAGGGTCAGGGTAATTGTGCCATCAGAGGCCTGATTGTTTTCAATCAGACGGGCAGCCGAGTGACAGCTGGGGGATTGGGGCCCTGATGGAGCCGCGGTGGGCCTAATCAGAGAAGAGAAGGGGAGAAAGACAGAGAGGGAGAGAGATCGGAGGGGGAAGGACGGGAGGGAGGGGGGGAGGGAGGCTGATTGGTGCAAATGAACAGTCAAAACAGTAAGTCCCCACCCCGCACTGCTACTTCACTCCACAATCCCGGCAGTTCATGACACACACATGCACACTCACACAGGTGCATGGACTAACACGCATCTATCTATCACACATGTGCACACAGTCAGAAACAGTCCTTCCTATGGCATATACTCAATACTTAATATGATTAATATGAACAAACAGTATGAGATGCAGCTGGCAGTGTTTAATTTGTTGTTTATTAGTCTGTGTGTGCTATGTATTGTGTCATGCATTTCTATCTGTGTGTGTGTGTGTGTGTATTTGCGTGTATGTGTGTATAAACACAGAATAGTTTGGTGCCAAGATGCAATTTGCTCAGATTTACAAGCTGAGATGATTGTTTCTCACTTTATTTTTCATCAGAATATTATCATAACACTACACTTTAACACCTTAATACTGCATCACATGCCTCTACTTGCATGGAAAACCCATGACCACACACACACGCGCGCACACACACACACACACACACACACACACTTCCAGTACCTTCCATATCTCCTCCTCGCTCAGGGAGGTGAGGCGATCGCTCTTCAGCACCTCCCTGAGAAGGCGGTAGGGCAGCTGCAGGGCCTCGTCCTGCCTGCTCTGGCTCAGCTCAGACAGATGCTCCACCAGGAAGCCCACCACGGCCTCCTCTAAGGCGGGGAGGTGGAACAGGTCGGCCACGCGGTACAGCTCCAGGTAGTTCACGCTGCTCAGTTCCTGCAGGGTGAATACATAAGCATACAAATGAATGCATTGTATTCACCATAAATGTTTTCTCAGCAGTTACAAACAGCAGAAGATGACATCCCCTAAATATTATAATTTATTTAGGAGGTATATTTAGTCAAAAGTTAACTCATGTCAGCCATCACTGTATACGAATATGTCACATTTACCAATTATAGATGTCTTGAGTTGTTTGTTTTTTCAACTCATCTAGAAAAGTTGGACATACACACTCATCCCTGCAACGTATATACATATAAGCCACACATAAAGTATTTATACATTAACTGTGGGTTGATGTCAGTTTCATAGTTAAATGGCAACACTACAGGTGCCAAATGTAGAAACAAAAAAGGAGAGGATAGAAAATGAGGCCTGACAAGTGGAATAAGACTGCCATCTTCTGGCTGTCCTTCAGCACATACAGCACAAACATGCACCAGCTAGTGCATCCCCTTCTACTACTGTTCAACCTGTAATAATGTAATACTTTCATGGATCAACCACTCAGGGTTTTTAAAGTAGATATTTTGCACTGAAATTCAGAACATTTGAGTTTTACTAGTGCCTCTACTATTTTACAGAAAAACGATGTAATGTGTATTTTATTTTGAAAATGACCTGAAACAGGATTTAAAACAAATGAAATTAAAGGTCTTCATTAAATATTAGAAGTATGGTTATAGTAGTAACAACAGCAACTATCACACACACACACACACACACCAGTCAAAATGTGTCATTTCAGATAAAGGACTTACAGTGCTACACACAGCAAGTGTAGTATCGATCAGTTATTCAATATTCAATTAAATGGATTCTGCACATCAGTATCCATCATATCGGAGGTGGACGATCCCGACTGGCTGATCTATCTGATTTTCAATCAATTGGTGCAGCGTGTATTGGGAAATCAACGTTATTGATCAGGCCTCACCTTCCACTATGCACTCTAACCACACATACTAAATAAAACAGTCAGCTGACGTGTGTTCTGCAAACAAAGATGTTAGCAGGTAAAGAGGTGAACACACAGAAAACTCAATGACTTATTCAGGAGTTTGCTGTTTTGTTTATAGTCAGGTATGGGCTGGCCACTGCAAACCATTACAGATGAGGCTTTTGCTACCACCAGATGGCGTATTTGAGCTAAGTTTACAGTTGTGATGTAACTGTACAGAGTTGGATTGTAAAATACAGGATAAAAAGATGACAGTCTGGTGGCAGGGATTTGGGATGCACAAGATAAAATAGTACATGTAATTAGTACTGTATGTGCTGTATGTACGTGCGTGTGTAATTAAGAGATTCTAGAACCACTGCAAAATGCATGAATTCCAGGGAAACATATAAAACTGTGTATCAAATACTTCGGAGTGATTCTGCTCTGCAGCAACCTCAACCTGATTTGTCTTCATCTACAGCAGCTTTTGGCTGCGTACCCAGAGGACAGTAGGCTGACTTTGCCTCTGTTCCAACAGATCCATCTTGGTCTCGGTGATAAAATACACAAAACAAGCAGCAGGGTGGCCTAGTTCTTGAAGAGATCTGGTCTCAGGCACCTTAGTTGACAAGCATCTTACCCCACTGAAGTGTCCTTGAGCAACACACTGAATCTGTTCCGGCTCAAGGGCTTCTGTTCTCTAGCTGACACTGACCTTTAACCTCCCTGTGGAGGAGGATGTACACTACACCATTGATTAGTGATTGCAGTAGGTATTGTAGATACATTTTGATAATTACAGCACTTTTTTAGTACATTAATTACTTTTGACATCAAACTTTGCAGTGATGTTAGCTTAAAGGAAAAGTTCAAACTTTTGGGAGATACACTTGCCGAGATTTAGATGAGAAGATCAACACCGCTCTCTCATATCTGTACCCTAAATTTGAAGTTAGAGCCGGGAGACAATTAGCTTAGCTTAGTATGAAGACTAGAAACAGGAACAACTAGCCTGGCTCTATGTAAAGATCTAAAATCCACCTACCAGCACCTCTAAAGCTCACTAATTAATGTGACTCCAAGAAGTTACTGCGCTGAGCCAAGAAATAACCAATCACATAACACCCCCTTAAAATCAACTTGTCCTTTTTACACTTAGGTTTTTGTATGGATTAAACAAATGAGATATAACGTGTTAATTAGTGAGCTTTAGAGGTGCTGGTAGGTGGATTTTGTTACCTTTGGACAGAGCCAGGCTAGCTGTTTCCCCCTGTTTCAAGTCTTTGTGCTAAGCTAAGCTGTCTCCTGGCTCTAACTTCATATTTAGCGTACAGATATGAGAGTGGCATCAATCCTCTCATCTAACTCTAAGCAATAAAGTGAAGTGAACTCCATGATATTAGAGGGTTTCCATTAACCTGATGGGAAGTGTGAAGTGGTTATACCTCTGATTCCTCTCATTATGTCTCCAGCTCACACACAAGAGGACAGTGGTGTGCATGTGTGTGTGTGTGTGTGTGTGTGTGTGTGTGTGTGTGTGTGTGTGTGTGTACCTGGATGAGGTAGTGGGAGCAGAGGCTGAGGAGCTCCAGCAGCTGAAGGTGGCTGCCTGCAGACAGGACGTCCTGGATCACCGCCGGCTCCAGCAGGATCTGTCCAGAGGAGGTCAACAAGGTCATTAGGTTTCATTTTATTTTATTTTTTTCTACTTCAGTTTTAGTTTCACTGCAGATGGGTTGCAGTTGGTTATCAGACTCACTGACCACTTCCATAGTTGAGCATACTAGTGTTATTTATTTATTTATTTTAAATAACTTAGCCCTCAACTTGCCAGTATTCCTCACACTACTTGTTTTTAACAACCATCTGGCATGAAAATGTCAATCAATCTTAATCATCATTATTTTTCTAATGTTTTTCTCTGAAACGTTTATAAGGTCGGGAGAGACAATGTATAGATGTCAGTTGGTTGGTCCACCACTTTGGTCTAGACTGAACTATCTCAACACCTATTGGATGGATTTACATGAAACTTGGTACAGATATTCATGGTCTCCAGCAGATCAAGTCTACTGACTATGATGATCCCTTAACCTTTCCTCTAGTGCCACCAGAAGGCTGATTTTTCATCTAGCACCATTGTAAGGTCATCATTGTAACTTGTTAATTAAGATGGTGAACATGGTAAACACTATACCTGCTTAAAGCACCAATGTGCTATCTCAAGGAGCAGCTAGCATGGGTGTGGGCTCTCAGTTTTGTTTATTCACTGTATGCAGTATCAGGAGATAGAAGATCATTTGTCCCGTTTGGCCTCACACTGGAACTGTCATGTGACTGTTTCTGATTTGAGATGAAACGATTAATCTGCAACTGTTTTGATAACAAATAATTTCCATCATTTTGCAAGCAAAAATGCCAAACATTCTAAGGTACCAGCTTCTCAAATGTAAGGATTTGTTGTTTTTCTTAGTCATATAAATATAGAAACTGAATATCTTAGGTATTTGGGTTCCGGGAAATTATACAAAATTATAAAATAGGAAGTTATATGGTCATTTTCTCTCATTTCTGACATTTTAAAGACAAAGTGATTAGTTGAAGCCCTACTTGTGCCAACTAACTTGTGTTCGGTAAGGGCCAGGCATTTAGCAGTTACAGTAGTCTATGTGTATCACAGCACAATATGTGTAAACAGAAAGTTTATTGATATCAGTTATTTCAAGTTTTAAAAACAGATTATTTTGGCATGAGTGAAAAACAAAAGGCAATACGTTATTATTAATAGTATGTTCTGAAAAAAGGTATGTGGAATGTTTGGATAAACACCCATGCATTTAAGGGTTAAGTCATTGACCTGAACTAAACTCAATCTAAAACCAGTATACTAATTTCATTATCTATCTTTCCTTTTTTGATTTTGGTTGATTTTAGTTAAGAATCACTGTCTGTGTTCCAGGTTATTTAAAAATCGTTTATATGGCGCAATAGAGACAGGGAAAGTGAGTATGACAGATTGCACAGCATAACAAGAATTGCTCTACAATTGCCCTTGATTCACCATTATCATCCTTCCTGCAAAGCAACATATTCAGGCAATTATTACAGCGCTGATTCTGCCAAAATGCTTCCTGTTGAGCTGAATGAACAGCGGCCGAAATGGTCAGTTGAAAGCATCCTTCTGTTTCCTCCACAATACCCACCCATATGCAACATAAAGCTCTGTAACGCAGCCAATTTATATTGCTAGGCTCTCAGGAGCAGAGCCCGGTATTACGTACTTTATGGAGGCCAAACTGCCCTCTCTTATTGTATCTATTCTCAGCACACTTAACAGAACCACATGGAGTTAAATATTCCATTAATCATTGGAATAATAGCCCAATCAGACTAAACATGCCCCATGTTACCTCTCACACAGCAGACTAACCTACTTCAAGTGAAATTTGGATTGGTTTTAAAGGGCAGGAACAAACCTTTGATAATCCATTCAGCAGCACTGTCCTACATAGCCACAGAGGCGTGACTGCATCAGTAGTGAAAGTGAGAAAAAATGACTTCATCATTTGTCTCCCTCGCCTCTCACTACTGTTGATACAGTCGTGGGCTGAACATTGTTAAGCAGCACTCGTGGATATCATTTTTGCTGAAGCCTACTCCTTATTTATGATTTTTTTGAAAACAGAAAAGGCAGCTCGTGTTTTTAATCTTGACAACGGATCTGAATAGAAGTGTACTACTTTCTTCCAGTGCCTGTTTGTCCACTTATTGTAACTAATGTGAAAAAAACATTTTAGTCAGAATTAATACTATATGCTTTGCTGCATATAAATACACATTATTTACCCACTTTAGCATTCATGTAAACAGTTCTCAGAAATCGTCAAGCAAAAATATTTTCCCTGTAACTAAAATCCCAGCAAGCTTTGCTGATAAGTATTTTTTCCCTCTGTGCAATTAGCTGCATCTGCACATTTCCCTTTATCACAGTGTGGTTTCCTGCTAGGCATGGGCAGTGGTCCAGTTACCCACCAGCACAATCTATGGGCTTCCATAAGCTTACGACATTAAGATAGAAAGCAGTAATAAAAGGTTCTTTGCTTCCATTTTTAGGATCTATAAGCACTGAGCCTCAATAAGAATAGAAGGACTTCAATCTTTGATCACCAATCACATCCAATTTCTCCTAAATTAGGAGGAAAGCTCGACTCCAAGCTGCGCACCTATTTTAAACACCACCACTACTTTTATTAGATGAATATAAGCTGAGGTAAAGAGGCGGTCAAAAACAACAAAACACTCTTTGTTTCCTTCTTTGATTAAATCAGCATCCTGGCAGGCAGCAGCAGCAGCAGCAATGAAGGCAACCCAAAATAATAACTGTAATAACTGTAAGTGAACGCTCTTCATATCCTGTTCTCCTCTCCACTCCAGAGGCCCATTACAGTTAGAGCACTTCAACCTCACACAGCAGAAGTCAGTTTTATAACACTGTGGCTGGTTCAGTGTGGGAGTACAGTGAGCCCTCGTGTAAACCGACATTTACTGCACTTGTTACTTGCTGAGCCTTCACCTGGAGGAGAAGACAAAATGAAAAGTCTTCTACCCTGGATGTAACCCATGTAGGCTCACTCCACTTCACTCTTTCAGCTCAGAAAAATAGAAGTATTATGGTCTGAAAAATGTCTGTATGTATTAAAACTGCAGGATGTTCCATGTGTTTAATTGATTGAGATATCCACAGTGGTCTTGGCACGCAGTACAAATGTCATTGAAGTTATTAACTGACTGCCAGTCTGAGAGCATCCCGTGGCAGCATGTCTCCTCACTCACCCAGCTGGCCTGTGACATGTGGCCGAAGGATTTTTAGTAGGTCATTATTTACGGTGTGGGGATAAGCATATTGCCCTCATCTCATCTGCTATCATCTCCTCTGGGCAGACAGGAGCTGAGCCAACCAAAGCAGGGCGGCTTGCAAGCCTGCTGTTGACCTACTTACGCTGCCCAGCCGACTCACTCTTTGCTCATTTCCACTGTGGAAATAAAATTAGGAGTAATTACAAAGTTCCTGGCCTCTCAGTGTACTGCATAAGCTCCTATAGGCTGCTTATTGGACCGAGCATCGCTGACACTAACAAAGTCAAGGAGGGTTATTAGGAATGATCACACACTTATTCTTTGTTGATGAGGTGAGAAGGCAAGGACAGTAGCCTCGCTCACATGACTGTCTCGCTGCTTCAATATGGAAATGTAATACTGTGCTCTTTACTTCTGCTTTCTTGAATTTAATTCTGGTTCTCATTTAGATCCCAGAATAATGTTCAGCAGGGTGACCACAGAGAACAAGAGGAGTGATCTGATACAGCACCTGCACACTCCTGGATAACACTGTGTCCAAAGGCATGCTGCAGTAGATGCTGCTGAGATTAAAGTGGTAATCTGCAAATGCCCTGTTTTGTTTTATTTTGGTGACATATTTGGCAATGGTGAAAAGTAACTAATGTGCATAAGTACTATTCTATAGTACTCATACTTAGTATGAGTATTTCCATATTTTGCTACTTCAGACTTATATTCAACTGCATTTAAAGGGAAATTGTTGGGAAAAACTCAGTTCTCATTATTCCCTGCTGCCTCAGCATAGCTTTTATATTTGTACAATCTGCTTTCCTCCCTGCTCATCCCATCTTTTTGTACCCTTGACATGTTATAACTGCCTCTGTGTTTCTAGGTGCTTCTTCGTAAATTGTGTGCTTCTGATTATAAATATTCTGTGTTCATTAAACTTCATTAAACTGACTGAACTTCTTGTCACTCTGTTCACAGAGTGTCCGTCGCTGCTTTCAGAAATCAACTCTCGAGGGTCAAGCCAGTATCTGATGAAATAATCAATCCGACAGAAATGCTGCACTTTCTATTCTACCAGTAAAAGCAGGAGGCTTGCAGTAGTAGTTACTTGCAGATAGAGGTTTTACATGCAAAACATTTGATCTGCCTATAAAATATGATAAACTACCCTTTAATATATAAAGTTGTTCAAATTAGCTCCCCCTAAAGCAGCAACAAAAATTCTGCGTACACATTAATGCGATTAAATAATATATCTCATAATAAAACACTGTGAAAGGGGCTATTCTGAATAATGCATAGTTTTAGTCTCAAAGAAGTATCACTGCCATTGCTGGCAACATGCGAGTTAGCTTAGCCACGTCAAAGTTAAAGGTTGGCCATGTCTTCACTGTTTGACGACAAGGATGCTTTGGTGACTGGCAAGGGAAGGCCTGGTACGGGCAGCATGTTTCTCAGCTTGCTTTGGAGTGTGTGGCTGAGCCTTTTTCTGTGTCGTGGGGCCAACTCAACCAAACACCAGTTACACCTGATAAACATGTAGACTTGCCTGCACTCTTACACTTACGCTCAGCTTCATATTGAAACCATTTTCTTTTTGGTCAAAGATACAAGTGTAGAAATGTGTCTGACGCTAATTAGGGGCTATTTGTAAGACTACTGTAGATAAACAGTGATGGTGGCTGGACTACTGAGTGGTTCATGGTATTCAGAGGAAGCTGCCAGTCAGGCCAGCTGGGCCAGCCACTCTAGGGAATCCTAAGCAGATACAATGTAGATATAATGCCTGATTAAGCAGTCAAGTATCTGCTACAGTATTTGCTAGGGAAAGGGTAGGATTCAAGGACAGTTTAAATGTACATTAGGTCAGGGTTAGAGAACAGTGTGCTGTGGCCCAGTAGTTCTACAAGGCCTAATGACTGATATTATTGATAAATAATTTTGCTGATAATACTTTTGTACTTCACTTACTTAAAATGTGGAATGATTGACCTTTATTTGTAATAGATTTTACTCTGTGTTATTGCTACTTTTTCTAAAGTAAAGGATCTGAATAATTCTTCCACCACCGCTGTTAAGTGGGTTTTGCTCGGGTGTTTTTGAACAGCACTTCCCAGCTATCACCTCCCAATAAAACAGTGTGATGTTCTGTAGATGACATTTAAGTTTCTGTAGGCAAAGCTCTTTTCTGTGTCTGTTCTGCTGTGGTGGCGAGCAATTGCTCAGACTCACCTGTCCAGTGTAGGCGAAGTCCAAAGCGTGCTTCAGTCCAACGCTGGTCACTCCTTGCAGAGTCACTTCGTCTGCCTCACTCTCCACCATGCACAAGCTGAACATAGCCTGATGACACATACATGGAGGTTAGTTGAGGGAACACCACATCACGGATATTTTATCTTGCATTTTCTGTCTTTGGTTAAAAAACAAATAAATAAACTGGGCCATGGGACACTGCATTACAAATTACCAATAATTACAGACATTGATGGTAAAATCAACCTAGCTTTGTTCCTCCACTCCTTCAATGTTGACTCTGTAGACTGATCATATTATATCTGTAAGTTGTTACAGCATTAATGGACTGAGAAATCGGTTTTGTATGTGCATGTGCTGATAAAACAGCATCATAGTTAATCAAAACCTGCCCGCTGCAACATCCTGGAGCCCTTCTGTATTGATTTACCTGCCTTGGCCCTGGAGGTCAGCAGTAATAAATAGCACAATCAGTACTTTCTGTCATACAGCCTCTCTGTCTTTCTCTCCACCTGTCACGCACATACACAGTCACACGTGCACGCCACAGTCCATGGGAAATCAAAGCAGCGGACGCAGCGTCTGCAATCTGGCCCTGCTGTGCCTGAGTCCAGCTTGCTGCTTGCTAATCAAAGCTATTGACTGGTGTCACACCACGAGGAGATGACAGAGCCATTGATCAGGGCCGACCAGCAAAGCACAGCAGTGTGGAGGGGAAGAGTAAGAGGAGGGTGATGGGTCAAATGTGGCCCAGCTTTTAAGGTTCTAGTTTATATTTCTCTTCTGGATTATAATTGGACAAACAGAAACCATAAATTTGCATTTGAAAAGCAATTCCAGTTGCTGTAGACAATTTCTGTTCCCACAGTTTCCTTGCCTCAGGATAGTGATCTAGCAAACTTGCAGTTCCACATATCTTTTTAATCACAGTAGCAGTTTGTATCACAGGCACTCCGCACTATCTCTACTCAGAGACTGGTGTATAACTGCATTATAAGCTTCGAAGGCCCTCAGGCTGGCCAGTTAGCGCAGCATCTCTTTCTGTCACGAAAACGACATTCATTCCTCCCAAAACTCATCCAATTCTGCCTGATTCACAGCACCCATGAACTTTATCCAGGCAGCCGACCCCCTCCTCTGGCGAATGGCCCCTCTGCATTGTGAGGGTGATGTGTGAGACAGGGTCGGCTTGAGGGCCACGCTGAGTTTTAACCAAGGCCTGCACATCTCTCCTCAGAGCTCAGCCTTGTTGATTCACCACTGCGCTAATTAAAAATCCACTGGTCCACTGAGCACAGGAACGCCTGTGGCCAAACCTGGGGTGTGATGGTGGCTAAGCTGTGGCCAGTGTGCGCACGAGTGTAAAACACAGAAAGTCAAATAGACACACATGTGATAGAGAAACTCCCTACGCTTTGCATGTTTGCTTCCGTGTTAGCGTGCGTTGGCATGTTAGCGGAGAGGTTGAGAGAGGGCACCCTGAGAGAGAGCTGTTCGCCTCCAGCATGAATGCTCCTGACCTTGGTGGAGGAGCTGATGGAGGGCTGATGGTGACGGATGGCTCCTCTGACTTAGGATATAGATCCAGCGCACACTAGACACACTGAGCCACAGAGCCCCGCTCACTGCAGCCCTTTCACATGATGCTGCAGTGGGGGTGCAGCGCTGCAGTTAGCCTGACCTGCCGGCAGAATTTATGCGCGTCTGCTTGTTGTGAAATATTAGCCTCTCTCTAAGGGCCTGTGGCTATATTTACAGGCAGGTATGTCACAGAAATCGTAAGTGATTACACGGAAAACTCTTAAAATACCCAGGGCTCAGCTGCTATTTTTGAAGACCAGTGCAGATATCAGTGGTTTATGATTGAAATTTTCCTTTTGAAAAAGTAGAAAAACTTGTGAAACCACAACCGGACAGTGAAACACAAAACCTTTCAAAGATACTACTAGCTGTACTGATAATATCTAGTACTGGTTATGTTTGTGTTTGGTCGGATCAAAAGGTTGCATTAATTAGTTCAAGCTCCCTGGTCTTCAAACACGGCTTAACTAATTCAGGATAAAATATTGTTATGGGGCTGAAATGATGACATTGTCTTGAGTAACAATGCTCTCTTATTTTAAATACAGGCAAAGCAGAAAGACGGAACCATGGCTGGCACTCACTAGGATTGGAGTGCTCTTATATGACATTTGTGTTTCAGCACTGTAAGTGTGTTTTATATTGTGCCCCACTTCCATTGTTGTTATACAATACGTTATTACGAGTGAATTAAGTTAGACAATAAAATCAAGCTAACTCAGTTATCCACGTAGGGAAAACAGGGCCCTGTCCTTCCATACTGTAGGCAACTAGTGTATTCTTGATAGTTTCTATGTAGGTTTCCAATGAATGAAGCGTTAGCTTGACACTCTAACGATTCCCCTCGTCCTAATCCACATCAAAAAATCCACAGAACCACTCGGAAAGGTTTGGATTGGTCGGAAACAGTTTACTTCGACACAAGAAAAAATTGGTACAGAACAAATTGGCCATTTCCAAAGTTATCAAAAATTCAAGCGAGACTCGTTTATGAGAGAGGTCAATAAACTGTGTGGCTCCACTCTCTGCTTGCCTGACTGACCCAGATTACCCCCCCCCCCGGCTCTCTTCTCGTGAAAGTATAAAAAAGGCAATTAAAGGTGCGCAGTTACTAGTAAGCAGCAATCATAGTCACTTATTCCCATAAATGAGATTTTGTACATTTTAAACCATCAACACACATTTTAAGTGCAAGGAATCAAACATTTATCTTATTGCATTACTGTAAATGTGAACTGTGAATACATCAAACTGTAAATACTGTAAATAATCCTTCCAATTTCTTCTAAATCAATGAACCATGTGACTTACACTTGTTTTATATATGAACTTAAATGATTGCATGCTAATCAGTCAAACATCAATACACTGCATTTAAGCTTCTACATTCTATATTACAGTATATATATATCATTTGCAAACCCATAGATATGTCTGATCCTACATCAGTTGTTCTAGCACACTATTGTTTCTTAAATGCTGCAAAGAAAACCTAAGTTGCCATGAAACGCTGTTAGGTTTTTGCACCTGCAAATATGTAGAAGGAAAATCCACTAAATTTCAATTTGTGATGGGGCACTGAATGTAGTGCTGAATGTCTTTCACTGGCACATTACTTTGAGGTGAGTGTAGCACAGAACACTGCACACCAAATGTCCCCTCATGGATCGATTTACAGTAGATCACATTATCAAATCAAGCTATATTAGAAGGCACAGAGGAGTGATCAGCCACAAGTCATATGGTCGAAATGCTGTATAGTCTATCTTAAAATAGCATGTCTTCATAAAGAGGTTAAAGCAATAACAGAATTCTGTGTAATACACAGGTTGTACATGCAGCCTGAAATGTTTCTTTGAGACAATAATAGCTTTTGATATGAGTTCTGTCCTGGCTGCAGGGCTGGCAGACAATATTTCTCTGTATGACAAAGAAAGCAAGGAGAGATTCATTGTGTGTGTGTGTGTGTGTGTGTGTGTGTGTGTGTGTGTGTGTGTGTGTGTGAGTGGGCGCTCTCGCTGAGGGTGGCGTGTGATGCTGGTGTGACTGATTTGGCCACATCTTCCCCGAGCTATCCAGACGTCTTAGTAATGTGACGACATTGGAAGAGGCAGGTGACACATTCAGGACAAGTCTCAGGTAAACAACTCACGCTTGGTCAGGTATTTCATTACAATCGCTCATGTCCGCTGGGCTAGGTAATGTGTTATAATCACTGCTACGTGTGTGTGTGTGTGTGTCTGAGTGTGAAAGAAAGAGACACACAAACACACACACTGAGAGAGAAAGAGAAAACACAGTGGCTGTTCACGACACACAGCACCTTCATCTCCGCAATAAATGAACTACATGAAACCCAGCGGTGGAGTCAGATGACAAACTGAAGATAATGTTGTTAAGCCCATACAGAGGAACAGGGGAGCAGAGTGAGGTTTCTTGCTTACTGTAACAGGCTGATCTAATAATCCGAGTGCTGGAACAACAGTGTTGCTCGGCTCAGCTGGGACTTGAAAGAGCGGCATTTAAAAAACGGAGCCGAAGAATAAAAGGAGAACAAAAGTGAAGAGGACGAACAAAAGGGGGAGAGGAGTGTGACTCGCCCACCCTCAACTCTCTGCGGAGAGAAGTAAAAATAACCTACACACACACACACACACACACACACACAGGATGAATAATCCCTGGGCAACTTGGACATATTTAATCTGCCTCTCATTTTCAAGAGGGATTAATTTCTACTTCCTAATCTGCTCAGTGTCCCTAAATCAAATCTCATCGGTGCACTTTTCCCTGTCCGGCCCATCTCCTGTCTGGCTGTCTGACAGGGCGAGTCTACCTACTACAATCAGACTGAAGCCTTGGCAAGAGACCACTAGGGCTCGATCCAGGTGGGACGGAAGGATGATCTGCTGTAGAACCTTTAGTCTAGACTGAAGCTGTCAGTGCTTCATATTTTGTACTATCTGTACATGCAAACCTGATGATTTTCATGACAAAAAAAAAAATTTAAATTAAGTTTCTCAAGGACTATTTTTCTTAGCAGCATGGCAGAGCCCCTGAAACAGCATTTAGATCATTGTGGGACCTTATGACCCTCCACTGATAATCTGTGCTAATGGAGTTTTTTTCTGCTGGATCAGCTGCTGGGTAAGACAGGTTTTCTGGCAGTTTGAACAATCTACCAGCCCTGGAGATGGTTACGTAACATCTTATCATCACCTCTGTCACATCAGCAGCGGGCCACACTGCCTGACTGATACCTGCTTTTTATAGAATGGCAAATATCTGCTTGATAAGTGCACAATCCTTTATATCAGTCTAACCATTGTACATAAAAACAAAGGATAAACCCACATAATCTTCCTGTTCAGCTGCAAATTCTCATTTGCAAAACATAGATACATTTTCATGGTATATAACAAGGTCCAGGACTCACCCTGAAGTAATCGCTGCACGCTGCCAGGACGGCTTTGTGGGCGTGGAACTTCTGCTCACCGGCGACAAGGGTGACGTCACACAGCAAGCCATCCTTCCTCTGCTGGTTGAGGGCAGAGAGGACCGAGTCCTGGTGGGACTTTGACTGACAGAGCCTCTGTCCTGTCAGCATCTCCCTACTGCTGCACACACACACAGAAGATATGTTGTTAAACTGGAGTTGGACTTGCAGATGAGACAAATCTCTGGATACATTAACAGTGATAATAATAATAATAATAATATAACAACTAACACTGCAATGAATTTGGACAGCTAGCTTGCTTTGACAGTACAGCAGGAAGACACTACATTTTTAGCCTAGCAGTCCACCGCTTTGGTTCAGACTGAAATATTTCGACAATTATTGGATGAACTGCCATGAAATTTGGTACAAATAGCCATGGTGTCCAGAGGATGAATGTTATTATGAATATTGATCTGGATTTGGTGAACCTTTAACTTTTGTTTAGTGCTAATTAGCAAATCTTAGCCTGCTAACACGATAATCTAAGGTGGTGAACATGGTAAACGTTATATCTGCTAAACAACACGAGGACGCTGCCATGCTAGCATTAGCATTTAGCTCAAAACCCCGCTGGGCCTAGCGGTAGACTCTGTTTTGAGAGGATTTCAGTTGCATAGTCCTCAGTTCGTTGTGCCTCTAATATTTCTATGACAACCATGACCAAAAAGGCAAGAGTCTAATCTATAGATACATATATTACATGTTCACAGTTATGTTTTTCATAGCACTAGAGGTCCATGAAAGTTGTAGGCTACATAGTGCTAACATCGAGAGAACAATGGGTGGTAAAAGGTTAATACAAGTCATTTTTCTCTCTCTATGTACAAGATGTATAACTAAAATAAATGTCAATCTTTTTTTTCATATTTGAAATTGTGTCAAGAATTAAATTAAATTAAATGCAATGTAGACAGTGTATATTTCCATTATGTCCCCTCACTTACAAAGAATGCTTTCTGCCCATCAGTATGCGTCTCATAGTTCTCAAGTCAGATTCTTTATGGTGGATGAGACGAATACACTGACTATTGTGGCTGACTGGCTGACAGATGGACTGACTGACTGACTATATGCTGTGGATCCATGTAGCACCAAATATACCCTGTTTTCCAACCCATCCTCAGTCTCTCCCCGCTTGTACCCATCCATCAGCAGCACGCCACCCTGTCCATCCAAATCCATCTCTGTCCACTTACAGTTGCGACAGTCGCTCTAAATGCTGCTGTCTGCCAGGAGGCTTGCTCTGTCACCTTCATGGTGATGGGGTGGAAGACAGAGGAAATAATGGGTGTGTGTGGGTGGGTGCGTGTGCGCGCTACGGGCCAGAGGTAGGATGAATGATGAGTCAGGCTGTTTGTTTGGTGGTTGGACTCTGCCGGAGGGAAGAGCCAGGGGAGAAAAGGACAAAATCGCCGTGCTGGATGAGAGGGAAGGGAAATTCACAACTCAGAGAGGGAGAAGTGGTGTGGGGGGTTTGAGGAGGGGTGGAAGCCTTTGATGCCCTTGATGATAATGTATATATGAAAATATACAGATTATAAATATTATCTTATAACTTTCATCAGTTTGAAGCTGTAGACTATGATGTATCATGCACATTTAAAGGGCTACTCCAGTGATTTAGTATTGCATAGAGGCATATTTTTAAAAAAGACAAATTGAAGCAGCAGAGGCTGAGACAGTTTCCCCATAATGCAACCAATAGAATCCTTTTTGCTAGACTCTCCTTGCCCCTAGTTTGTACCACAGGCTTGCAGTTAAAAAATCTTCAAGCTCAAACCAAGATGGCATCATCAGAAGTTATTTTTCTTAGGTCCTCCAGAGCCACGGAATACATTTCATAGGCCGAATATTACTCCTCGTGACTAAAATACTGACCTTGATCTATGAAATTGGTGGCCACAGTGTCTTTTTGATACTACCACTGGGAGGAACCAAAGTCAGAAATTCTGCACATGGTGGTTTTATAAAAATTAAAGGCAGATTCTATTTTACAAAAGAAAAGGTGAGCAGACCGATTTTAAATAAGATTGGCAATATTCTATAATTTTGTTATTGTCAGCAACTCCCATGAAAAGACCAAAACCAAGAACAATGAGTTGACCCTACTAACAAGTGTTGTCTGTGCAGCCAAAGCCTGACATATCTTATTCCTCCAGTGTTTTCCACAAATTATTATAAGCACATAAATAAGCCATGCCATTGCACTGGGCCACATGTTTCTTCGTCACGATGAACATGGGCACTGTAGTTTATTTAGAGTCAATCCCACATACACACGACCTGCTGCCATAAATACTCACTTGTGCACCATATCCACAGCTGAAAATATTCCCCAACAAGTACACAATTTACCTTTGTTTGAGTAACGTTTGCTTAAAACTACAATGGGCAGCTGTTTTTTTTTAAATGAAAGTATATATTCATGACCTGTTTTTAAAGGTTTATGTCAGTAGAAAGTACGTTCAGTAGGAATGAATGGGCTTGAGGATGAGAGCTACAGACAGGCTGTATTGACAGTTTAGAGAAAAGGACACATTGTTGGTTTTGGTGTTTTCACGGGATTTGTCGACAATAACAAAAGTATAGAATATACAGCCTTCTCCTTTAAGTGGGTTTACCCTTGTCTAACCTCCACTAAACAACAGAAAGCCAGTGTAGCCTGCACACTAGGAACACCTCTATTTGAACAACATATTGATCTTGCATGGATCTTCCTCAGGTTAAAATAAAGAATGGGGCTCTGAGTCCCATAAGCTCTGTGCCTGCATTTGCTGAAATAGTCAATACATTATGCAGCGCTTATACAGTAACTGCTGCTTAAGGAATTTTCTGTTTGTGCCATGAGCTTTGAGCATGCATGCATATGTACAGTATGTATGGACAGACCAGGCCACTTACCTGAGGCTGGGTTCAGAAGGCATGCCCCTAGACAAAGGAAGAGGAGATGGTGGTGGTGGTGGAGGTGGAGGGGAGGTGCTATGTGGCTCCTGAGGACTGTAGTCTCCTCACTGGAAACATACATCAGCCTGATAGGACAGAGCAGCACGTCAGCTTTACTCAGTCCATCCACTCGACCCAGCCGCACTGTGACAACCTCCTGTGCGACGTGTGAAGGGATGCAACCACGCGTCAAGCCTAATGCTGCCTTCTCCCTTCTCTTAGCTACACTGGTCTTGACTTTGACAATTCTTTACTTGCTTTAGCTGTTCTTTCAAGGCCTTTTTTTTCATGTATAGCACAGCGGCTGTGACAGCCACAGGCAGCCAGACTTCCCAGAAAGGGAATAAACAAGCTCAGCACTTCTCAAAACAAGCTGGGAGTCCAAGTTACACCAAGTCCCTCTGGTGTAGCTACAACCTTGACATAATGTGCTACACACCTGAATCTGATATCCCTCAGTCTCCTGCGAGATTATACCCGGCAGCACAAGAGGGAAGCAGAGGTCAGCACAGATGCACTATGAAACCCAAGCTTCTCTGGATACTGATTGAAATACTACTCACTCACTGTACATTAAGTCGCCCCAGGTCCTCTCATATGGCTAGTTTACAGAAGGAAGCCTGTGTATGTATGCGGTTCACCTTAAGTGTATGGGCTGAGTGTACTACTGACTGCTCTTGAGTGTAGTCCCCAGCGAGATCTAGCTATTGATCTGTTCATCATGAGTGACCTTCAGACGCATGGCCAAAGGCAACTGACTGATGAGGGTGAGAAGGAGTTTATCCTGTGGTACTGTATCCAACCCCAAAACAAACGCATGCTGCACACATTTCATAGCATTACCTATGTTTGAACCATCAGGAATAACGATCAGGACTAATATTCCATCTCTCTCTCTCTCTATGTGGTGATCTCTACTAGTCATTGCTCCATTTGTCTCCATAAATGTCCTCAATATAGGAAGCTTGTGAAGTTTTGATTGCAGATGACATTTAATCCAGCAACACTATCCCATACCCTCTATTTGAGACATAATGAGTTCCCATCATTTTGGCCTCAGAAAAAATTAAAGATATCCGGAAGGTGGATCTATTTAGGATCTGACAATCACAACAAGTAGGCCATTGTTCCCTGCAAAACACTGTAATCTCCTGACTGAAAACAACCACAGTCGTAAATGTTGTCTTTTACGCACAAGAGGCAATTAGGATTTACACACGAGCAGTTACGCGCTGCTGTTTTAACAGTATACTGGCTTGGGGGGGAGAAGGAAGAAGGTTTGGGTTGCCAGATAAGCAGACACCATTAGTGCATTAACTGTCACTTTCCAAAAGCTCCCAGCTGTCAAAGTCTCCTAGCAACAGGCCAGCGCCTCGGTCCACAAACTATGGGGACGGAGAGCAGCCTCCTCCGTGCGAGCAGAATAATCCTGTTGCATCCATCACGGGGCGCACTCAGACGATCCACACCTAATTCTATTCAGAGCACCTCACAGCTTTGCAGGAATTTGCTGTATTCAGCTCCCTCCTGTCTTAATATGCCACAAGCTTACTCACCTCATATGAATGTGGGTTATGAGTCAGCCCCGTTCCCTTTGGCGGCGCCTCCGTTACAAATGTCATTTGATGTCCGAGGCTGGTCTCTTGTTACATCCGCGGCGAGAGGAAAGAAGAGCGCTACGGCGAGCAGACGCGCCCGGTTTTCACTGACACTTTGTTGGTTACACTGTAGCACCTAAATTGTTACAGTCTAACCCCGCCTCTCCACGGCGGTCACATGAATATGGACATGGAGGGGATACAGCGCCACCCGGTGGATAATTGGAACACGGCAATTGTGTGAATGCCTCTATGTTTACTACATACAGTATGATAGGCACCTGCAGGGGTCCTCGTAGGATTTCCAAGGGGTGTGGGCTACATCAAACTGAGAAATAGTCTGATTGATGTTACTGTAATTTAACAGCGTGCTGGTCCACTAATTACTGACTAATAAGAAAACAAAGCCCATAATGACTTACAGCGTCAGTTATTTATATTATTATCTTTTAGGATTGTTATATATTTCCTGGATACTTCAATAGAGATATTCAATCTGTGAGTATAGTCTGTAATGCCAAGGATATTTCTATTTTCATGTAGAGTAGGCTATTCTGTTGCTAGATTCTTTCATTAGCTGGATGGACCTAATGTTGTTTCGATATTTGTTAAGTATCGCCTGAAGGCACTACTGGGTTTTAGTCCTTTCTGGACTGTATTGATAAATCAGTTACTTCCATCTAGCGGTATTTAGAAAAACTACACCAGCATCCTCACTCACTAATCTCTTCATTTTTCCATGAAAAGGGTAGGCTACAGCACCTCCTGATATGGATGTAAAACAAAAAGTCCAACAAGTTGAACAAAAACAAAAGGCTAATATTGTCTAAATGAATGTACACGTTGACTTTCTTGAAATCAAACTGCTGTGTCACATTTTAGATTCACAAATGCTTGCAGTTTCTCTCGCATTTGGTTTTAGATTTGATCCTTCATAAACCCATCTGCACACACGCTGCGTTCAAGTTCTCCCCGTCAATTCCACATTCTACTGCTGCCGGTGCATTCAAGGGCGCCTTTGCCTAAAGTTTTTTCCCCTCCATTTGTATGTCAGCACTTGCCACGCTGCTAAAATCTTAACACCATTTCAACTTTCAACAACAAACGCGTATAAGATTCTAAGTGTATAAGACTGTTTTCCGTCAGAGCGTTTTTATCTAATTGTAACGCTATGCAAACGGTTCATAACAAAATCACGACATTTCCAACCGCACTTGAAGGGAGCTTCACTTCACAGCAACCAGACAAGAAAAGACAGAGGGACTGCGTCGGAGCTTATCGCAGGAAACGCGCTACCAAATTCCCCACGGAATTGCTCCAACGAGTGTCGATGTAGTCAGCTGTTACATGAACTCCTGGGCAGTCGGGGGTAAGTGTTTGTGTTTCGTTTTTTACCCTCATAGTTCTTTTTTTTAACTCTCTTGTAACGTTACCGAAGTTGTTGTCGGGCCCCTGTCCCGTGCAGCGACCGAGGCAGGGATGTGTACTGGACCCTTTCACCCCATATTTGGCGTCTAATTTACGGGAAAACGGCTTTCCTGCCGATAGACTGAAATAGGCTACTCTTAAAAGTACTTAGCTTCGTGGATAAGTCCTGAAGATGCGATAGGAACTTTCCTGCTTGTGGTGGTGGTGGTGGTGTTGTTGGTGGTACGTGTTAAATATTTGCGCTGCTAACTTTTATTGTCCCTTTAATCATTGCTAATATGCTAACCGAAAAGTTGACGCTAAGAATCGACCAAAATGCTGTACCCCGTTTCCACTGTTATTTCAGTGCAGCTCTAAAACTCACAGGCCCACAATCTGCACTATGAAGATTGTCGAAGGTGGTTACTTTACACAAAACAGGGATGTGGTAATATTGGGTAAACTCTTACCACAAGTGATAGTATCAGTATATGATAATCATCAGGAATTTAAGCACCCACTTATACAGCTGTCTTTATCCTTAAAATATCATATCTTCATATAAAAAACTTTAAAGTGTACTTGTTATAGTACACAAGTACATGTTTTAGTATACAGAATATAATCAGAACTAATATCCAAAACCTAAACCTATTGATACTTTGCTTTTGTATTCACTGGGAAAGTATTACATTCTGCCAGGCATTCAAGATTCTTAGTTGCTTGTGTGTAAGTGTGTATGTGAAACTGTGACACTCAAATGCTAAATTTTATGTGCATCAACAAGCTGAGACTCATTCTACTGAATCAGCCAGGATCTTTGGCATTCCCCACCCCATGTAAATGCGTGCACTTAAAGTCTGCACAGGGATTGACTGGATTTTGGTCCCTTAATTCCATTTTAAACAGTGCTTCCCAAACTGGAGCCTGAGGACCTCAAGGTACCTGTAGGGCCCAGAAAAATGCTTACCTTATTTTAATTAGCTTAATTTGGCTCTCTAGAAGAGTGCAATGATACGTTGTATGGTGGACTACTTTGATGATTGGACTTCAGTCTGTCTCTGCTCTGCAATTCTGCAGTAAATATAAGGTAATAACCGCCTACATAAACCTTCTCAGCTGGGACTCCTGAGTACAAGTCTTTGTGAAATATGGGTTGTGGTCCAAAATGAACCTCTCAAGAAGTTTTAGTCGTTAAACCCATTTCAGTATAAATACTTTATTTTTAGGGATGTGGGATTCCTGTCTGTGACCCAGAGGCACATGCTGACCAGTGATGGGAAAGTTTTACCTGCTGCAATGCCCATCAGCTCCACTGAGGTGACCCCAGGAGAAGTGAAATGTGGATGACAGTGTGAGCCAGGGGAATTCAACGTTTGGGCCAAGATATCCTCACACTGAGCCAAAAAGAAACCTGTTCTAGTTTAAGCAGCAAAAAAAACAAAAACAAAAAAACCCCACACACACTCACTCCCAATCAGCCGTCGCAATGCTGATTCCAGGACCACTATGGGCGTGCCTGGCTCTGATATGGGTGGGAAGCTGCCGTGCCCACAGCCTGTTCACCTGTGAGCCCATCAGAGTGCATCGGTGCTTGGGGATGCCCTACAACATGACCTTCTTCCCCAACATGATGGAGCACTACGACCAGGATGTTGCAGCCACTAAAATGGAAGTGAGTCCTCGTAACATTACATATATCAGTTTGTTGATACACTGTATTGTGCCAATATTGGCCTTGTTTGGCATTAGCCAATCAGTCTTGTCGACTGCCAATTCAAGTTATGTTTTTTCCTAAAAACAGATTCACCAAACAGTTGGTAAAATGTGCAGTTACATTTTCTAATTTACACGTATTTTATTTATTGTTCAGTTATGACTTTTCTTAATTAATTCTTAATTTAAAGGCCAAGTGTGTTACAGATTTATTCCTGCCTTTTAATTGTGGTAATGGGTGGGCCAATCAATACAAAGCCATGCTGTGGGTGTGAACAATATTTGGATAAACACCATCAAACATTGTTCAAACCCACAGAACTTTATTTTAAATTCTAGCGGAGGTCCCAAAGTTTCCAAAGAACATATCAAATGCGTCAGGCTGAATTTGGGGGAAATGTCTCTTGAGCTTCAGGGATGAATTGGAACACACCGGTACAGAATACATCTGTGATACTGTCAGACAGTTTGGAATAAGAGGATTTTTCCCACCTTAAAGCCCTTCAAGGGGGGAAACTTTATGTTGAGGGGTTTCACAGCTGCTCACCCACCTTTTAAAGAATCTATTTAGTCTGGGTTTCCATGGAGAGTTGTAATTATATTGGCCTGTGATGGAAAACAAAGCTTCTTCTGCTTGTAAATGAAAATTATAATTCAAGTCACATTTAAAGATAATGAATATCATCTCAAAATAATTGCTGTGATTAGTGCTATTATTCGTGTGGTTAGTGGGTCCAGTCAATAAATGTCAGTGTCTGTCTGTCAGCCTTCCGAAGCTCATATTGATTGAACCATAATTACCATTTTGTAATGGTCATCAACAAGCACACACAGATTACCAGCCCCAGTTTGTCCACAAATCATGCCTGGTTGTCATAGAGCACATAAATAAATTGTTTAGTTGTGCACATGATAACTATGAATCTGCTCTCATCGCATTGAGTTCTTAGCTGCCATAAATAAGGGATTTTAAAAACTATACACTGCCACATTGAAATGTAATGGGGAATTAGTGTAAAAGAAGGAATGTCGTCTTACTGGAACTACACATTAAGGTTCCTTTAACAAGAAAAGTAGATTAAGAAGGAAGAACACGGCAACAACCTACTGTACAAAGGAGTAGATTCAGTGGAGGGGTTACATACTCAGGTCTGAAAGTTGTTTAGCACACTCTGTAAAATGTTTTCTCTGCAGTTGAAGTTGTCTCACAATAAAATCACCAGGCTTATCCCTGAAATGAAGACACCATTTGTTCGAGGAGACAGTTTTTATAGCAGAAAGTGCACATTAGGTAGGTAGGATAACTTTTTTTGTTCATTACAAAGAACCATTTGTTGTGATGTCACTAAACTTTCAGTCCGGCCACTCTGTGATGCTTTATATAAAAGGAAGGTGAAGAGATGCAAAAGTTGTAAAGTTGGTTCTTGAGTGCTCACTGTCTGTTGTTAAGCAGATGTGATTTGCTCTTAAAGTCAAACTGAAATCAGTTTATACTGTATCTCTTTGGTGTTTGTTTTGACTTGTGTACTTATTTGGTGTACACAAGTGTCAAAGTTTTAATCACCGAAACGAAGAAATTTAAATCTCATTTTATATTTTTCTGGTGTGACAGCGCCCCCATCATTAGTGTTCTCGAGGGAGCATGAATTTTGGTTCTGACTGACATCTGACATCGTAAGCCGTGAGGTTTGACAGTCTGGTCATTTTCCCGTCACCATAACTGGACCCATGAAAGAGATACAGCTAACGCTAGCTAGACCTGCTCTTTTGTCTAATGCAGGGTGAGCACAGCACTGGTGTGTGAGGATTCCTGATAACTCAGCAGGTGTTGAAAGAACATGAACCAAAAGTAACGCTAGTTAGCCTAGCTCACTAGCTTCCACTCTCCAAAGTGGACTACAAACATGATGGCTCCTCCTAAATGTTAAGGGACCATGGATGTATAATAAGACTTGGATATGGTGTTGCTCAGCCTTACTTCCAATTTTTCCCAGTGGCCACTTGCAGTATTGCAGCGAAAAATTCCCCTGCAGCCCAAAAAGCATTTCCCCATAGGCCACCATTGTAAAAGAGAAAACTGTTGACAGGACACCTTGAACTGCAAACAAGGCCTATTATGACTCTTTCTGTTCTGAGGTTTTGTATTTGTAAAACTTTCCTCAAGCCGAGTCGAGAATCTTTGTGTCCGGTATCCAGTTCTTATAATACATTCATGACAGACGTCTTAAATTGCTAATGGTACGCAACCAGTTGAAAAAGGAGGAAAAAACGTCTTACGTCAACGTTTGTAGGCTAGGGCTTGTTCCAGTCAGTACATGCGCGATGAAAGTTGACAGCACATCTCCTAGCAACGCTGGCACTCAAATGTCAGTCAACAGCTGCCATGGGAAACGCCCACCCAGAGACTTGAAGTTTAGACACCGTTTCCAGGAATATGTCAAAAAGCTTTTAGCCTCAGTTAAAATATGCACAATACCTGCAGTTTCATCATAGCTTCAAGCTTTGTGTTCAGGCTGATGGTCATTTCTCTCTTGCCTAATGCAATGTTTGGTCTCTGACCTTGTTTGTCTAACATGCCTGTGGACCAAGCATTGTCTTGCGTCTCTCCTCAGCAGTGAGCTCAGTTTCTGTAGCAGTTGCATCCTGTGTTCTGGCATTCCTGAAAGCCAGGGTTTGGGTTACACACATTTGGTGTCACAGTGTTGAGCATGAACAGTGATCTGTTGAAGGAGTCTTTTGTGTGGCATCTGGCGAAGGTATAGGCTTTTTATTTCACAGCAACCTTGGCCACAGGCAACTTCGTCGACTTTGTAGTGAGGGGCCTTTGATTTCTGGAGGAAGGGGAGGGACACGCCCAGTCTCACACAAAGCCTACCCTGCATACCACAATGAGTATTCTCTCTGTTAATCACTCACTCATTTCCCTCCCTGTACACAGACTTACCTCCACGGTCCTGTCTCCCAGGTGACAGGCTAACACTCTCTGGCCTACATTCAACATTACATACTATACATGGCTCTCTTTAAAAGTGTGCAGTGATTTATCACAAAAGCCCTGACGCTGTAATCAAGCAGACTTCTGCATCGGTATGGGCTCAGTCCGGCCTATCAGTAGGACTTTCCAGAGGAGGGCTAACCTTTTTCCGCCCTTGGTACCAGATTCCACCCATGTTTGCCAGCTTTTGAAATAGAAAAGTTTAAAGTGTTAGAATACAAAGAGAATGGAAAGACTAATTGACATAGACAGGAAACACTTGAGTCTTAAAAGTTTGAGCGAAAGTTTGAAAAGTGATTTTCTAGCCATTTCTTCAAATCATTTAATCCTTGAAGTACTTTGCTCTGAAATTCTCTGCAGAGGATTTTGCCGTTAAGAGCAAATCAGCTTGACTTGTACTGCTGATCCCAGTTGAAGGTTTCTGAAATGAGGGCAGTTTTTACAGTAACTCTGCAAGAAAGCAAATAATGGTCAGATTGTTGAGCAATGCGGAGCTTGTTGAGAAGGAGTCCAGGACCTCCACAGGAGAGAGACAAGGACGCTTACTGTCAGAGGGGGCAAGGCCAGGCCCCAGAGACCCGGGCCTACTGCCAGACAGGATTTCAGGGAAAAAAAGAGAAGAAACATTGAATAGTGGGCTGTGTTGGAGTGTATGTGTGTGTTTTATGAACAAATATTAACAGTATAGACTGACAGGTCTGTCTGTGTGTGTTGGTCTGATAATGGTTGATGAGGTTCACACAAAGAGGCCCGACTACACTAAAATATCCACATGGTTTTAGTGCAGCTCTGAGTGAACAAAGCATTCTGGGTAGGTGGATTGCAAGTCTAAAGCATAATACACTCACTCAAAATCCAAGGATTTAGAACATCAGCATAGACATGATCTGGACTTGTATGCCACTGATAAATCCACGCGTTGTGCTGTAGACACACCGATACTGTGGCTCTTCAGCAGCCAAACCTGTCAACAGGCTCTGTGCACTCCAGCCTTCCTGGCCTTTCGTTTTGTGTTTCCAAACGTCTGTGCACTCATTTCCTGCCACCTATACCACCCCCCACCCCAACTTGTCAGTCCTCGAGCTCTTGACCAGTATGTTGAAACGGAAGAATATGGTTCCCAGCCAGTGAATGGGCCCCTTTGTGTGGCGCTATAGATCACTGCAGACCAACAGAATAAAGTTAATACTTTATGTAGAGCAGTGGTTCCCAACCTTTTTTGATTTGTGACCCCTTAAACCGAAGCAAAGTCGACTTGTGATCCATCATCACCACTTCTATATGTCTATGGGTAATTAATATCAGGTCAAAGTCTGATTTGTTTTTCTCCCATTTTATCCTGCAGGCCTTAAGAAGTAAAATGAAGTTTTTCACAAGAAAAAAAGCTAAGATTGGGGAAATGTCTAAAAAAATAAATATTTTATGTAGTATAAATGCTTTTTCCTGGCTTTGCTACCCTGTTAATAATCTTGCAACCCCTTATTCCCATTTATGACCTCAGCACATAGAGTTCCCTATGCAAATCTATGGGGAAAAGTCAAAAATGCAATTTTTTTGCCTCTTTTCCAGATGTGGGTTGCATCTTCAAAGGGATTTTAGTTATCTTACAGATTGCTACCATCTGCCTGAAATGATCAGATGTTTTCAGACTTGTCATTTTCAATACACTTTTCTCTCCGTCCCCAAGCCGTTCATGCCCCTGGCAAACCTGCGCTGCTCTCCAGACGTCCACCACTTCCTGTGCCAAGCCTTTATCCCAGCATGCACCGAGGAAAACCAGGTGATCCGCCCATGCAGAGAGCAGTGCGAGGCCGTTTTGTCCGACTGCGAGGAGAATATCCGAATCTTTGGTGTCACCTGGCCTCCCGAGCTACAGTGCGACAAGTAAGAAAACCCCAATTGCAGACAATCCACAAGAGCAACAGCAGTGGTTCTTGATCAGTCCATTAAAGGATTTGTTGTTTATCTTCCCCACTAGATTGGACAAGTGTAGCTCTCCTGATGGGTCGGCGCTTCCTGCAACCACCCCAATGATCTCCTCATCAGCTAAGAGGGACCTTGGCTTCTGGTGCCCACTGCAGCTGAAGACCAAGCCGGGCCACGGATCATCATTCCTGGGTGCCCAGGACTGCGCTCCGCCTTGCACCAACATGTACTTCAAACCCCACGACATTGAATTTGCCAAGAGCTTCATCGGCGTGTGCTCCATCATCTGCTTGGGCGCCACGCTCTTCACCTTCCTCACTTTCCTCATCGACGTCAAACGTTTCCGCTACCCAGAGCGGCCCATAATCTTCTACGCCGTCTGCTACAGCTTTGTCTCGCTCATATACTTCATTGGGTTCCTGCTGGGGAACAATGCAGCCTGTACCAAAGCAGCTCATCCTGCCAGTGTGGATACGGTGGTGCTGGGCTCTCAGAGCAAAGGCTGCACTCTGCTTTTTATGCTGCTCTACTTCTTCTCCATTGCTGGTATCGTCTGGTGGGTCATACTCACCATCACCTGGTTCCTAGCAGCTGGACCCAAGTGGAGCTGTGAGGCCATAGAGAAGAAAGCGGTAAGGTTTTTAAGAATTTAAGGTCATTTATTAGTAGCAAATAGCAAGAGAATACAGCAAAGAAATGTAGAATATAAATATAAAAAATGGTGGATGCAAAAATATTGATCCACGTGTCCTCTGTCTATAGGTGTGGTTCCACTCTGCTGCCTGGGGGATCCCCGGGGCGCTAACTGTCATGCTGCTGGCTCTGAACAAGGTTGAAGGGGACAACATCAGTGGAGTTTGCTTCGTGGGGCTCTACGACCTGGACGCCCTGCGCTACTTTGTTCTGGCCCCTCTGTGCGTGGGCGTCGTAGTCGGCCTCTGCCTCATTCTGGCGGGCATCGTTTCTCTCAACCACGTCCGGCAGGTTATCCAGCATGACGAGCGCAACCAGGAGAAGCTGAAGAAGTTCATGATCCGCATCGGCGTGTTCAGCTGCCTCTACCTGGTCCCACTGGTCACCTTGTTAGCCTGCTACATCTACGAACAGAGTCACCGCAGCACCTGGGAGAATACTTGGATCAACGACCGCTGTCAAGAGTACAGCATCCCCTGCTCCTACAAGGTAGCTGTGGCTTTGTCACTTGCTGAAGGTGTCATGGCTCTGAAAACAAGTTTAGGCCAAAGGACACATTAGAAAAGGCTTTCTAACTCACTGTCCTGTTCATGTCCATGTCCACTTACTTAGTTGATGGTGTTGATTGAAGGTCTGCAGCTTGTTATGGTTCACTAAATGGGAACACTAGGCTAATGTTAAGAGTGTGTGGCAAAGTCAATGCACATTCTAAACTTTCAAATGACTAATAAAGGCTCAAAAGGCCTAAAACAGTTTGCCAACTGTAAAAATGAAGCTCGGATAACAAAAAATGAAACCGCAATCAGTGGTTGAAAAACATTTTGGATTCTTTCAATAATGTTAGCGTGCGCACACACACACACACACACACACACACGATCAAATTAAGCTCTAGATGCAGTGTGATCACATCATCTTAACAAAAATCTTTTAACTACACAAAAAATGTCTCTTACAGAAGGTATGAAGGTGTTTAATAGAGTATTAGGGTGAAAAACAATAATGGAAACGCCACATTAGCACCATACATCTGACCCAGAAATACTTTTGGCCATAAATATCCATTACAAAAAAATCAGAAAATCTCTAAAGCCAAGAGCACAGTTTCCTGAGCAACACACACTCCTAATTACTTTTTAAAATTGTGTCCAGTGTGAGACTGGAAGCAACTAAATATAAATATTTAGGCAGATGTTTCATAAGAGGCCTGACAGTCAGTGTTACTTTTGTATGTGATATTTTTCAAAAGGCAACTTACAGTGCTAAACAGACCAAATACATAGCACTCAGTATAGAGGAACAACAGTCACTAAAATGACAGTATATTGCACATCTGTATATATATTTTAATTTCAAAATGGCTGTCCATTTAGAAATTCCGTTTACTCCAAAAATGTCAGGTGTAATACACAAGCTGTCATACAGTGTGAAAATAATCAGGAGAGAGAGGGGAAAAAACGCATGTAAAAAGGACAATGTAAAGGAGAAAAACAAACTAGCTCAGTCCTTTGTAAAATGTCAGTGTCTGAGGCTAAAAGCTCAAAAGCTTGATTTTGTCTTCAGTCAAAAATTGGTTTTGTTAGTTTACACACACTAAATCACACGGCTTTTATTATGGTTTGTTTATGTCTCTTTGTTTCAGGCAACAGAGCTGGACCGCCCTGACCTCTCCCTGTTTCTGGTGAAATACTTAATGACACTGGTGGTTGGAATATCTGCCGTGTTCTGGGTCAGCAGCAAAAAGACCTGCTCTGAGTGGGCCTACTTCTTCAACAGGACCCGCAAGAGAGAGTAAGACCGTATCTCTTGTCCTGTGACATGTTCAAATTTGGTTTCCATGAGAAATAAATATGTAGTTTCACTTCCTGTTCTCTGGCCCACAGTCCCATCAGTGAGAGCCGCCGGGTGCTCCAGGAGTCCTGTGAGTTCTTCCTCAAGCACAACAGCCGCGTCCAGCACAAGAAGAAGCACTACAAGCCGAGCTCCCACAAGCTCAAGGTCATCTCCAAGTCCATGGGCACGAGCACCGGCGCCACGCCCACCAATGCCTCCACTGCCGCCACCACAACCAATCAAGGAACCTCTGCGCTGGGCAATCACGAGCCCCATGTGCAAGGTTCTCTGTCTGAGTCCTCGGCCAGGGAGCACCTGGACAGGGGCACCTCAAGCAGAAGCTCCAGGAGGGGAGAGAGGGAGAGGGAGAGAGAAAGGGAGAGGGAGAGAGAGAGGGATGGGGGAGAGAGACGTAGCAAAGGCGGGAACTCCAGTAAGATCAGCAGCCGCTCAGAGAGCATGCACAAAGTCCCAGATGGGAGGTAAATGAGACAGACGTGAAATACCGTAGCTAGAATTGTTAAATGTTTTCTCCTTTTATGTTTCTGAAAATCACAGACGTAATACAGTATTTTACATGTTGATATAATAGACATTTCTGTTGCATCTCAGCTCTGTTTAGGCATCTTATTCCTCTGTCTTTTTATGTTATACAGAACTATATCTGTACAATAATGTCTGATGTGTCCTGGCTGGTTTAGGATGACTCCGAGGAGCGAGCTGTCAGAGGCCAGGCCGGTCCCCAGTGGACAGCAGCATCCCGCTTTAAACCTATCGCACAGCAGCAGCATCCAGGACTCCACCTACCAGCTGGTACACCGGGTGCCTGAGGAGAGCAAAGACACAAAGGGCAGCATCTGCTGAGACATCTGACCCCCCCCCACCAAAAATGTATCTGTGCATCCATCCAGCCATCCTTGAAACCACTCAAACATCAGCCACACTCGATGCCGGTTCATGTATCTGTTTCAAAGCGTAGTACCCATTGTGTCATACATCATATAAGCTTCATGCATGAGATGATGATTGTATTGGTTACACTGTAGTCACTGAATGTTCATTGCCAGCAACATGTAACATACCTTGAGTTTGGACCAGAATCTGTGGGATTTAGCAAAGAGGCTAAAGGTGCTGGATTATTTAGTTTGAGTGACGGCAGTGTCTTCAAGCTTTACTGAGCTTTCGGCCATTTAGTATATACCCGAATGTTGCAGCAGCACAGCTGTGTTTCACCTATACATCTAACAACGGTCATTTAATTTTATAGCATGCATTAAAAAACTTTAGGTCTACTGTTTTAGATTGGTAGCTCAATGGCATAGAATGCATACTAGTAAACAAATGCAATATTTATGTAAATATTCTATTTTTTTTAGAAAGTCTTTCACTGGACTAGTCGCTACACTGAGAGTCTTGTTAGGAAAGGTCATGATATTGCCAAACATTCAACTTAAGGAGAGTCTTCCTGTGGTGAGCTGTTTTTTTGAATGTCTTATTGTTCTTCCTGGAATGATGGTTTGTCTTGTAACCTCATCTTGTAATACACACAGTGCTCCTTTGAAGAAAAGGCAAACTCTTAAACTTGATATAGTTGATTTTTAGACAATGTTGGCACAGTTTTCTTTAAAAAAAAAAAAGGACTTTAACTTTATTCCAGTGTTCCTACTTTTTTCCTACTGTTGTACAAACACTTACAGTGCAGAGGTATCTTTTAAAAAGTGTCCTGTGAATGTGGGATAAAGTATAGCTTTATAGTTTTCTACAAGAATGTGCCTTCCTTTGAGTAGTTCCTCATCTTCAAAGAGCTTCAAAGAGTCTACAGATGTTTTGCATGTGTGACGATGTCTACCTGTGTTCTTGGTGTAGGTGTAATTTCATATGATTTGGAATCAAATTGAGGAAACAAATCAAACAGGTGTTGCACTATTTGTCATTAGAAGCACAAACCACTAATTATTAAGTATGAATAGTCAAACAAATACAAAAAAAGATCATTTGTGGCTTTTTTCAGGGCTTATTTATAACATATGGGTCACAGACCATATATTTCTCTTTCAAGTACTTCCAGAACTACTTCTGTGATTTATTTGAAAATCTGTCATGCTGTACTGTCTATTTTACTGTGTATGGGATTGATTCCTCCCTTAAGTTTCTTTACCTTTTTATATTTGGGAGTCACTAATGAAAAGGGAATCCTTGTCGGTTTATTTCTGTTGTACATGTATATTCTTATTCTGGCATGTGGACAGGGGTCTTGCTTATGATGTACCTAAACTTAGTGTAGTCTATGAAATGCTCTGTACAACTTTTGTGAGCCGTTTCTACTGTTTTTTTGTTTATTTTGTTTTGTGTGTGTGTGTGTGTGTTTTTAAATGTAGCCTGTCTTGTCATCTGAATTTTGTATCAATCCAATTTCATTTTAATAAAATATAATTGAATAAAAATGTAATTGTGAGTCAGTAATCTGGCCAAAAGGAATTTAAAATGACAATATTAACACACTATTTTGTGCACCGGCGCGCTTATACAGCTCATATGAGCATCATAGGGATTTTATGAGGCTTTTTCCTTCGGGTACGTTTCTGCGAGTTGACTGGCTCCTTCCCTCTTGTCCTGCCCTCCTCTGGGCTAAAAACTGGCTGGAGTCAGGAGTCAAACTGTCGCCTCCAGTCTCTCAGAGGGAGCGCACAGCTGTCTATTCTATGATGTCTCCTCTTGTTGCCCGCCTGCTGCTCCTCGTCTGCCTGGCTTTGCCTCTTTATGGCGTGGAAAAGGTGAGAAACAGAGGATACCGAAAGGATCCTGACGCGGACAAGGTAAGAGAGAGTTAGCTGAGATAATAACCATGTAGCTGCCAAGTGATCTCCCCGAGAGAAAGTAGATATGTGGCATTCCAAGAGAGATGCGTGCGTTTTGGACAGATTTGGTAGCTTACCATAGCGAAAAATCACCAAAAATGGGCTCATGTGAAAATATAATTATTGTACTTTATTATCAGTTAGCGCTCTTTGTTGTATTTTCTAATGCATCTCTATTAACATTCAGAGGGCACTTTGCACGTTATGTTCCTAAAACTCATCCTGGGATTAGGCCTGCTTTTTTTCTTGTGGCGTGCAATGCTGTTTGCCAGAAGTATTTTTAAAAGACCGATTTCCCAAAAAGAAAAAAGAAAAAAGTAATTCATCACCATGATCCACATGTTAGCCTTACAGTGCAGTGAGTGTGGTCACCACTTTGGCAAAAAGGGCTCCCAAAATTACCTGGCCCCAGCAGCAGCAGATGAGACATGCAGTTTTGTAGCTTTTGTATGGTCAGCTGGTTCTCTATTATTCCAGGTTTGGCTGCTCTCCAGCAGACTGAGTGGACAGAAAGAAATCCCCTAACAGGAAGTTGGGGTCTGGCTCATACTGTCTGCGTCTCTCTTTGTTATCTGTGTGGCTGTCTTACCGGTTTAAAAAAGGTTATATGATTTTGGTTTGGGGGAAAGAAATGTATGATTGATATATTAAGGCTGATAAATGTGTTATAATATATCTGATACAACCAGGTTTCAACTAGTCCACAGCACCCAATTCACACCAACTCAAATCTTAGACCATCTTTGTTATGGAATTACATAACTCTCTACTCTGTAGGTGGGGAGTGAGGGAACAAAGTGGACACACATTTCTCTCTTTAATCTCTTGGGAGTCAAATGAAAGTGAAACCAGTGTTTATTTTGCTGGGAGTCTGTGGACCTCCCTCAGGGACTCCTAGAAGTCTGCATACCCTACTTTGAGAACTACAGAGCAGCAGTTGCTCTCCATTATCCTCCAAAGTCCAAAGTATTCCACAAGTGAGACCACAGTAGAAGGATATAATGAATAGCAACCTTATGTTACCATCTGTATCTAGTGCACTGGAAACGATGCAGAAAAGCCCAACTGCACTAGACACTCTGGAGAAAGAAGATCTACTTATTTGAACAACATGGTAATCGTAACATCCTACTTTGCATCCTCTCGAGATCCTCTGAACCTAAACATTCTCAAAGCCAAGCATTATGTCCACGCTCTGCATGCTCCAGGAGAGCTTCAGTCCTTGCTGTGTGTGGTGTTGACTAACGCATGAAATACTACTGATTCCTCAGCACTTCGGGGCAAATGCAGCCTTTATGCTTCAGTTACAGTAATGGACTGTGTGCTACTAATATTCAGTAGGGCTGGAGTGTAATTCATGCAGGCAGGCAGCACCACTATAGAAGCTAATATAAAAGTCAGCTGTGTAGCTAAGAGACAGAGGTTCCATTCATTAGTCTGCTTTGAAATGTCTCCAAAAATCCAACCCTTAATAAAACACTGAGGGCTCGTGCTGTATTTGCGTCATTTACACATCTTGCCACCCGTTAGCTGAGGTGCTTGAGAGTTTTGTCCTCTTTTTTCTTGAGGACAAATTCCAGGTCTATTAGAGCACATGCATACCAACCCACAATCTACTGCTTCCATCACAGACTTCCCAGTTTCCTATAGAGATGATGTCAGACCTCACATCTCCAGGTTGCTCCTGCATATCATCTTAATGGCTAAAACAGACCCTCAACCATCTGTTTCGCAGCAGCTGACATTAGAATATTGTAATTCCACCTACATTTAGGCATTTTCCAGATTCACATCATCCGAAATAGATTTTTATACTTCACCCCAGGGACTCGAGACAAGATGTTGAAACTGGAGTAAAAGCTCTTTGTTCTCCTCTTTTTTTCCTTCTTTGTCCTAATGCCTTTTGGCCATGTGCCCCTATAACTGCTCCACAGCTGCATGCTGAACAAAAGGGCAGCAATGACCGGACCCAAATCCTTTTGGCACCAGCGTTTGCTTAAGGGCGAGGACGCACTTCTACGTGTCAGTTTATGTCTGTCCTGACTGAAGGAATGAGTATGTGACAATTACGAATCACATGACCAAAATTAAAACCCAATCTCCTACTAAAAAAAGCTCCAACAGCTAACCTACACACTGTAATCTGTTGGTCAAAAGGTCTCTTTGAGGGGCATATTACGCAAAGCTGTGTTGGATCTTCATTGTGTCTATCTCTGTATGTGGTAGGGTAGTTTTAGCAAGCTCCCTCGTCTCTGCCTGTGTGTGTCTGTGTTCATCTGACTCAGCTTGAGTAAGATCTGTTTAAACATAGCAGGAGATTCAGCCGGACAGTGAATCACACGGAGAGATGTGTGGCCAGACACCTACTAATTTAGGCTGTCACCAAGCCTTCAGTTCCTCATTAACACACGATCTGTCATTCACTTGCTTCATGGCTTTGGATCACATCTGTTTCTACACTTATTTCAGCCCTATGGCAGCTTATTTGTTTATATGACTGGTTAATGAGGTATAATCTGGCTTCTTGTGTGTGATGGTTGGATGAATGGCAGCATTCACGTCTGCGATGCATGCAGCCCAAACGGGAACTTATCCCTGAGGAAGGAAAATCTAAAACAGGAAGTTAGATCACAATAGACTCTGCTGATGTTGTTGCATGCCTTCTTTTCATTGTCAACATCCAACACTACTTCCTCTTTTCCCTGTTCCCTTTTTTCCAGTATGGCAGTTGCATGCAGGGGCCAGCAGGCACCCCTGGCAGAGAAGGTAACCCTGGAACCAACGGCATCCCGGGGACGCCGGGCATCCCTGGCCGTGACGGGCTCAAAGGTGAGAAAGGCGAGTGCATTAATGAGATCTTCGAGGAGCCCTGGAGGCCCAACTACAAGCAGTGTGCCTGGAACTCTCTGAATTATGGGATCGACCTGGGTAAAGTAGCTGTAAGTATCTTGACACAGCGAATGACATGTTTCTGAGGAACGTGGGCCTCCATTTCTCTAATTTTACAAATTCACAGAAATGTTATTAAACCACCACGACGCATTAAAAGTGGCAACATTTCTCCATGCTGTTTTGCAGGACTGTACCTTCACCAAGCTACGTTCAGACAGCGCCCTCAGAGTCCTCTTCAGCGGTTCCCTCAGACTCAAGTGTAAGAACGCATGCTGCCAGAGGTGGTACTTCACCTTCAACGGAGCAGAGTGCACAGGACCCCTGCCCATAGAGTCCATCATCTACTTAGACCAAGGAAGTCCTGAGCTCAACTCAACCATCAACATCCACAGAACATCCTCAGGTACGACTCAAGTCATAGGCTTTGTTGTGCAATAAACAACCTGAACCAACAATGTTTTTCTTCCAGTGCTATATGATGTTATAGCTCAAAGCAACAGTTCAACATTTTGGGAAATATGCTTGGCGGGAGTTAGATGTTAGTTAGATGAACTGTAGACACAAAAACATAAAAAATGGGGAAAAAGTTGTGCTTTACAGGGGGGACATGTGCTGGACTATTTCTTAGCCAGAAGCAGTAACTTCCGGACGTTTTCACTAGTCGTCTTCAAAACGTTACTGCGGCTTTTGTTACCTTTGATAACTTTGCACGCAGACAGGCTCGCTGCTTCCCCCCTTTATAAAAAATATTTATTTTATTAATTTATTTGTTATCTTCGGACGGAGCCAAGCTAGCCGTTTCCTTGTTTCTAGTCTTTGCGCTAAGCTAAGCTAACCGGCTGGTGGCTGGAGCTGTACATTTACTAGACAGATATGAGTGTGGTGTCAATCTTCTCAGTTAACTCTCTACAAGAAAGCAAATATGCTTATTTCCCAAAATGTCTAACTATTCATTTAAGTGGTTATCTAACTGCTGTGGCCCCTGGAAAGCCTTAACACACTTTAAAGTAATGTTAGACTCTTCCAATTAGGTTTTTAGAAAGTTCATCACTGTGTCGAAAAACAAAACACTTAACAATTTCCGTCTCTGGAGGCGGTTTGGGTGTTCCCTGAAATTCTTCTTTTTTTCCCTTCTTCTCCCCAGTTGAAGGGCTGTGTGAGGGTGTCAAAGCAGGCTTGGTGGATGTGGCCGTGTGGGTGGGGACCTGTGCCGACTATCCCAGGGGTGACGCATCTACAGGGTGGAATTCAGTATCTAGAATTATCATTGAGGAACTGCCCAAATAAAAAAATAAAAAGGGAGGGACCAGTCCTGGTAGTGTAACAGTATGTAATCTAGCCCTCCAAAATGATCAGGTATGGTTTGCTGAGGTGTCACAGCATCACTAATTGTAACTTGAATGTTTTTGTTTAGTTTAGTTTAAATACTATATTAGTTGACAGGCCTATAAACAAGAATACTGTGTCATTATGTCTACCAGAAATACTTTTTTACTGTAGCTTTTCTGCTTGTGGGTGCTGTTGGTATACCATTTAACAGACATTGTGACAAGACACTGACAATATTTAAACTCTGTACTCATGTGACCTGTTTATATTCATTATTACTGTTAATAAAGTAATCTTTTTTTAAAGAACTGAACTCAAACTATATGACTCCTTGTTGTGTTTAGGAGCTTTGAAATACCAGGCACTCCATGCAATGTAGCTACAAAGTAATACATTTGATATATATATATATATATATATAGATATATATATATATATATATATCTCTCTCTCTCTCAGGTAAAGCAGTTTGGATTTTATAATAAAATGTTATGAAGCAATGCAGTTACAATTTGTTGCCACTGGAAACAAAGATAATCTGACCAAAATAATGAATTGTGGGATAAATGTATTTGGAACCAAACGCATATCCAGTGAAGCTGTCTGTTTACATAAAGAAATAATTTAAAAGAGACAAACCAATATTACACATACATGAAACTGGAAACCTGAGATGATCTCTAAATTGCTGTTGATGACCAGCTCTTCATATGTCAGCCTGTATCCATTTCTGCTGCCAGAAAACATCAAATGTAAACGTAACTATGATGAAACATTCATCAGCCTCCTCTAATATAAGCATGAAATGCTAACTTACGCATCCTTTAAAAAAAAAAAAAGACTAACATCGCGGCAGCGTGTCCTTTGGCGTGTGGCGCACCATACTTTTTCCCATGAGTCAAAGTGTTTGTCATGCATCTGAATCAGTGGCAGATGCCATCTTCAACACCATCACGCTATACTAAAATACAGTTCACATTAAAAGAAAAATCCACCGATCATTCCATTGCTCAGTTCAGCATCTTTGTCATTCATTTGCAGTGTAAATGAATGCTTCTCACATCAGCACATTTACACGTATAGTGCGCAGAGTGTTCGGCTTCAGTCTGATGCTTTTTCTCTCTGTGTGTCCGAACAGTGTGAGAGTCTTTGCAGCTGTCCGTGCCATGCTTTTAAGCCTCACTGATTTTGTCCCAGAAGGAAGCGAGACACATTCTCATAAACTACAAAGGTGATGCAGCAGGCTGGAGTGACACGGATCACGTTGGGGATGATGCCTTTGTAGAAACCAACGGCGCCTTCGTTCCTGCAGAAAAAGTGGGGGGAAAAAGACTCAAAATCGACATTACTTCATTTGTTTTAAGAGCCAAATCTAGAAACTGAGACGAGGATGGCATGTTCGGCCCCTTTGTGAGTGGATCAGTATCATACCTCCATGTCCGTCTGACGACGTCAATAACTCCATTGTATCTATTGTGCTGGTCTTGCAGGCGAGCTCGCACCACCTGATATGGGTATGTTGTGGCCACAGCAAATATTTTGGATAATGCTGCCATTATGATATATTCCATTGCATTCTGTTTACACAGATAAACGGAGGGAGACAGGGAGAGGGAGAGAGAGAGAGAGAGAGAGAGAGAGTAGGAAAACTAATGAGTCACTTCTTCAACTGCTAGTTATCAACTGTGGGCTCAGTCTTATTAAACTGAAACGTTACAAGCTTTATGCCTGAGTTTTATTCAACACTGGGGCTGTTTCCAGACAGCTTGTGGCACATGGGGTTAATGACTCACCAGCTTCGCATCTGAAGGCACTTTCTTGTATTTGTTGTAGTCTCTCTTGAGCTCTTCATAGGCCATGAACTGCAGTGCTCCGTGAGATGTGCCAAACAGGCCAGGAACATAACCCTTTGACAGATATATGCTTTGTAAGCCAATCGTTCATGATACACTTAATATACCCACAGTATGCATTATCTATAAATGGCACTTCACTGTATCTGTAGCTCCCTGCATATTTAGCAGGCTTTTTGTCAGACTTTCACCGAGTAATTTGGAAGCAATTATCCTGCCAGGCTAATAGAATCCACATAAAGTTAGTGAAGAAGTTAAAATGCAGCTTAACATCCAGATTCTGGATGTTATTACCATTATTCATGACTTGTAAATTCTCTACTACAGGTAATATAGGCTGGTGATGCCCTCTAGTGGTGATTCATGAACTAATACAAAACTTTAAATCAGTCTAGCGGGATAAAGGACAACTTTTGTTGTTTTAGTGCCGTAGTGTTACCTGAAAGATTTCTCTACAAAACAGCTTACAAACAAGTCAAATAAGCATCTCATGTATTGCTTATTAACATAAAAGTACAAAGATACACTGATGTCTAACCTTGTATAGTCCTGGCATTCCCTCATGACGGTAGATCTTGACCAGAGCATCTATCATCCCCTTATACTGTTTGTTGTCCGGGTCGGCATTGTACTGCAGCACCAGCCGGGTCTTGGTCACCCAGATTGGGTTGGTTAAGGTGAGCGTTAGGATGCCTAGGTGAGGACAAGTAGGCATTGTTAGGAATGAGGCCGACAACATTGAAGTGCATTCAATGGCTACTTTGTTAGATACACGTGACTGTTAACGCACACAGCCAGCTCCTGCAAACAGTGGATTTTCTTTCTTTATGTGGCTGCAACTCAAAATCTACGCCCTGCAAGACAGGAAGTTGTTCAGTTACTCCTCGACAGAATCGAAAGGAGCCATGATATATGTGAAGTTGATTGGGATGTGATAGATGGTGCCAGACAAAACTGCCCTGCTCGTTTTGCAGGTTATAGTGGCTAGAGTTCACAGAGCATGGCAGGATAAACAATACATTCAGCGGTGGTTCTGTGCACCAAAACATCCTACCCATGAGACAGAAGACAAAACTCATTCAGGCTAATAGGAAGGCCACAAGTATGCGTATTAATGTTTCGATATCACAGTGGAAGAGCTTCACTAAATGCCCAATTTGTCAAACCTAGAAGTGGAAGGGTTCTACATTACACTGACAACAATACCATGGTGGGGGTCAACTCCTGTCAAATAACAACAAAAACGCCAAGTTTTGGTGATCATACAGTTGAGAAATGTCAGCTGGTCGAACGCACCTTGACATCAGTTTTAGCGTGGTGATGGCACGGTCACATATTTACATTTACGTCATGAATCCAATTGGCCTCTTCTTAAATACATGCTGGGATAGACAGTGCCACTTCCTGACTCACATTAGATCCCTAAAATACCACCTGAGCACAATTTGAATGGCAAACTTTTAGCAAGATAATCAACTCAACTCTTGGGATACGACAGTGACTTGTGTTTACTCTGATGGCATGCACAGTAGCAAGATCTCAACCCAACAGAGCCCATTATAGAACATTTCTAGCATATTGCTGAATAAATGCATCAACTAGTTTAGGCTGTTTTGGAGGCCAACGTGGCTCCTGCCCAGTACTAGTCAGGTGTTCCTAATGAAACCCCTACTGAGTGCCTGAGTCATTTTTGTTTGTTCTGATGCAGTTGAAAGCAGCTATAAAAAAAAACCTCTCTCTTGGCATTCATTGGCTTTTCCTAACTTTACCTAACTTCATTTGGCCAGCAGGAAGCAGATCCATGTGACCCTGTGAGAACAGAATAAACAGAAGGGCTGTGTACTAATTTGTATCTGCTTCCTGTCTGGCTGTTGTTGACTGTGTGCTAATTATGGGAGTGTGTCAGCAGGGCAGCGGTGTTCAGGTACATGTAGGACTAACCTGCTTCGGCTGCCGACACCAGGTGCTCTGTGGCACTCAGCTCAGTTTGACGACCCTCCTTTGTGTACCCTTTGATTGCATTGTAGCTGTAAGGGAAGACGTAGGAAACGAGACGTTACAGATCATTTTAAAAGGTCAAAAGAACTAATGAAAAATATCATGCTGCAGACATGATCCAACAGGTTTATAGCTTACGTACAACAAGAAGTAGAGACCCCAAGATGCTCCAGCACCCCAAACGTTGGGTGTCACTCCTTGGTAGAGTCCTCTCACTCCCTCCTGCTGCCAAACACTCTTCATACAGTGCATAATGCCACTGTACTTAGGTCTTAATTCCAACCCATCACTTACTACATCGAAAGGACATAAAAGACCTTCGTTAAGTCACGTCATCCAAATTAAACATACTACAATCAACATTTCAAAAAGGAATTAAGTTAAGCCATAGCAACATGGTACCGTTTCCATTAAGCAAATCCATTTTAAAAAATCCGATTTCTAAGCAGCATTCGTTTCATTCAAGGAAAAGAAACGACAGGTTCATACTTCATAGAGCTTCTAACTGGCAAGAAACTATAGTACTGCAGATGATTTGGACAGTCATCAATAGTCCAGTTTACTACAATGCCATACTGTACCTGCAAACCTGATTTTGACCAGATCCAGGGGGTGAAGCACCAGTGTTGACACCACTCCTCCACTGAGTCCCGCGACCAGGTTTTCTATCTTCACGTGGCTGAAGACCTGCTGGACCTGTCCGGCCATCGAGACAGCAGGTTTGCTGGACAGCCCCGTTTCTGTAACGTTCACGGTACCGTGATTTGGAGCGGAGCTCATATTTACCGTCAATTAACTTAGCTAGCTCCCGTCAGATAGTTAGCTGTGTTTCCGTAAATGAATGCTAAAATCTTACTCTACAGCACCCAGACGATAAGTCATTGACACTGCTGCAAAACTCAACTATGGTATACAGACGGTAGTAACTCCTTGAACCACGTTTGTGACATGCGGTGGTACTCCATGGATGAGGAAATGTTTCCCAAACCGTCAAGCAGGTACACCACGGTTTCACCATGGCTCGACCTTGCTGCTAGTATTAAATAAATGTAAAATGTCCATAGTTAAGAGCAGTGCTTCCGGCGCTAACCTTCAAAATAAAACCACTTTAGACGAACGATACAGTAAATTTGAAACCTATTCACTTTTACTCTATGTTCTGTATTGATGAATGTGTTTATACATTTTATCTAACCCTTTTATCTTGTTTATTTTACACTTCATTCATCTAAGCCTGTGTGTGTTTTCTCATATTTTATCTTTTTTGTTTTCAAGGTAGCCTACGTGTTTAACTGTTGTTTGACTTAATCTCCTCATCCTCTCAAGAATATGTTAACGCCTCTTGAGGAAACGTGCTTTAAAGACAGTTTATCACGATCCAAACAGTAGTTTTTCACCTCCATGCTTTTCACAAAGCAAAAAAACATGAAAGTACTTACCGGTAGTTTGAAGAACAAATGGTTATATTTCCGGTCTGTCCCTTGCTAAATGTTGTACCTTGACAGCTGTTTCCTTAAACGTGTAAGTGACGCAACCAGGAGGGCTGGACATCCCACAGTGCAACGCGGCCCCAACGAACCTCTTCGTCAACACATGGCCGGCCGGTGATCGCTAATATTTCTTCTTGCTTAACTTAAACTAACTGCGTGTTTGAAGCGTGTGGCCGCTGCTCTCCGCTACCAAATGAAAGTCAAAGTCCTCTCCAGGAACCCGGATGATTACGTCCGGGAGACCAAACTAGATATTCAGCGTGGTAAGTGGAACACTTTAAGCCGGGATGCTGGTAGAGATGCTGGCCAGGTTTTCTCAGCAAACATTAGCCACACGCAGTCTGTTAAATAAGGCCAGTCAGACCGTCTCATTGTACAAATCGTCACCTTGTATCCTAAAAAAAAAGACAATGTAATTACCTCTGGAGTAACTCTGTCGTTGTCTGCGAGCTTGGGTATAAACAACATGATAGCAAACTGGGTGCTGTGGAAAGGTTCACTATTGTGAATTAGCCTACAGCACGTGAGCTGGTCCAGTAGGTCATAGGAGACCCAGCAAACGATTAAAAAGTAAATGGCTTTTGTGTATGAATTGCTATAAAGGAATGTCTCATTGATGATATTGGAATTGATATCATATCTGTGGCCTGTTCGTTTGGCTTGCCCCACAACTTATCTTTGTGCTGACCTCAGAGATACACGAGAGGTTGAGGCGAGTTATTCATAAGCCACATAGAATGAGTGTTCTCGCGTGATGTGCGCCAGGCGTCCCTGGATTTCTGCATGCATCATCACACTGTGTTTTTACTGCACGTGGCTCTGTTTAACATCATACATGCAAGTGAAATGTCCCTGCTGACGTGCTTAATTCTTGTGACTGCTCTCTGTTGTTAGTCCCTAGAAACTATGACCCAGCGCTTCATCCGTTTGAGGTGAGCAGAGAGTACACCCGGGCTCTGAATGCCACTAAGCTGGACCGGGTGTTTGCCAAGCCTTTCCTGGCCTCTCTGGACGGACACAGAGATGGGGTGAACTGCATGGCCAAGCACACCAAGAGCCTCTCCACGCTGCTCTCCGGCTCCTGCGACGGGGAGGTAACTGTCTGCCAAAGTATAAATACATTACCTCAGCGAGTAGTGACATTATTTGTAACTGTGTGACACTGCACACACACTACTGTAAATGTTATGCAGTCATTCTTGGCATTGACGGGGTGTTTTGTTTGATCCTCAGGTGAAAGTGTGGAATCTGACCAAACACGAATGTGTCCGTACGCTCCAAGCGCATGAAGGTTTTGTCCGGGGAATGGTCGTCCGCTATTGTGGAACTTCCTTCTTTACGGTGACTGCTGGCCTTCAGTATCTGAGGAGTTTTCAGAATTGTTAGTCTTTTTTTTAATTAGCTGACCTGTAACCCAGCTTCTGTTTTATATCTTGGCATGCTGACTGCAACAGGTTGGTGATGACAAAACAATCAAGCAATGGAAAATGGAGGCGCCAGGTTACGGAGAGGAAGAGGAGCCACTCAACACTATTCTGGGCAAGGTATGATCAGTGGGCATCTGCTGTAGTGCTGTTATCAAATCCAGTTGTGGATACATCATGGTAATGGAAAAAAAATCCTGCTCTTTAGGTAACCTTGACCTCTGACCTCTCCAGGGTCAGTGAACTATCACATTTTGATTATAGTAAAAATGACTCTTGTCCTTTGCAGACAGTCTTCACAGGACTGGACCACCACCAGAAGGAGGCTGTGTTTGCAACATGTGGCCAGCAGGTGGACATCTGGGACGAGCAGAGGAGCAGCCCAATCCGCTCCTTCACCTGGGGCGTAGACAGCTTCAGCTCTGTCTGTTTCAACCCCGTGGAGGTAATACAACCACGCATACACCACACTCAGGCGGGCCTCGTCCTGTCACAGAGTGAAGAACACTGTCCATGTTCACACTCACATCAAAGTGGTTATAGTCAGACTTATTTAAATCTGCCACCCTGCTGATGCCTTTAACGTTAATGGTTTACGTCTTCCCACAGACTGAACTTCTTGCGAGCTGTGCCTCTGACCGAAGTATAGTACTGTATGACATGAGAGAATCGGCACCACTTAAAAAGGTAGGCTCTACCGTTCAGTTGCTCTAGGAATTTACCTTTTCTCTCTCCCCATTTCTTCACAATGACATACTATGATTTATATCCTCATGTGTTTTCATTTTCTTCTATAGGTTATTATGACAATGAGGAGCAACACATTATGCTGGAACCCTATGGAAGCCTATTACTTCACATGTTCAAATGAGGACTACAAGTGAGTTGAAGATGGTTACAGTGACAGTGTTTCACATGATAGTCCAGCTCTGCAGCAACTGGTGGACTTTCACAGCAGATGGACCATTTATTGTTTTACTCATTCCACTAAATCACAATTGTACTAATTTTGGTTTTGGTCTCATCAGCCTCTACACATATGACATGAGGTACCTGGACCGGCCAGTCACAGTGCACATGGACCATGTCTCTGCAGTGCTGGATATTGACTATTCTCCCACTGGGAAGGAGTTTGTATCTGCCAGTTTTGACAAAACCATCCGCATCTTCCCCAAGGACAGCGGTCACAGCAGGTTAGTGTGACCCTAAACACCAGTTTAAAAAGAACTATTGTCATCGCGTCATATGTTTACCGTGATTGTATTTCTGTTCTCCTGAATGAGCCACAGTAGAATATGCAGTACAAGTTTTCTTTTTAATATAGCTGATGGTACTAGTAGTTTTGTTTCTGTGGTCTATAATGTTTCTTAAATTGACTTTATTCTGTATATAGTCATGGTCAGAGTGTGTTGATTGAGTCATATCTTACCCTTTCAGTGGCTTATTGATATTTAAGTTAAAGAAATAGTGTTTTTTCCTACTATTGCAAGTCAAAATGTCTGCTGTGAAAAAGGCCTATTGGCTAGCATAGCTGATAATAGTTTCTAGTCGGCAAAGCTAATGTGGGGATGCTAATTGTTTTCAACTGACCATCCCAACCACAAAAGAACAGCCATTCGGTTGCTATGTGACGTAATGGGACATGCTGTGTTGTTTGTACATTTGCCAAGCTGCAGAACAAATAGCAACAGTTGTGTTTTAGTAGCCGAGGGGCATGTAGCCGGACAGCATCACAGCTTGGGCAGGTCTGGGCTTAGAATGCTATATAAATATTATGTCTTGCTGGAACAGCTGAAAACACCTGACTATAAGCAGAAATATGGTGTTTTTCAGTCAGTATAGACCTTTTTTACAGCTCACATTTTGACCTGTCATAATAGGTAAAGCACAGGAGTTACTAATACCGCTAACGATGGTCCTGATTAATCATGCCAGCGAGCCAGTATGGACAATACCAGGGCCAAGGTGCTGGCTCACCTAAATGGAATGCTGTTGTTAAATGTTATTAATTACACCTGTGTGGTACCTGGTACCATGAAAAAGGACTTGCGTGTATCCACAGTAATAAATCTTGAACCTGGGCACTTCCACTAAAATTTTGCAAGCCCTCTCCACTCTGTCACTAGCTGCGGTTATATGGACAATATTTCTTCAATCTGACTGAAAACATTCTGATCAGAGATTCCAACTTAACTGTTTACATGGACGCTAAATAAAGTGATCCGATAAGAAGTGCATTTACATGCCCCAAAACATTTAATCAGAATATAACTTTTTTTACATGTGCAAAGTGGTTCCCCCGCTGTAATTTAATCTAATCTGCCGGAAATATAACGGCTTTGTTCATCTTTTTAAACCCTTGTCTGAACAACTCGTTCTTTCAAACCATTCGACCATCAAGGCGTTCAACAATCCCTAAGTCTGTTAAGGTCTCCAACAAAAAAGTTTTATGCCGTCACGTTTCTGTCCCTCCTGGAAACTCGTTTACGTCACACAATGTTCCCTCCACGTGGGGCAAACGTGCAGAAAAAATATAATTATTCCAACCAGAGAGAAACGATCAGATTAAGCGTTTACATGGTTATTAGGCACTAATATCTTCCCATTGAACAGATTGTCAAAGGTCTTCTGAATGAGGTGGTTACATGAGGCACTTTTATTCTGATGGGGCTTTTATTCCAATTATTAGTAGAATATTAGTCTCCATGTAAATGCAGCTAGTCTTCTTTTTGAGCTCCTCAGACCCAGTAACTGGACACACAAGTTGTTTTGGAGAAAGCTGTTATATTTAAATACACTTTACCAATGCTATAACGAGACTGTCCTCCTATGACTGCATCAGTTATTTCAGCAAATGCCCAAAAATGACATTTGTTTACGTTCACTTGCCAAAGCCGCTCTAGTGGCTGGAGTAATGGACCCTTTTCACAGCAGAAAAGCACACCTGTAATCAATAACATTAATATCAACTGCATTCCATTTTGATTAGCCAGTTCCAAGGCCCTGCTATTTTGCACTCCCGCTCACAGAAATGGCTTACTAGTACACTTAATGGAACTGAGCCATCATTAATGTTGTTAGTTGCACCTGTGCTTTTCGTGCTATGACAAGACTGACTGCTTGTTTCCTAACCATGACCTCATGTTTATTATTGTAACCATGGCGACAAAGGTCCCCTAACCATAACGAAGTAGTGATTTTAACCAAAACCATGGTCTTTCCCTAAACCTGACCAAGCAGTTTTTGTGCCTAAACTGCACCAAACTTTAACCATAGCGTTGTCACATTATTAATCAGTCAATTTTTGCAACATTGATTTGTGATGGTTTTAGAAAACACCAAATAACGATGTCGTCCTGTCGATAAGGTGTCAGTTTAGTTTTTAGTGAGCCAGTGATTTAAGAGCGGCAAACAAAAACATTATTCAAGTTTTATGATGAGTGTTATTGCAGCATAGTATTTCTGATCAGTATTAGTGTTGGTAATCCTGCGTATTGTAACACTTGATTCTGTATAGGCGCTTGTTTTGGTGGTTTTCCTAACGGCTAATGAAGGCATTGTATTGCCTCATGTATTTTATTTTTTGAAATTTAGGGAAGTCTACCACACCAAACGCATGCAGCATGTCATCTGCATAAAGTGGTCGGCAGACAACAAGTACATCCTGAGCGGTTCTGACGAAATGAATATCCGACTGTGGAAAGCCAACGCATCTGAGAAACTAGGAGTGGTGAGTCTGCCCTATATCTTCTCTATCGTTCCTGCTTTCACTCATATGTTCAGCTTCACTCAGTTTCATATTTAAGGCAACTTGCTGCTTCTTGGTAAGCAGTAAGTGGTGGTCTGTATACCAATCACCAGCTGTATTTTCCTTCGCTGTCAGACGTCCTGTATACCGTCTTCCCCTCCAGTGTATTGCCTTAACTTGTTTTGTGAGTTAGCTGCATTCTTCGACACAGCCATGGCCCTGGGCCCACCTCAGCAGTAAGAGTGGGTGACTGTGCCAGGAGCAACGGCACTGCTGTTGCCAAATGCCCTGATGGATGCTGACTTAGGGTAGAATCACTCTCAATAAGTACAATATACCAGTTGGCACAGCGACTCTTGTGGCAGCTAAGTCCAAAAAGCATGTGTTGTTGGACAAATCACCTACAAAAGATTCAGCTAAAAGACTTTTTCTTTTCCAGACAAATCTCTCCTGACTTTTAATATCTTGTTTAGTGAGTGCCACATGTATTGTAATCAGATAATATAGGCCTTAATGTTATGTTATGCTCAACTGTCAAATAAAGCTTCTGTAAAATGCTTGGAAGTGTTCCAATGCCCCAAATCCCAGTTATGGCTGAATAATAAAGATCAGTAGCATCTCATGTGCCATCTCCAACAGCCATCTTTCATTTCTAATCGGATTCACTCTTGCTTATTCTCTTAATGCAGCTTCAGAGTGGAAAATTGGCCCGCTTTTGGCACTTGTTTTACCGTCACTGTGTAAGAGACGATTTATTCGCAAGCTTTGCACTTAAAGAGATCAGACAAGGGCTGCTCCTATCAGCAGTTTAAATCGGCCAATCACTTAAAGCGGGCCACTCTGAACATAATGAAGCATTAACAATCAAGTTGTACTGAAAGGGTCTTTAATTATCAAGAAATGCTGAAATGCTGAATCAAGGCTTTGTGTCTGAAGGCATCACACTGAACTGATCGGGACTTGTCTATCGGCTGCTGCACATCACTTTTTTTTTTCTAACTTTGCACGCAGCGGCCTTTGACTCCAGTGTAAATTAGACCTTTGTATTTTAGTCCAAGGCAGGCAGAAATGTCTCCTGTGTGGACTGGGTGCAGAAACACAAGCAGTCAGACAGTCTTAAAGAGTACTCCACCAATATAGCATTACACTCCCATAACACTGTCAGCCTCTCACACAACAGACAATTTAAGAAAAGGATCAAAATCGATGCAGCAGAAACCATATTGTCTTTTTTTTTAATCCATGCATTGTTCTTTCTTGTCAAAACCTGGTGCCTACATTACCCACAATGCAACTTAACCGCCCACAGTTTGGTTGGAAATTCGGGTGCGTTATTCTAGTAGCGGCTAATATAGCCTCGAGCCGCTAGCCTCAAGCAGAGATGAGGGGCGGAGAGGTCAAACGTGTAGTTTTCAGCCCCAACCAACGCTGCCTCAACTGATGGGCAAAATCAGTGGAGTTCCCCTTTTAAAGCTGGCGTAGGCAAAATCTGCTGCCTCGTATCACTCCGCTAAGCCACTCCCACCAACCCCACAAGTTCGAGCAACAGCAGAAGGAGACGGTTGCCCTGCGAAACCTCATGCCTCGTAGGGCCCGCTCTCCACGGCGTAAGTCTCACCAAGTACCTCTCGCCGCGATTCGTCTTCTCAAAGACGCCCCTGCAGTGCTTCACGGCTGCAGGGCAGAGCGTCCCAGGCTTCAGAGGCAGCTGCGACGTCATCTAACAGCAGGAGAAGAAGCTAGTACACTGCACACGCCACTGTCCCCCCTCAAAATTGAATCCCCACTGTTTGTCATCATGCCTCTTTGCCACTCGTCGATACCAGCGTCATGGCATCGAAAATAATGCGCTAATAATGAGCAGTAAAATCACATGGTCATGATGCCTCCTTAAGACGCAGTTTATTTAAGCAGTTTATGTTTTCATCCACACCCAAACTGCTGATAGGACATGTTGGTTATAGTTTTTAGTGTTTTCTAACAGGTAGGAGTTTTTGGCGTCTCCGCAGTGGACTGTGTACAGCTTAAGTTTTCTGATCCAGTCTAACAGATTGTCATTTGGATTACTACTGGCACTTTGCTGTAGCCTGGTCAACTTTTGGATAGAAAAAAATGACAAAGTAGTTTCAGTGTTCAGTCTTAGCAGTAAAACAAAATCTAAGTGAAGCATCATCCTCTGCTACCTCATATCTATCTTGTATAGATGAGATTTTACAAACAGCATTTAGCAGGCTAACCCTGTGTGTATCCAGGGGAATTAGTTTAGTCCAACAGGATCAGTGTCTAACAGCTCTTCTCCAGCAAATTGAATCTGAGACAAATCATTGCTTTTAATTAGAATAAAAGCCTTCGAGGAGGGCGGCCTCAGCCAAGACGAGTCCGAGTAGCTGGTGGTTTTTATGAGAGAGACGGAGAGGGAGGGTTGTTGTCGAGCTGGTGTCTTCACTTTTTAACAGACATTGATTCTGTTTTGAATGAGCACGTTGACGAGCTGAAGTTACTGCTTACTGTACTGGCCAACATTTTATGATGTAAGACAGCATACCGTGACTGTCAGGAATTAACAAAAATAATTTGGTGACTCAAACTCAGTATTTACAATCATGTACTGGAAATACTCATCATTACTGGAACCAAGACATTTAGGAAAACACTTCAGATGACACTAAATCTCACCATGGGAACCCAAGATCCTATAAATGACATTTGCACATTTGCGCTACAGGTATAAATACAACTTTACAAGTTAAATGCCTGTAACAAGGCCAATGACTCATCTCGGGGGAGTTTCAGAAAGAGACTGAAAAACGTCAGCATTTTCTGTTCGTTCAAATGCCTAAAACAAGCTATGTTTACCTGAAAAGGACGTCCTGTGGCCATGTCAACTATGACTGAAGAGTTAGATGAGAAGATTGATACCACTCTGTCTGTTCGTTCTGTTTGAAGCTATTGCCAGCAGTTTCCTGTTTTGTTTTCTTGCTTGTTTTAATATTATTGGGGTAGTATTTTGAAATGTTAAATGTGGCTAAAACTAAAACATCTTCCAGCTATCATGTTATATCTTGATTGTTTAATCAAGATATAATTGATGGAATTTTACCCAGTTGTCATGAAACTGGCCAAGAATGAACTTTAAATCTTAGCTTTTAGGCCAACTTCGTCGAGAAGTCCTTAAAGTGCTCAGAATTATTTTTTTTATTTTTTATAATTCCATGAGAAGTGGGCAAACTTAATGTGCTCACGAAGATCCTGTGATATGAACTAAAGCTCAAGAACACCTACTAAATGGACTTTGTAGATTATTTTGTCAGCTGCTGTGTCCAAGGTCAAGAAAGAACTTTGAATTTCAATGTAAGCAAGTGGTTTTTTTTTAAATCCAAACCAAAACCATCTCCTGTTTTAGTTACCTAGATGTTACCAAGCCATAATGATAGTAGATCAGAAAACGGTCATACAATCATTTTTGTAAGTGTTATAAGCCTTTTTGGAAGGCACTGACTCACGATGTCACCTGGCCGATAGGGGCATCAGATCAGAAAATGTTCATGTGGGCCTTTTTTGAAGGCAATGATAAACAACCAATTTTGTCGTTTAGTTTAGAGGACTTGCTAGAAAATTGTCACTCAGAACTTTCACTGCACAAACTGAACCCTATACAAGTAAACTCTGAGAGCAGGGTGTCGTCTTGCCTAAAACAATTCTGTGCTTTCTTGGTCCACTCCTTGTCTCATTTATTTATTTTTTCTCTGCTTCAACCCAGTATCCAAATCCTCTCTTTCATTTCTCCTCTTCCCCTGACTGTCTTGTTCTGTCTCTATCCACTCTCGTCTTCCCCCTCCTTCCATTTTGTCTTTTATAATTCAAGTTCATCTAACCAGCTCATCCTGTCTTGTGTTGTGTAGCTGGCCCCCAGAGAGAGGGAGGCCAGAAACTACAATCAGAAGCTGAGGGAGAAGTTCCAGCACCACCCGCAGATCAGACGCATCGCTCACCACCGCCATCTACCCAAGAACATCTACCACCAGAGCAAGGAGCTGAGGATTATGAAAGAGGCTTGCCGTAGGAAGTACGTATTCATTATTTTTCCTTTGCTTTCCTTTCGGAATAGGGTTTGAGCTAGCTAGTTTATGTATAGGAATGGCATGACGCCCCATCTGTGCTGTGTCCATGTAGAGGTGATGGTGACTTGGGCTGCTGCCAGGGTAGCTCTGACCTATGCAGTCACACCAGCCTAATGGAAAATCTCACAGATGGTCTCAATAGGCCTTACATACTCATTTACAGCTTGTATGGAGGATTGATTGTCCCAGTTTGTCCTGCCGTCCAGTGATTCATAATCCAGTCTGCAGCTTTTTTTCTCTATTTAGCGGCTGTATTGTGATATGTCAGATGTGTGATTTGACTGTGAATGATTTACTATCCATGCTTTATGCATTATTTTCAAGGTACATAGTGTAGTCGGTGACGTAGGTGTTAGGTCAACAGTCTCATATTCTGTCTCTTCCTCCTTTGTTTGCTGATCCCTCCCCTCCCCCTTCCATCCACCCTTTCCTGAATAATCCTCACCCAGCAGATTGAGTTATTCACTGCTCTTCCTCTTTTGTTTTCCAGGGAGAGGAACGTCCGCAAGCACAGCAAGCCAGGAACTGTTCCTGTGGTGTCTGAGAAGGCGAAGCATGTTGTGACTGTGGTCAAATAGACAAGAGCCGGAGAAGAGAACTCGCCCTGATCCAATCTCATGATGCTGCACTCATTAGTGCACATGAAAAATGATATGTCAAAAGAGCTTGAGTGGAGTTCAAACCCTCCCTTACTCTCTGCTACATACCTGGCCAGTCGCTCCATAAGGTGGCTGTGATTTCCTGATGTTTCAGTGAGTTACAAATTTTGTCAAAGTTAGACGATCTGACGGATATTTCTTGAGAAGCATACCATAAGAAACATTTGGAAAGTGTTTTACATCGGCAGGGGTTGTTTTCTCCTTTTTCCCTATGCTGTAACAATTTTAACTGAGGTTTGTAAAATAACCTGCCTGAAAGAGAGCAAGGGCAGATGTTTTGGCTTACTAGCAGTAACTTTTGTTCCCTGATTTTCCATGTTTCCTTTCAGTTTTGGAATATCCAATTACCTATGGACTAGGTAACATTTTTAGAGAACATACTACACTCAAAATCTGTATGTATATGGGACCGACACTTTATTTGCTGATGTGAATTTATAATAAACTTCCTAACTAAGTTTTTGCTGTGAGAACATGTCATTTGTAAGATCTTGATGCTTGACTAGTTGCAGCAGATCACTGCAATGGTGCTAATTTACTTACAGCCCTAATGAGGTAGAGGCTCTATCCTCTTAATTTTGTCCTTCAAATCCTATCAACGCTACAGCCTGAGAGAGAGAGCTGTCTTTGCGAAAGGGTCGGAGATCAAGAGAGGGACTTTAGTCAGGGGTCAGAGCTGAGAAAGTCACCTCATGAGTGGCAATGGAAAGGGTTTGCAAGCGGGTTGACACAAACATGAGGGTGTAATCAAAAAAACTTGTTTAATACAGTGAAATGTGACACCTGGAGTCGATTCTGGCTTATTCTGTGACCCCATGTGTCCACAGTTGTTAATTCTTGGAAAATAGTTTGAAATAGGGGTGCAACTAACAATTGCTTTCACAATCAATTAATCTACCAGTTATTTTGTCAATTAATTGATCAATCATTTGTTCTGTAAAATGTCAGGAAATAGAAAAGAAAGTGCCCATCACAAGTTCCCAAAGCCCATGGTGACGTCTTAAAATGTCTTATTTTGTTTGACCAAACAGTCCAGAACCCTAAGATATTAATTTTAAATCAGAAAATATTCACATTAGAGAAGCTGGAGCGATATTGTTTCACAGTGGAGTGCATCAACACAGCTGACAGGCCTTGTGTAACTGTCTGAGCTTTGTTTTCTTCCATTTATCACCACAAAACTTCTTAGAGTCCGCCAGTGTGTAGTGTACACTGCCACACACTAGTCATATTCTGTGTTTATCTTCCCAATTCACACCCCCCCTCTCACAGTGCTCATGATCTGGTTATGAAATATGCATCAAGCTCTTCCTGGTACAGTGCTGCTCCAGCTGCACACACAGCCCCTCCAGTCCGCGTTTTTGCGGCTGCTGTATCTGCCTGCTGTCAATGAACATCCAGCGCGTCCTCTCGGTTTTATTCTTCTACGTGTTTCCATCGCTCCGCCTCTTCTTCCTACCCCCTCTCTCTCTCTCTCGCGCGCTCTCTCTCTCTCTTTCTCTCATTGCATCCATTTTTGTGCATTTAAGAAATCTCCAAGAATTACCAACCTGGAGGAAAGCGAGCTAACCAGAGTGACAGCAGAGGAGGGTTAAGGACTCCCAACGAAAACAAACAAGGACGGAGCGGGCACCTTTTATTCCAACATGCGAGTGAAACCTTTCTAAAGGATGGCAGCGATGGGTTAGACAGGATTTAACATGACTGCAAAATAAAAGGCAAGAGATTTTTCTACTTTTTTTTGTTTGTTTTTTAAATCCCTGGATGGATGGAAGGCTTGGGTTTGGAATACCTGAAGGTTGTAGCCATACAGCCTGTGCACTCTTGCTTCTTTTAAGGGCATCTATTTCTAATCTCGAGTGTTTTCTATTTCAGAAATGTTCATGTGTAAATTTCAACCTGCAACCGCTTGAATATTGCGAGGTCCCTGTTTGCAGGCAACGCTGATTCGGCTGCAGCGTATTTGATAACCCCATTATGAGCATTTAATAGATGAGGATGAAGCCTGTAATTAACATTTTGACGCTTAATTCTGCAGCACAGTGTAATATGTGCATGATAGGCTACTCCTAACCAAGATGTCATGCCGTCTGTAAGCCACGGTGCCTCCAGCAAATCCGACCGCCAATTTGAATTTTGACGGCATGAAATGTAACCGAAATATCGTCCGGAATGCCGCTGGTTGACGGTGCTTTTCTCGTCTTTTTAGCCACTGTGTGTAAAAGATGTCTGCTCCACACGGGCCCCGGGGCGGCCCTGGCCCTGCTGCTGCTGCTACTGCCTCAGCGGCCGGCGCCATGCCGGAGATGCCGGACCTCAGCCACCTCACCGAGGAGGAGAGGAGGATCATCCTCGGTGTCATGGACCGACAGAAGAAGGAGGAAGCGAAGGAACAGTCGATGTTAAAGTAAGAGAAGGCGGAGATAGCGGAAGCTGTTGGGTGCTGTTGGTCGGCGGTGAATGACCCCGGGTGTTTGTGGGTTGTTATCACAGTGTGAATTTGTATAATAGTCTCTCTGTGAGATACTGGTGGATCATGTTGCCTCCTGACATCCAAGCTAGAGCTTACATAGTCCACTACTAGCCGACAGGACCAAGGTGAGGTGAATCTTTCCCTCGCCTGGGTATCATCTCTTGACTCCCCCTTTAGAAAATACTTTATTTGAATGACTGAGTATCATTTTATAATGCGGCATACACTCCAACTTCTTCCCCCCCCACTTTGTTGTAGCTATTGCTGTACTATAATGGGCTGGGTTAGCAGCAGCGGGCGCCATTTTCACGTAAAAAGCACGCCAAATTGCTTAACCTTTCCCCACGAACGTCACCGAGATTACACAATATGACACACTGGAAAGATCATTTAAGGTGTCCTTTGTGGCAATGGCGCACGCGGGGTGTGTGTGATTTCAACGTTAACGTCTCGGTAGATCCTGTCTCCCCACCTCCACCCCCACCCCCACCCCCACCGCCCCGCGCGCTCCTCTTGTGTACAGATGTGGCTGGGAGCTGTTTCAGCACCACGGCGCTGTCCACTGTAGGGTTTTAGTTTTTAAGGTGGACCGGACTGTTTCCGCCATCGTCGCTTTAACCTTTACTGTGCGAGCCATAACTCTGCTTTATGGTGGAATATTGCATTCTATCGTCTTGCCCTGGTCATAAAAACACACTCAGCTGATCTATTGTTAATTAAGAATTTAGTCTGACCTTCTTAGGAAAGCCAGGCTAATGAAGAGAGGGGGATTTCGGGGCGGTGGCCTTAAATATTTCCATCCTGTTAATTTTCTTGTAGTTTTCCCTCTTCAATGAAAGGGATGCACATGCTTGCATGCTCACAAACTTATAAACATATTTTATTTGAATGCAGCACAGATATTAGGCTACATTGCAGGTGACAATTGATGAGTAAGTCTATCCAAATTTTTGCTAGAGGTCTTTGGCAGGTTTACTGTTGCTGCAGCCTCCCAGCATGGCTAGTGACATTAGTGTAAAAGATGTGTGCCATTATCACTGGGAGCTTTTTAGAGGCATTAGAGGTGTTGTTTTCCATCATCAGGTAAATATTTGCACTAAGGCAGCATTCCTAATGGAGTGAAAGTTGTGCAATCCCTACCTAGTGCAGCTGCATGACAAACATGACTCATGTACTCCAAGACACGGCTACCTCAGCCGCTGCGGTGCGTGCTGCGTGAATCATCCAGGCCTTTTCTGCCTTCCCTCCCCTTTCACTGCCCTCCCCCCCTCCCCAATAGCTGAGTGTTTTTCCTATTTCTCTTTCTCTGAGGTAAAGGGGATTGTCAGTTTTAGTCACTCTTAGTCTGACAGTGATGTCAAAGCCTTGTCATGACTGAGCATGGGCAGAAGAGGCTGTTCTTTGCGAGGGACATGACTGACTGACTGACTGGCTGTCTCACCATAATGTTAGGTAACTCTGATTGCAGGCCACGCAAGCTGAAAGCATTCAAGACATTGGGAGGTCAAAAGGGCCTTTGTATCAATTGCTTGCGCGCTAATTTGCATAAGAATTATGTTTCCAGCATGGCTTCTCTCCTGCATGCCTTGGTTACCTGGGGTTTTATCACGTCAGCAGGGCTATACAGCAGACGCTTAACAGCTGACAAAAGGCATGGAGTTAATATTAATGGCTGTTGTGTTTGAGAGATTCTGATTGGTTAAAAAAGTGTGCAGCAGACCTCTTGACTCCTTTTTTGGCCCATTAAGTAAAGTTTTCTTTCAGTATTTCATACAGCAAGACTATATTGGTTAGTTTTACTGTGTTCTGTCTATATGTTACTACAAGGTGACTCATCATGAGTCATCAAAACAGTAAATCCCCACTTTCTTTACCTATGAATCACACATCCATAACATATCCTAAAGCAGCATTTATATACTCAGCCCTGGCATAGGTACAGCTGCAGTGGATTAACTTGTCATTGGATGGTTCGTAGCAATTCCAGCAGGAAACGTACACCCACACCGCAACATCCAACCCTATAGTCCGTGCATCTGAACTGTCGCAGTCACGGTCCAATCCCACAGCGGCTTGGATGCCTTTTTGGGAAAGTGGCAGTTTGAACATCGAAGTGTGTAATCTAACAGAGGGAATCCTGGGAGGATGGAGGGATGGAGAAGAGAGAGAGAGAGAGAGAGAGAAGCCTCCAGCTGCAGGGCTTGCCAACTTGCTGTCATCTCACTGGAGGTGCTACAGAGAGTGTGGATGGAAATCCAGTGCTGCTGACTCGCATTGTAATTAGCTACTCTCTCTTAGCCTGCTCATTCTTAGCAGGCCTGTGTATGAGTATGCCTGCATGTAGAGAATGTGCTGCACCAATGAGAATCAATTTCCTTAAGTCCATAAGGCGGCGCTCTACATATCTGTAGCTCATTCTTAGAATTCTGTCCTGCAGTCATAGAGGTATATTTAGTTCAGAACCTTAATATTTCTACATACAAACACATGTACAGAGTTGTCACTACAATTAAGCGTGGCTCCAGGTGAATTTGTTCCATTAAACTGAATACGCTGGAGCTAACAGCTACCTTGGCTTTCCATGCATCAGTGGGTCTCTGAGCAGTACAGTAATGATGGTTATGGGACCCCCACCCCCACCCACCCAGACACAGTGTATCCCACAGGCAGGCATCAGCTACCTGTGATGGGGTGACCTATAGAACGCCCCAGGCTCCACTTCTCCTCTCTCCCGGCTCCTCCAGTCCTCTAGGGGCTGCTTCCTGGTCCTGCTTGGTGGCTAGGAGGGGGGAGCAGGACGGGGTAATAATGTTCTCCACCCTAACTCAGACTTTCTCTTTCACACCTCTACCCTCTAATGCTTTGTCATTGTGTCTGTTTCTCTGGCTGCATATAGTGTTACCTGTATTATAAAGGCATGAGCTGATATTCAAGCACACACACATACTATCTCACCACAGAAAGACAGTTCAACTTTGGCCTTTGGGTATCATAACGCATATCTGTGGGCGATATCTAAGCAAAAACTTGTCTTATTTAGCTGTCTTTCCACTTTAAAGACCACATAACAAGCGTCCCAGTAAATACCCCAGTTCCTTCTCTTCGTTGTGACAGTGTTCAACTCATGAATTGGGGGGACTGTGTCATTTGCTCAGGGACCTCCTTTGACAGTGCTAATTATACTGGCTGCCTTGTAGGAGGGACTCCCACTGAGATGCAGCTATTCCAGGGCTCTGAGGTGTCTGCCGCTCTGCCATCTATTTGGGCACCCCCATTTTTGTTGCGCAAAACAAAGGAAGCCCCGAGTGAATGTTCTGTTTCCTGTATCTGGGAACATTTAGTATAACGGCATCATGACAATATGGCAATGATATCATAAATTGAGACTCAATTACTGTAAACTGTAATTAAATACTAACAAAATGAGTTGTTGAAAGAGTTGGCGACCTGTTGTGATATATATATTGATATATAAAAAATATTCTTAGTAAAACTGTGAAACTACACTGTGTGTTAGACTTGGATTGAATTGGGGTACTTACAAGAGACAGCTATAAAAAGAATGGTCCCAATCGAAGCACAGAGGCCAAGATATCCTGACCTTTGACCCATAATATCAAACTCCTACAATTCCCATAATGCAACTTTATAGAATGTCTTTATTAGACCCCCCCATGCCTGGTAAAAGCGCATATTTTTCAATTAACCCAAGTTTGTAATGTAAACGTTCTGTTAAACATTTGTAGTTTCAAAGCCCAAGCTTTGATAACCCCGATGACATCATCAGAGTTATTTTTTTCAGTCTTTCTTTAGAGCCACAGAAGAATTATACAACTATTTTCACAGGCTGAGTAGTATTCTTCATAACGAATCAACTGATCTCCATGTGTAAAATTGGTTTAGTGTCCCTTTAATTCCAGCCATATTTCCCAGCCCTGTTTTAAATATTACCTTGTTGCTATATACACTGCTACACTGTAACTCTTTACAGTACTGCATCATCCCTGTTTACGCTATTACGCTATTAAGTGACCACAACTTGGTGGACAGAGACAAACCTGGCAACCCAAAGAAACCACACACTGTGTCAGCTCTGCAAACAAGAGCCAGCATCATAGCAACACTTCCTGGAACACTGTAGCCTGTATAAAGGAAGGAGAAGCCAATTCTTTACCAAAATCAAAGGTGAATGCCAAGAATTAAAAAAAACAACTCTCTGACCAAAACAATTATTTGGGAAAAAAAACTGTCATTGTTACGGAAGCAGTAAGATATGCAAAATATGAAAAAAACAATGAAACAGCCCTTGACTCAATTGCATCTGTGTAACGTAGTTTAATGCACAGTGCCCAGTAGTGTGTAGTTCTCTTACAGTCTAAATGACTATACCTCCATTGTAAACCTTGTACAACCTGCTGTAGCACTACTGTACTTAGTTATGTTCATGCCAATAAAGCAAATTTGAATTTAAAGAGGGAGAGAGAGACCTATGGTTGTGAAATGAGGCGAGGCAATGCTCAGAAGCTTCCCACTGGACAATATACAGTATACACACTCTCTCTCTGCCTTCCTCTTGTTCCCTTAGCTCACTCACCCATGCTCACTCGCCTTCCCGTGCAAAGAGCAGATTCTGTCATGAGTGTTTCAGAGACTCCCATCCCCCATCACTTTCCCCAAGGAAGAGAGGGAGAGCGAGAGAAAGCGGAAGAGTGGATGCTGTCTTGACTCTATAAAGCAGAACGCACGCCAAATGAATATATCATCATGCCAATTACAGTAACAATGTGTTTTTGGTTATGGAAGGTTGGCATGTTGTCAAGTAGTTTGGCTCAGCTGGACAGGAAGTCTGGTTAGAATACAATTGCCATCATAAAAATGATATGTAATATATGGAATAATTACAAGCTGCTCATAAGCTGTGCTGTTATGGGAGTGAAGTTGCATTACTGTAGTGTTGTAGTCCTTTGGTGCTCTCCTATCTATCTACCTTTTCTTTTCCATTACAGCCATTAACCTATCTGTCAGACTGCCTCTAGCCCTGTACTTGCATGTGCTCTTTTTCTCTCTTCATTTGCCTTTTCTGTTCCTTCCCCCCCAATGTCTGAATGTAGGCTAACTATGCTACAGATTTACCTTGGCTGTATCACACGACTTCCCTGTCCTGTCTTTGGCACTCAGCTACCAAACCCATTTGTAAAACCAGGTCAGAAGATAGATAGATAGAGAGATATGTTGTTTTGTTTTTAAAGCAGCATTCATCAGTTTTTTTTTTAGTAGAACCCAAGATGGACGATGTGTCTCCACTTCCTCCCACTGTACAAAAAGGAAGCCAAAATATCCTGGATACAGGCGCTGCCATCTTGTGCTGGTGACGTCATTAGGAGCCAGAGTCTGCGCAGTAATGATCCGCGTCGAGGTCCCGCCCATACACCCACCCGAACCAATCGCGAGCACACCACAAGTTGTCAATCATGACGTCAGACCCCCTTTTTATAGCATCAAATAACAAATTGAAACCAAACTTATCAGAAAAATGAACACTTTAATATACAGCAGCATGGTAAGAACTACCTTAAATAAGAGAAACCATCTTTGGGAACATTTTGTTTGATGTGTACTTTGATTTTTCAGTTTGGCCTGTGTCCCATCTGCTAACATGGAGGGGGCGGGGTTTATGACCTGTAGTGCAGCTGGTCACTAGGGGGCGATCGAGATGTTTTGGCTTCAAGTTTGGTAGAACCCCAGAACCAGCTGAACATCACACACGGCGCATGACGTTTTTACGGCTAACATGTTAGCAAACAGTTGCCTACTTACACATCCTGCAGAATTCATTGTTGGTGTAGACTAATTTAATGGCATTAGTTGACAATAAAAAAAAAGCTTCAATTGAACTTGAGGACACATGAGGATAAGCTAATAGAAAGGGAGACGAGAGGGCAGGACAAGAGGAAAGTGTAGGACAGGTTAGCACAGGAGAGAGGAGAGGAAATGAGAAGGGACGAGAGGAGAAGAGAGGACAGGAAAGGAGAAGAGAACATCAGAGAGAAAATGAGATGGGAGACTTTGACGTCTGAGATGCTATCAGGTCCCGTTGCTGATATGACAGCCTCAGTCCCCATTGACAGAGCAATCAGCCTGCCATCTCCCATAGCCTGCTGTTCTCTTGCGTGGCACAGCACAGCACAGCATCGGGCTCTTTTGTCTCTCAGGGCTTTGTTCTAAATAACATCTGCATTTGTCAGCATAGGTTTTATTCTCTTCTGGGCTCTTATCCCTCAAGCAAAGTTTGAAGGGATTTTCCTGGCCCTCACTGCGCAATTTGAAATGCCCTTGGTGAAACATGACAGTAGGAAAATATTTTAGAATGAGAAGTAGGTTGTGTTAACTAGTACAAGGGATGTTGAATATTTAGAGTAATGTACAATAAAGTGTACACTGCAGTGCAGGGAGATCCCTTTTTACTGTATGTGTTAAATAATTAGTCAACAGTGCCTCAAGCTGCTGTAATTGTTTGATAATTAACTGTATTTAAGCAGTTAATATTAGACTGGTAAAATCACAAGCAGATCCCAGCCAGAGAAAGCATTGTTTGTACTCCAGCTTGCATGTGAAAATGTAAATGAAAAAAATGTATTACTTTCCCCAGACAAATAGAAAAGTATAGGATTGCAACATTAGCGACTAGTGATCCTGGACTGAGTCAGAACGGAACCCAACCACAGCTCCAGTACTAGAACATCTGGCCTGTTGTTACATAAGCCTCCCGGCATGCTATACAAGAGTAGCCTGAATGAGACCAACACAATGCAATATAAGTAGTAGTTTAAGAAGAGGAAAAAAAGGAGTTGAATAGAAAATGCTAAAGGTAGCCTCAGCCAACAAGAGCAAAGAGAGTAGAAGCGTGAGAGCGAAAGGCACCGAGAAGGGGCCACTTTATCACGTTTATTGCCCATCCCCCGTCCCCATCCACCCTGAGTAGAGTCATTGTAGAGGAAGATATACAGCATCTGACCCCCTGAGGGAAGCCCATCGTTTCTGAGGAACATACTGTATATGCCTGCTGTAAAATAGCTGGCAGCGTTGATGTTAAATGTATCTCTAAAAACCGCGGGGTACTGTGATGGTACAAATCCAGCACAACACACTAATGGGCTTTACACCACACACACTAATTGAGGACGCGAAACAGGAAACATATTTGTTACAGACTTTTCAAACTGTAAAGGCGAGGCCATGGGACAGGTGCTGTGTCAGTGTAGATAGTAGTGAGGTGTGGTGCCTTTTCTCTCCCCTGTGACATTCCCCCAGGGTTTGTATTATGACTGTTGAACCCGGAAAGGTCAGAGAAAAAGACATCTCTCCACTCGGTACAGCAGAGGTCTCTAACCACGTGGCCATTATCCAGGCTTTCATTAGGACAGACTACACCGGTTAGTTCTTACTCTGTCAACTCTGCTGTACAACAGTAAAGTCTAGTTTTGTATGGTTAAGTGTCTGTGTATGCATTCACAGTGTTGAGCATGAATCCAAAGAATATTCTCTGTTTAAGTCGGTGTCCATGTATTTGAGAGACAGAGACTGAAAGCAGGAGAGAGAGACAGAGATACCTGGATAGAGAACAAGGCTGCTGAATGGCCAGTTACTAAAGGTGGAACGTGGCACCAGGTCATCTCAAGCTGATTGCACTCAAAGCGTGAGAACCCTCATGCTGTTAGTTGGACTATTAATAGTGGAGACATTCAGCTTTCTGCAGTGGCCGGCAAGCAGCCAGGCATCTAAACAGGCAGCAAGGCCTGCGGTCATTTAGGCGTCCAGGAAAGCCAGGCAGCAAGGCAAAGAAGCTTACAGGACAAGCTCCAGCCACCAATAAGACGGAAGACCTCATGAAGAGAGAGTAAATTTAGTTAAACAGAGCTAATGAAAGAACAATGAGATTGATACATTCATTCTTACATTTTTAACAACAGAACCATTTAATAAAACCAGGCCCGATTTGATAAAACATTCATCATAGCTCTTTTTGTCAGTTATCTTTACAGTTTGTACTGTGATCTCTCTTCCCAGTTTTCTAAAACTCACGGCATAAGGGGAATTAACAAGAATGCTATTGAATATTAAATGAAAAATTGAGCTGAGGGGCACACAGCTAGCCTGGCTCTGTCCAAAGTTTAAAAACTCTTCCCACCAGCACTATGTCATATCTTGTTTGTTTAATCTGTACACAAACACAAATGTAAAATGACAACTTATGATTTTAACTTTAGACAGAAGCAGGCTAACTTTTCTTCCTCCTAAGCTAGCTCTAGCTTAACATGTTGCATACGAACAGAGGCTGAGTGATATCTATCTTCTTACCTAACTCTCGGCAAGAAAGCGATAAAGCGTGTTTCCCTAAATGTTGAACTGTTCTTTTAATTAAAATGATTTAAATAAAAATCTAACTATTAATCCACACCTCCATCCATTTTCTGCCCCTTGTCTGGGTTCAGGTCATGGTGGTTTCAGGATGCCCAGTTCCCCTTCTTCCTAGCTCCTTCATTTAGTTCCCCCTGGGGTGTTCACAAACTCTGTCTGTTAATTCATTTATATTTTCATCAAGTCCAAACTCTCGTTTCAGCTTTAAGCAAGGTCCGCGCCTAGCAGGCCTCTCAGCAAGCTAGCGGCTAACACTGTCGCAACAGCTAAACTAACATCCTTAGATACAAGCACATTAGCTTAAGTGAATGTTGCTGCTACTAAGGAAGGAGTTCTTGAAGTTTTTTTTGGACCAGGACACGACTTGAGTAAAGTTAGACTCACCCTAGAATGCAAGCTCATACATTTCATATGGGCCACCTTAATAAGTCCTATTTTTGGTAAACTAAGAACCAAAATAAGCTAGTTTTCATGTTGCAGATTCTCAAAAAGAGACACAACACAGCACAGACCCTTGTTAGGATTTTTGTCCCAGATTTTGACCCTGTAGTGAGAGTGAGGCTGAATAGAAAAGTCTACTGGATATAGGCCTAAAATGTTAAGCTTGGTTACTTTTTTCTCATTTAAATTATGGTAATGAGATCCATGGGTATAAGAGCAGCTACTAACCCAAATGAATGTTAAAAGGAAAAGAATTAAATTTACAGCAAGCAATAAAAGGACTTGTTAATAGCCCTCACCCCACAGATGCTTTTCTCTGTGTGTGAGCTGGTTTACTATTACTATTTACTAGCGGTAGTTTACACAGGGCGCTCTAATCTGTCCTTCTCTGTGTGTGTTTGTGTGTCTGTCCGTGTTCTGCTCATTCAAGACTCAGCTGGTCGGAGCAGGTGCAAGCCGGTGACTCAAACACGTGCATGCTGCCGGTCCTTCTAATACGCCTTTGTGTGGCCCAAAAACTCAAACCATCCAGTGCTTTCTATAAACAAATGCGGCCGCCCTGTATTCGTCCAATAACTCACACACACACACACAGACATACTACAGTGTCAATGAAACGCCCACACACTCACACACATTAAGTCCGTGGAGGCCTCACAACCAGACAGTGGATTTTATTATGTAATGATTGGTGCAGTGATACTGTTGGAAAACTTTACATTTGCTTATGCAATTCCTGCTCACACAAAATACGTACTGTAATCACATGATATATTTTTATTATTGCTGTAAGACTGCCTGTTTTTAATGCTTTATTTTGTTTTTTACAATTAATTTCCTGTTTGCCCTGTGTATAATTCATATTCCAACTTGTATTGCTCTCTTGTGCCATCATAATTCTCCTCCCGTTTAAATGGTTATTGTTCTTAGAGGTCTGGCCATGAGTTAGATGTTCAGTAGCATTACAGTGCTTTACATGTACAGTACATGCTGCTAGAGGTAGATTACAGAAGCAGCCAGCTGACATAAAAAAGGGAGGATAAAGAGAAGCCATTATCATAACGTCACTAATGCAGCCCACTGTACACACAGGCACTACCATGTAACCTACACGAGGACATACTGTACAGCATAGACCACTGCTCACACTGCTTAGGGCTGGAGGTGGCTTTGTGGGAGCTTTAAATGCATTATTCCACAGATTCAGTATCTGTATGTGTGCACGCGTTAGTGTATTCACGGTTGCTCGGTTTGTGTACTCTTGCGTGTACTACAGTATCTACCATGAAAATAACAGCGAGGAGGTCTGCTTTTTCATCCCCATCATCTGGCACTGATCAGGAGAGAGACACAGAGAGCCGATGTTGTGATCCCGGGGTCGTGCTCCTCGACTGAAGTCTGATGGAGGATCTCCTGCTAATCCCTTAATATCACTCGTCCCACTGAGATACTGCCGCCATCGCCATGGTGATGCTGAGATGAAGGGGGGGGGGTTGTTTGCTGCACAGAAGCATAGAAATCCTCCTTTGTAAAACATAAATACAATCATTTGAAGTAGTATCTCATCTCAAGGCAGGAAATGCAGGCATTTAAAGTCACCAGGCATCAGGCCATGAGGAGGAGGAGCAGGGGGTTGCTGGGTTGGCTGTGTTTGCTGTAGACCGCGAGTAGAAGCTGGTCGCCTTATCCTTGAGTGGGCGGCCGCTTGGATGGTTGGTTGCCTGGCTGGTTGGCTTTAAATCTGTGTGGAGAGGCGGCTAATGCAAGGGAATCCTCTGATTTGGGATTTCACAGCAGCCAAAGTCCAGCAGATCATTCCACCATCGGACAGATGTTGATAGACAGCGAGTTCAAGTTCATTTCAGTCGTACAGTATTGTGGGCACATCTGTTTATCCTTAAAGCCCCTATGGTCCGTCTTATGTAGTCTATGCAGTTTATGATAACTTCATGGGGTAATGGATACCTCGATTCCTTGGTGTGTAACATCATATGGCATCTACAGCAATATTTCAGCAAAGTGATGGGTGTAACCTGTTTGCAGTGCGGTGATATCAGATTGCCCCTGTGCTTGTCTGCCTGTGTACACTGTACGCAGTTTAGTTAAGCAAGCTAATAGTGACGTGCTGTAGCGATGAATTGGGACAGGAAGGAGTAGAGCAGGCCCGGGCCAACAATAGGCACGGTATCTATTACCTCTCTATTGTTAGCCATAGCCGGGCTATTATTATAGCTCTGAGTGAGACACAGACAGCTGAGTGCAGTTTCAGTACAACCCACCTACTGCTCCCAGCCAGGAACAACAACATCATCGAGAGGTTTTTCTAGGTGTTTGAGGATGGCGCTGATGGGAGTGGAGTTGAGTGTGAAGGTTTAGATAGAGGCAGAGAATTGGAGTACGATCATGATCATTTAATTCTAGTAAAATTTAATTTTGTTTAGCTTTTTTTTAGGGGGGGATTAAGCCTGAGATGTTCCAGTTACATGATATTCCCTCACAAAAGAAGCCAGGAGGAAAGGCTGGAACTAGGCTTTTGCTGACTATGAGACTGGAAATAATATGGCAACAGCGAGACTGGACAGAATTGGTGCTCGAGGAGCGGTTTGATGCTTCACCATGTATAGTAAAGGGTTAGAAGAGGACATGGAGACATTCAGCTGTATCTGTCCGGCTATTGGAGCTAGAGATTGGGCTAGCGCGGAGGGCGGTGACCTAGCCGCGGTGGGGTTAGAGCTGAGTTTTCTGGAGCATTCCCAGTGGAGCTGTTGAGCCGTGTGGGAGGGGGTTGTGACGTTAGTATGGGACAATGTCAGCTGCCAAGAAAGTGCTGATCACAGCCAGAATAAAATGTATCTGTGTCAGGGTGAATAAAGTGGGCTGACAGGAGGAGCAGCCAAGCATTCACGTACAAAGGAAGACACATTGGTACACACACCATTACCAAAGCAAACAAGCAAGAACACAAACATGGTGTATCACTACCTCTGACTAAATGTTGCTCATATAGTTGATATGTTTCCACTGTACAATAAAGTAGCTGTATTCAAATGAATATTGTACATGTGTTTCCTGTAAACCTTGCATGGAAAAACACTTGTGAATGTGTGGGCTGCTGGGTGATTAGCTGACTCTTTGCCACTTGGAAATCTCTCAGGAGGGGAGATATGGAGCAGCTCAATTGAATCCTGGCAGGTAATCTAAGGAAACAGATGGATTTTAGTTATATTTGGCAGCAGATTAGCCACTTCCCCATTGCTCAGAAAATCTGCTGTTGCCAACTCTTGTTTGACAATCTGAATATTAGTCCTTGGTCAGGAGGTCTGGCTTGTGTGCTGTTAGATTGCCTATTCTGATGAGTGTGCCCCGCGGATTCAATCCTATCTGTGCTTTCTAAGGCCCAGCTGTGGTAGCTGGCCAACCCCTCCACACCGAGGCGCTTGCCCTCTCGCCGTCCCTCCAGCCCTGCCTATCGCGCTGTGCCAGCACCCCGTGCCAGAGGAAGTTATCAGCGCTCTATCCCCTGCCCCTAATCCTCTCTGAGGTGGAGAGAAAGTGTTAAGTAGCACTTCTTCTGGCATTTATTGGAGAGGTAGAATGAACAGGTGTCTCAAGACCTAATCGTCTGACTTTAAATGAGCTGCTATTTTTAGTGCACACTCTCTTTTTCTTGGAGATTTGCGGGGAATGTACAGTAGAGGTGGTACAATGGGAGATTTCTGTTTTATATATATCCTACAGGGATAACGCTGACATGGTCACACACTGTGCATGTTGATTTTCCCTATGTGGCTGGGTGGAGTACAGCAACACGCTCTTAAGGGGCTTTGGGTGGAATTTAATGTAGTTGAAGTTTCTGTAAGATTTTACAGTAATTTAGTTTTTCTTCCTACTAACTATCCAACATCTCCTTATTCAGTGTTGTTTCCACATGCTGGACATTCCTTTTCAAATCTGTGCAATATGGGCATTATTACACATTGTATAGACTGCATTAGTTTTATTTGGTTTGGTTTTGGTCTGGTATAAACGACCTGCACATAAAACACTTGAAAAAAACAAAAACAAAAGACACACACAAAAGAAATCCTAATGGCAAAAAAATCAAATAAAACAAACTATAAATAGCATTTAACACAAACAAGGTGTTGAAGCATGACACAGGAAAAAAAAAGAACTAATAATAATAAGTTAATATAACTTATTTCCATAGTGGTTCTGGCCTTCCCAAAATAACAATAACAACAAACACTGCTGTGCCCCTGCTGCATTACAGATTTACAGTCAGTGAAAGTTGTGACATGCAGATTTCATTACAGTACATATTACTCATTATACAAATAGTGCATTTTTACTAAAATGCTACACACATTTACCCATCTCTCCTCATTCCGTTTCCTTTATTAACATCGTACTATACTGCACCAACATAAAATTGACACCATACTGTTACAGCCAAGACAAGAACAGAATTCAGCAGTGCCACAGCCTCCAGTGAGAGATTTCCCTGTAGGTCACTTGCCTCTGAGTGAGTTCAGACAGACATTAACCTCATCTCCTGGCAGTACTGACTGGCTGGGATGGTGTTAATGATGTATGTAGTTGGTATTTACCCACTGAGCTAGATTACTCCCTTATGATCCAATTATCACTCAGAGGGCCTGCGGGGTCACTGCTTAGCCATGAGATCCTCTATCACAGATTTTCTACGTAAGTGTTGATGCCAAGACGGGGCTGCATCTCACTATCTGTTTAAACTGTCACGCACTGTGGGATCATGCCAATATCCTACTCTCAAATCGTTTGAGGAGGCATTTGTAGCATTTCATTGTAGCATCTCTACTGGGACGTGCTGTCAAGTCAGTCTAGCCTGCGCTCTGCAGGAACGTTCTGAGTGCAGAGCGAATACAGATCTAGACATACAGCGAAGACCCCTTCATCACAATCGAACAGGGCTCCACAGAAGCACACATTCACGTTTCAAGGGATATTTAGCTGTTAAATTGGAAGCCACGTTTTCTGCTGCTCATGGTAGTCATCAGTGAACAGTCACACTTTCCCTGAGGAGAGTGCAGCTACTGTACATCTGAGTGTATCCCTTCTGTTCTTAGCTATTCCACCAGCATCTGGCTGACTTTTGAGAAAGAAGTAGAAAGGTCCTGAGCAGCAGCCGTTTGCTCAAAGACAGGATTAGAGGGAGAGAGAGAGAGAGAGAGAGAGACCTTAGAGTGACTGGCTGGGCATGCCTGGCACACTTTGGGCAGGGGAGGTGGTGTAATTGGAAAGTAATTACGCCCTGGGTGGCATGTGTGGAAGCTCAGTACAGTGTGGCAGAGAATACTGTGTGTGGGTCTGCTGTTAATGCCTAAAACAAACAGAAGCAGATTGTTATTGTTGATCCACAGCCAGCAAATTGATGGATGCCAATTCATGTCATTTTTGACATTGATTAGATATTGATACAGCAGGTTGCGCAAGAGAAATGTAGTGTTTCCAAGCTGCTACCTACATCATTTTCTGAAGCTGGCACCTAAATATATTTTTCTGATCATAGTTTAAAGGACAAGCCTGTTCATTCCTTTGTGCCATAGAGCTTCATTGTTGTCCAAAAACTATTAAAAGCACATGAATGAGCCACGTTGTTGCGCTGTAGTTTATTTTGAGTTAATGCCCCAATGGTGCTGCAAACACTCACTGACACACCAAATGTGTATCAATTTGTGGCTGAAAATAGTCCCCGACAACTTCACTATTATACAGGGAGGCAGACTGTTGGTCTTGGTCTTTTCATGGGATTTGTTGACACTAAGAAAAAAACATTTCACACACCCGCAGATTACATCATTATAAAGAGAAAATAGAGAAACTATCATTAGCTAAGAAATTAATTTGCTAACTAACAGAGATGTGTGGCAGCTACCAGTAGAGCTGATAGGTGGTTCAGCTTAGCATTTCTGAGACATATAACTTCTTAAACCTGCATAGAGTGATTTTTTAATATTTTATTAAGTTGCCATGGCAAACATGTTAGCAAACAGTTGCCTGTTTACACATCCAGCAGACACAGAGCAACATCAGCATTCATTTGGAGTCGTGTTTGTGTCCACCTGATTCTGCTCTCCACCAACTCCTGGGGGACATATCTTGCTTTTTAGCAGCTAAATGCTCCTCTATGTTCACCGGCTAGTCGCTAACTTTGTCTGTCTGTCTGTTTGGTGCTGGGCAGGTAGGGCACTGTCAGTTTATTTAGTACTTTGTTGCTAAAAACAGTCTACTGCTGCTGGAAAAGCACTGATGAGAGCAGCGAGACTGAACCAAAACAGTAAAGTCGCGGGCTGTAAAACCAAAACAATGAGCTGAAAGAGTAGAGCAGAGGGGAACTGCAGAGTCGGGGTGATAAAGTGTTTCTTTAGATGCACAATGACATTCATTTTCTTCAGCTTCGGTAATTTCTGAGTTGATTTGACAATCAGTGCCCAAATGTTTTGACTACAATATCAATGAATGGCCGTGTCCTCTGTGCCAGGCCTTAACTTGGCATCTGAGTTTTACGACTTTAAGTGGGCGGGCTTCTGTTTCTGCTGCCCATCACAAGTCGTTAGATCATGCACATTAGCTGTTGCTGGACCTGCTGTGGTGCATTTGACATGTTGCCAACCTTGTTCTGGGTGTGGGTAAATGTGATGATTCAGGGCTCGTTGTGCAGCTGTCACACCAATGTATTTGCCTTAACACAACCGTGGCAACGGAGTAGCAGTTTATGGGTGAAAGAGCGATTGCACAGTTTAGAGGGAGGTATGTTTTAAGAATCATCGTCTCCTCCTCCCCTCCCCTCTGCTTATTAGCAGAGATATCTTCAGAGGGCTCAGATTAATTAAATCTCTGGGATCTTATTAAAATGTTCAGGTCCTCATGGCAGCCCACTGTGTAATTGTCCTGCTGTCTTTACAGAAGGAGCTGCATCAACCCAGCTCTCCTAGGGATCTCACTCCCATCTGAGTTGGACGAAATCCTCAACAAGAGAGTGGCTGACTTGTTTGCATTTACAAGGAAACCATATATTTTGCTGCATGTACATTTTGGTTTGCCTTTCAGAGTCAGTGTTAAGTAATTTCTTAACAGGACAATGGGTGTGCTTCAAGTAGATTTTAGATTTTGTTGACATCTTTGGTGCTACGCAGTGGAGCTACAGTCCAGAACATGGGCAGCAATGGTGTCCATTTTCTCTCTTTTTCTGTTGATGATGTTTGTTCTTTGTCTATTGTTTTTTGATCTCCTCCACCTCCCAGTGTGTGTGGGGTTACTGGTGCATTTATCACCTCCTGTACAAATTAGACTTTTTAGCAAGACAGTCCTATCAGGTGGCAGGACGCTATGAAAAGCTTTCATAAACCGCTTGTAGTTTCAGCTATTGTTGTGTTATAATATTTATTATAACAAATTGACAATACAGACTAAGAAAAACCTCAGACTATGACATTAAAAGTTGTTTTTATATGTGCTTTTACTCAATTGCTTCAAGGATTCCTTTCTTATGTCTGCAACTAGCAAATATTTGTCCTTATTGAATAATCTCCTGTTTAGTTTCTGGACAAAATGGATTAGTCGCTTTGTCTATAACATGTCAGAAAGTTTTAAATATGAGCATCACAATGACCATTTTGTCTGACCAAAAGTCCAAAATCCAAACAAACAGAAAAAAGCAGAAAATATTCACATTTAATAAGCTGGTACCAGCAAAAGTTTGGCATTTGTGCTTGAAAACTCGACTTGAACGATGAATTACCAAAATAGACTGATCGATTCATTGACTAATCCTTTAAGCTTTAGTGAAACAGTACTGCTGAGCATCCTGCCAGCTAGTTAATTTCATTTGTAGATGACTAGAATGAGATCCAGCAGGGTTTTGGATGAGTAAAATAACAAACGGCTCCTGAGCATTACTTTTTAAACTACTCACACTTTCAGGACTTTTTCGTCTAGAACTCCAGGAATCTAGATCTTAGAGCTTTAAGCAGCACATCTGTCCACTAGAGAGCAGTGCAGCATCAGTCATTGTCAGACCTGGCTGCCTCTCTATGCACAGCCAGTGAAGCAGAGAAGGCTGAAACCCAAATACAGAGCAAAATAACAACAGAGACTAAAAATAACAGCAGCATGTGGCTGATTAAGACTTAAAACTGCCACTCTGACACAAAATAGAGAGAATCATACATTGGGACACAGAGATGCTCTACACAAACCTTTTCCTGACTCTGTACCAGTGTGTGTTTTCTATGGGGGGGTGGGGGGGGGGGGGGGGTCATGGGAAGCAGAGTGCAGGTTAAAGAGATGGAAAACAGAGACTGCATCTGCCCTGCAGGCCTCCTCAGTAGCCAGGATACTGAATACGTCACTTGTGACATTTTACACTCACTCATTTTACTGCCCCATGTCAAATAATACACTGTGCACTCACTCCCACTCACATATGCACACGTATGAGTACAGTACACACATGGATATGGGCACATACACGCAGATGCATTGACGGATACTCACACACACACACTCTGTGCGGCAGCTGTCCAGGCAGGCAGGCAGCAGGCTCGATCAGATAAATATGAGGCTTGTAATGCGACCACAGAGACGGGGCTGATGGGATCAATAAAGAACGGTGCTGCAGGTCATCGGGAGAACACAGCGAGAGGATAAATATGGACTGGCTCATCGGAAAACAGAGCAGCGAGACTGATGGGTACACAGGACTATATCTTCTCTCGTGTGTTCTCTCACCCATCTGACACAGATCAGACAGACAGATTTCTCACTCTGGTGTGCTCTACCTCTTGCTAAAGTAAACTGTTGGGAGGCTTGTTTCAGCCTCAGTATTTGTTTGGGAGTCATCCACTTAGCGTGCACACTGGGATTTATCTGAAGCACTGGATTTTTACTTGACGGAAAGTTGTTTTAAGTGGACATTTTATTCATTTTCCAATAGATTTTGTGAATGAATTCTTCATTATCAGGCACCTATTATAGCTGTAGTGTGTGCTAACTGTTTTTAGTGGCGAGTTTTAGTATCACATGGTCTGAAAGCTGTTTCAGAGGCTTTTCAGTTCTTCAAATGGGAAACTTTGAGGCCTCTCTGTGTTTTACATCATTGTAATTTGAATATATTTGGGCTTTGGGCAGTAGGAGGACGTCACCTTGGGCCCTGGGAAATTGTGATGTGCATTTTTCACTATTTTCTTAACAATGAACTGATTAGATCAGATTAACCAATAATGAAAATAATCATTAGTTGCAGCCCTAATACAAAACCTGAACGCTAGTGTTGATATGCGGTATCAGACCACTAATACAGAATGAGATTAGTAAATGTTGCTGTGTCTCGGTCAGAGACAGACACAATCCAATTAGCACATTCCATTTCACACAGCTATATAAAGCTGACTATGTACTTAAATAAGTGGTGATGAGGTGTGTGAAGTTCTGACGTGTGATTCTCAGCTGCAACTTGTCCCTGTTGTACTTACGGTGACATCAGGAGAGAGCGGCTGAGCTGGCAGCATCAGTGTTGTTAGATGGTACAATGCTAGACAGTCATGTGGTGGCTGTGCTGTCTTGGTTATTCTGGGTACACCTATTTCAACTCCTAAAATAATTATGTAAATAAGTCTTTACACTTTCAATATGGAGTGTAAAGACTTCGCATGTTTAGTGACACTCTATATGATAGCTGTAGCGCTTTGGTAGCGCCTGCTCTTGTTTAGTTTCAGATGGTCTTCAAAGGGAAAGTCTACTTAATAGATGATGTTGTAAGAGTCATAGCAATTTGTCCTCTTTTTTCTTTTTTGGCTTTTTGGTTCTGATTTATTCTCTTTCAACCGTATATACAAAATATAGAGTTAATGAATGAAATGTAAACATTATACAATATCATCTGACATTGTTAGTGTACAGGCAGTGGTGGATTGAATATGATTTGTAGATACAAATCTATGCCCCACACATGCATCAGTCTCTATATATAGTCCTTAAAGTACTTCCATTTGTAAATCTAATCAAGATAGGATCAAGTGCATAACTTATTTCCAATCCTGTTTTTCGATGACTTCATGTTAAAGGGTCAGTTCACCCAAATCACAAAAGACATGTTCTCACTTCCCCCAGTGGCACCTTGCCATCTAGATAGTTTTGGTTTTATTTGCGCAGGGTTTAAGACATCCACCTGTGTTATTTCTGCCGCTACACCTGTACAATGGGGGTGAATTGAATTTGCTTTTGGTGCTCACTGGATTTAAAAATCACGTCCAACAGCAACAACAACAGTTTTCATTGGAACAATTTCTTCTATAGCAAGTAATTCCAATGAAAATTGTCAACAGTGAAATCTGTGGATTGTCCAGAGTAACCAGGTCATTGTTTGTGGAATGTACATTTTTTAAATGTAATTTTTAAATTCTTAGAGCACCACGAAAGTCAGAAAGTGAGAAAAATGTTTTTTTTTAATCCAGGTGAACTGATCCTTTAACCACAGTTTAGAACAAAAAATGAAGTGACGTTTGCATGGGCTTTACTGAAGCTAGCTATTTAGCTGATGCGTTAATGGCCACGCAGTCAGTCATAATGGAATCTAATTTGCTCGGCTTAGTTGAACTTTATACAGAATGAGCTGCTGCTTCCATCCTCACCTTGCGATGCAGCTCAGTGTGCAGTGCTCAGATGTCACTCAGCTGGACTGCTTCTGCTCGCTGGTTACTCTGAACTTGTGCAGATGCGTGGCTATATTCCTGGGAACTGGTGGATTCATGGTGATGGGGCCACTATTAATTATGAATGTCTCTTAGAAAGACATGTCTCTTAGAAAAACAAAATAGTTTGTCCATGCTAGTGTATGAGAGAGGGTGTTACTCACATGAAGCATTTTTAAGTTTAAGTTGGTCCAAAGCACTTACTTATTTTATCTTTTAAGTCATTCTGAATGTTCATTTTTTTCCCATTAACTTATTACCATTGTCATCATTGCATTGTCATTGTCATCAAAGCACCATCTATAATATCCTGAATATTATTCATATCATAGTTAAAGTATTATTTATGTCATCTTTAGTGCTATCAGTTGTGTCAGTACTTTGTGTCATTTAGATTGGTTTCCCCATCTCTTTGTGTTCTGTATGCACTGAGCTGTGCACACCTTTTTATTTTTTTTATGTTTTAGGATCAAAGAAGAACCAAAGCCTCAGCCGGCACAGTAAGTAAACTGCATTACCCAGAGTGCTCTAGGCTTTGACACTTCTTCCTGTCAGTCGGTGCTGTGTGCTTCATGTGGCTTTCTCCTCTTTGTCTGGGAGGAAAATGAAAGAAATGTCACTAATGTCATGGAAAGACGCTGTGATTGCACAGTGGCATTTTATTTTTACGAGTTTTGAATGAGTAGCATTGACCAGATTGTTGAATTCTGTCCTGGACAGTAAACAGCCGACTTCCATGACATCAGTGACAATAACTTTTCCTTTCTACCAGCTTTGTTATAGCCAGGCCCCCAAACCCTTTACCCCTTGCCCCTGGTCTCTAACTGGCTGCCCATTCTCATCCAGTGTGTCATCTGCACTCTGATTGGCTTGTGCAGCCTCGTAATTCAATCACAAATGTGGACTACATGCACCTGCCCTGCTCTACTGTTCTGTAGCTGCATTTTGACCACCTGTAGGGCCAACAAGTCTGATAACCTGACCCCTACTGCTGGAATAAATGACACTCCTGTTGCCCTCAGCTGAGCGTTTGATGCAGCTCTCATTTCCATTGGCTGTAGAGCTTTCCTGCTTCTTCTCTCCTTCCCTCTACTGTAAGTCTGTCTATATCATCTTTCTTTCTTCTTCAATATTTCTCTCTGTATTTCTGACACTGTGTCTGGTTGTCAATGTTCCACTATTCGCCGCTCTGCCCGTGTCCCGGCCTTCTCCTCTCTCTGCGCTGGTTGTAGTGAATGTCCCTGCTATTGTTCACTTCTTAGAATCTGACCTGCCTCCTAAAATCCCCTCATGACTCATTGCGATGTTCCAGTTACACTTTGCTTATTTGAACAGGTGGTTTAGTGGGATCACTGAGCTGGTAAATAACGTCCTTCAGCCCCAGCAAAAGTCCCAAAATGACAAGGAGCCAGAGCCAGACGCGTAAGTAATAGTACAGACCCCTTTTGATCTCCTCCCAGCAGGAACAAACATACAGTGGTGACCCCAGCAGCTGGACGCACAGTATGTTTGACCCTAGTGGATATTAGACTATGTTACACAACTTCTCAGTGTGTTTGTTGAAGCATTCAAGGAGAGAGTGGTGGTGTGGGAGCGGTGTGTCACAATGGATTCTACTTTTATAAATGACATAATGGTAATGCTTTGTGAGGTGGTACCAGTACCAATATACTAAACTCAGGATTCATACAGCTTTTTAAGAGTAAAATTCAAGCACTTTTCAAGCACTTTCAAGGTACCTAAGCCAAACATTTCCAGACTCTGGAAGCCTTTATCATCACATCTAAATTGTTACTATAAATGCCAGGAGACAACAAACAAAAATGACAACGGGATCATTTCATTTCAAATATTGAAAGATTTTTGGTTTAAACGAGATGAAACACCAGATTAGGTTGAAAATCAAGTATTTTTCAAGTAAATTCAAATTCAAGCATATTCCTAACCTTGAAAGCATAACAGTTAAAATTAAGCATTTTCCAAACTTTCAAGACTTTGTACGAACCCAGTAAACTCAAGAAGAAACACCATAGACATTATCATTTATGTTTGTGTATTCCTTAGCCCTGATCAGGACCATCATACTAAAGTATGTCTCACAGTTGTGATCAGGGCTATTCATTTTATGCAATGTCAGTCTAATGCATCAAGTGTGTATAAAAAATATAAAGAGACTGATGAATTTTAAGCCTTAGTTAACAACCCTAGCCCAGGCCTCCTCAGAACTGAGACCTGTAACTGTAGCAGTCAATGGCACCTGCTGACAACTGACATAAGAAGAGGTAAATCTGGCTTGTAATTTGTGGTTTGCTAACAATGTGGTGGAGAGTAGAGGGGAAAGTGTTTTTTGAAACTCTGTGTAATCCCTTAAAATACATTTATTTATTATATAATTCATTGATTAGTTTTTCTGTTGGAGCGAATGGCTCAGTCAGCCATGTTGTATAGTTTTAAGAAAGCTTCCCAGAATACAAAGTCAATCAGGCAGTTAGTTAATCAGAAGAGTTTGAGGAATAGAGCTGTATCTGTATCACTTCCCACTTTTTCATGTCAAAACGTCTGCCGTGAAAAAGCTGCATCCCATGTAGTTTTGCTAATTCCAGGTCCCTGGTATAGTGCATGATAGCTAAGTGGTATGGTACTTAACTGGAACTGAGCCATCTTCGTTAATGTTATTAGCTGCACCTGTGCTTTTCCTGCTTTAACAAGTCACAATGTGTGAATAAGGTTGTCAAAGCGTATCCCTGGAGTGAATGGAATTGAGCAACTTCATGTAAGTTTTAATTTACCTAAAATACATAGCAAATTTGTCCCAAACTAATATTTTTATATGGCTGTGTTATGTAAAACGGTTTGCTTCCATCTACAAACCGACAGAAAATGAGCATTCAGCTCTGCAGCACTGTAGAGCGTTTAGCCTGTTTTAGCTTCATTTTCTCGGTACAGCCCACAAAGGTAGGCTACTTTATACGGTTCAGTGTCAATGCTCTCATCAAACTCATTTCCAGCAGCAGAAGCAGAAAGCTGTGTTTAGCAAAAAAAAAAAAACTTTGATAAACCCCCACTGTACGCTACATACTCAGCACCAAACAGCAGCTAGGCTAAGCTAGCAACTAGCTTGGGCAAATAGTAGAGCAGCTAGCAAGCTGAAGACCAAACCAGAGCAGAAAGGTGAATGAATATTGGACATAATTTGTCAAGTGGACAGAAACTCTACTCCAAATGTACGGTAATGTTGTTCTGTGTCTACCAGTTGTGTAAATAGATAATTGTTGGCTAACTTATTAGCCATATCAACTTGTCAGGGCTGTGGGATTGTTAGCTTGCTGTGTTGTCCTTTCACTGCCAGGTGGCCAGTAAATCGATAAAGGTAACATTGGCTTTAAGTCAAGAGCTAGAAAACTTTGTTATATGATATGACTGCTTAAAACAAAAACCCAACCTGAATTACATAATTTAAAATTGTTTAAGAGTAGAGGAATCGTAGGAAGGTGCTTTTAATAATGGATGCTGTGACTACTCAGACATATAAGCCAGTTAATACACTGTCATGTCTATGCTTTCAGGGCCAGCGTGATATGTTAAGGATGATAGAGGAGTTAAAATTCAGCTCAGACAGTTTGTGGCAGAAGTAGAATCCAGAAGCTGATATGTCTGGTCTGTCATATGTCCAAGAGAGAGGTTCAGGTTACCGGCTGTGTGTGGCTGCTCTGGTGCGGCCCAGAGGTAAGAGAGCTCCGATACGGTAGCTTGGGATGGGACAATGAGCAGCGTATGATTACTCGTCAGCAGTGTCGCCTACATTTGACCGTGTTTGACCGAATAAATAAACCCTCTGGAGTGGGCACTGTGTACCAGCTGCCACTTCAATCTATTCTTACTCCACGTTTATTCTTTTTTTTTTCTTCTTCTTCATTCCTTACTTGGTAACTCTTTCATTGTATTTAAATCAATTGCATACCTGTCTCTTTCTCTTCTTAAGCTGTTCATTCTTGCTCCTTGTAATTGTGTTCAGCTTATAATCAACACTTTTAATGCAGACTACAGTCAAACCTGTGAAAGTGGCTGTTTTACAATATTTTTTATAACCTCTATTTAGTCCCCAAGAGGGGAGTGAGCGTTAGAAGAAGTGACCTAATACAGAGGAAGGGAGAGGTGATCATTGATTGTCTTTAACAGCTCTTCTCAGCGACCTTGTCTGTCAATAGAGCAGTGGCCCTTAGTCCATGTGGTGGCCCAGGATCGAGTGCATGTCCCTGTAAACATTTGAGACTAAGGGGAGATTAATTGAGAATAAAACATGATGATTTGTAGTCTTATTTCCTTGATCCTCGGAGACGGTGGCTTTACCTCTTGTATCACAGTCTTCATCACTCTGTCATCAAGCCCTCTGTCAGTAAATGAGATTTGGTGGGATCTGTTAAACAAGGCTACATGCTAATCTCTGCTTGGTAAACACACAAAGGCTGTGACACAATTAGCCCTTTAATCCCTTAGTGGGTACAATGAGGGGCATGCCACTGGCACTCTATCTAATGTTTAGATGGCACAGAGAGTCGCTCACACAACCACACACACGGATAGCCTTCAGGTGGTGTGCGGCCATTACATTTGGGCTCTAAAGGTCTGGTTGTGGGTAAAGGAAGCACGTTTATCTCAAACACAGAGCTGTATGTGGTAAAAGGATAGCGCTGCTCAATTATTCACAAGTGCTAATGAATGTTGCAGGGGATATGTGGGGCGAAACCAATTCTAATCGCCATATTATGAAGTCAGCCCAGTGTTTAGTTTCCAAGGAGACGCTCAATTGACATGTGTCATACAAAATGCATGTGAAGAGGCCATGCAGGTTTTTTTCAGTAGCCTCTCAGGACTTGTTAGGAGTTAAGGATCTACTGTATAAGATCAGGTGCCATCTATAGGACACAGACAGTAACACAATAGACACTGCACTGACAAATGCTTAATGGATGCACTACTGTGTGTGACCACCAATGATTTCCTATAAGTAATACAATAGAGAAAGTATAATTGTGTGTGTTGGCAATATTATCTAACTGTATATGGCTTTAGGGTGTTTCACCTTACAACTGTCCTGATATAGAAACGCAGGTGCAAATGATTCATTAAACGCAGGGGAACATGAGAAAGTGGAATTAAGTGTTGTTCTTAAACTTGCAAAGCAAATTTGATACCCACAATCCCTGTTTTGGGAGAGGTGCGGTATCAAAGGAGGAGCTCAGCTTTGAAGCTTCTGAGGTCATGGTGTCCGCTTTTTCTTTTAAAACCTCACGCACTACACAAGTCTGAAGTTATATCAGTTAGTCAGCTGATATTAGAAGCTTATTGTGCAAGTGGGATTTTGAGACCGGGACTGAACACATCAGGCTGGTGGCAATCAGGAGGATAATTCTGGTGCACAAGGATTGTTGTTATCCAGCTCTGCCATAAACATATGCACGTGTCTGACAGTTAAACTATAACAGAAAAATAAATATTAATTTATCCTCTATGTCAAGGCTAATACACAAAATTAGTTTGTGTGTAGTTGTTTCACTAAAACATTTAAAGTAAAACACAGCACTTTTTGGATAAAATAAGGTTATATACTGTATCCTTAGGTCAATGTTATTCTGATACATGTGTATTGTAAAGGTCCATCTAGGGATGGGCATTGCAAATTAGCTTAGGCTATAAATGCTGTGGTATGTTGCATTGGTTCATGCTATATACCTGTCCCTATACAAATAAACATTAAATGAATCAATAAATCAAACGCAAACCATTTTTATAGGTCAACAAACCATATCTCTCTTTTCCTAACCTCTGTCCTTCCCATTCGCTTACAGGAAGTTGCACCAGCAGTTTGAGTCGTATAAGGACCAGGTTAAGAAGATGGGGGAGGAGACTAAGCCGGTTCAGGACCAGAAGAGCGAAGCCCCAACCTGCGGGATATGCCACAAAACCAAGTTTGCCGATGGCTGTGGCCACCTCTGTTCATATTGCCAAACGAAATTCTGTGCTCGGTGCGGAGGACGAGTGTCTCTGCGGTCAAATAAGGTAACACTGGCTCACATGCTAGGCACTCTCGATTTATAAGGACACACACACATACACACACACATGCAGATGTCCCACCCTCAGGCAAATTTCTCCCTACGCTAGTATTTGAAATCCAAGGTTATGAAACATTGCAGTGAAATCATAATCTGGGAATTGAGCCAACAGTGTCTCTAATGGCAACTACTGTTTTTCAGATTATCAACATCTACTCCAGTCAGACACTCTCTGCATGCCTTTATTCTAATTCTGTTCACTCTGGTGTGTTGATTCACAGCTCTAGATTTCCTATTCATGTTTACTGTAACTTACAGTTGTTCTATATCACCACTGGAGGGAACTGTTCCTCCTTTTCTTTTCCCATAAAGGAACCTGATTGCTGCTTTTGTATAATGTGGCCCTCCAGTGCTTAACTAACCTCTGTAAAATCCTCCCCACAGACTAAGCCAAAGCTTTTAGTATTAGACTGCTTAAATTTGAATCATGAGCTTGAGTGTTTTTATGCGATGCCATCCAATCCTTTGCTGTTGGAGTATGTGACAGTACTATCAGGACCTACTAATGCCACTCACAATCTCTCTCTCCCTCTTTCTTTCTTTCTGCTGCATTCCTGCTCTCATGGAATTGCAACAGGAGGACAAAGTGGTTAGCAAATCCTTTTCTGCGTTTCTTGGAACTGTGTCTGAACACAAGCATTGTTCATGAAATGCTGTGATATGTATATATGCACATACAGCAGCCAACCATGACATGAAACAAACAAGAAAAGGCCTGATTAGTCTTGTCTGTGAGTTTACCATATTGTGCTGAAATAAACACTGAATAAACATAAATAAAACCAAATAAATACTGTTTTAAAGAGGGGAAAACGTTTTTTGATATAATGCTTCTCAAACAGAAACAAAGAGTATTAAAGGACAGAAGACAGCTAGAATTGGAATTAAAAGGGATGAAGCTCAAACAAGACTCAAGGAATGAAACACACGCATGAAGTTAAATTTACCCGTCACGAGGAGTCTCCTCAGACTGTGAAAACAGTTGTATAATATTTTCTGTGGCTCTAGAGGGAGCTTTACAAAGTTTGAAAAAGTAACCCTGATGATGTCATCTGTATAGATTTCGACTTAAACCTTAAAAATTTTAATAGCAAGCCTGTATTACTGGATTGAATGACATGGGTGTTTACATTAAGCCATTTGGAAGGTTAGGTTTAGGAAAAGATCATGGTTTGGGTTAAAATAAGTACGTTACGTAAGTCACATATGACTTATGTAACTTAAAACTTTAAATAAGTCAATGTTTTTACACAGGACACGAACCTTGGCCTGTGTTGGTTTGACCCATCCATCCACCCCAATCTCTTCATACTACGTCACACTGCTCTGGCTCACTGAATTAAATGGGTGATGACATCTTCCTGAACCTACTAGTAGGTTTAGTAGGCCCCTACTAGCTCATATATTTGGAACAGATGTGTGATGATAATGCCTATTCAATAGCCTGATATCAGTCAAATGGGCTGTCAAATTGCACCTTACCTCAAACATATAGATTGTAATGTACCTGTAGAGCTAATTTGGATTATTAGGCTATCCCATTGCTGATTAATATTTTGTCATAATATCCAACAAGCAGTTGAGGGAAGTAGCTTTTCTAACCTGACTATTGGTAGAAAGGGTTTTGATCAATATGAAATCCCACACCCGATCCAAACTATCCCAATTCAATGCTAATATGTAGTCCTGCATGTAATGTAGCGTAGAACAATAAGGATCAGAAAGGGAAAGCTATAATGACTGGTTGTAGTATTAAATCCCCTATGGGATTATCTATATTTAACCAGACTATTGGTTGAAAGGGTTTTGATCAATATGAAATCCCACCCCTGATCCAAACTATCCCAAATCACTGCCAACATGTAGTCCTACATGTGATGTGTAGAACAGTATAGATCAGAGAGGGAAAGCTATAATGACTGATTGCAGTATTGAATTCCCCTGGGGATTATCTATATCTATGCTACTAACCAAACAAATACAGCATCACAAAGATAGCCAGATGAACACATCACTGGGCTCATATAATTGTTCTTGTCTATGTATAACATAGATTTCCCATAGCTGTCTTATCTCTAACCTGCTTGTTTTTAGCTGTTGACTGCCAAACAGTAACCAAACAGTCTATAGGCCACACTGGTGGGAAGTCCTTACCACCAGGTTTGATCCAAACAATGGGGCAGCAGAAACACTGGGAGAGACCTCTGCCCTGCTGCTCCCTCCATTGCCAAGACCCCTGTTATACAGGCTGCCATTGTTCACTGGCAAATAATAACTGGGATATCGGTTACCTTGTTGTACAGATGGTGTTGAGTAATAACAGTGGCAGCAGGCTGGCGATGGACAGTTGGGGCATTGGCAGAGAGGCCCTGGGATGTGCCACTGAGGCAATGCCTGCTTTTTACCTGGTGGTGCTCTGGCCTCCTGGCACTCAAGGTCAATTCTCCATATAAACTGGGGACAGTGATGTTAATATAGTGTTGCTCAAAAATTAATTGAATAACACTTTGAAATGTAAGGACACTCTATATCTGTGTATACTGAGATACAACTACAAACCTCAAAGGAAGATGCAGGAGTAAACATTTGATTCCAGTCCAGAGGAGATACGTGGCTCTTTTGTCAGCACTCCACTATCTCTGTGCTTGACAGTACTGCCATATTTCAAATATTTTTGCAGATGTGCCTTCAGAATAAGTTGAAAATCCAAGAAATAGCTTATACATGGACTTGTCTTCAGCAGGGGAGCAGAGTAAGCGTTTATGGCAGGATACACAAGTTCAGATGACGCCGTCAGTCAGAGAAATGGAGAGCCAGCATGGAAATGAGCAGAAGAGGTGGTGAGAGTATTAGGGTGTAAAAAGAGGTGGGTTAGTTCACTAGTCATCCTGTTGGGTATACATAGTCTGTTCTCTTTTTATCTGGTAATAGAGACCAGTGTCTCACGGCTGACGGGCTCGTAGGAGCCAACAGGGTCAGCAGGGGCCAGTGAAGGCAGGGGTTGGTTTTTAGCTGAGGTCAGATGAAAAGATTCTCTTTCAGTTCTGTGAGGAGGAGACGTCACTGAGCTGAAGTGCAAGTTATCCAAGTAGTAGTTTGAGTAGTTCGTAATTGACCTGATGTCAGCATGGGTGACTTGAGTTGGTTGGACGCCATTTATTTACAATCAATTATTTCGCAAATGTATTATCTTTTCATTGGCATTTTAGATTAATGCATAATTGAAATGTTTATCTGGGCATTTGGATGAAGAGTAGAAGTTATGTAGATGGTAGAATTGTAAAAAGTAAATAGGTTGTTTATGGGCTGTGAATGTTGTTTTATGCTAATTTTTAGCCCATACAGAGGACTACACAGGGCATTAGTTTTGAGTTAGATTTGTGATACAGTATTCACAGTAGCCCACCAGGACTATTGTGATATTGATTGCTGATTGCTTTGTGTGTTCATGCTTGTACTCACAGATGGACAGACGCTTTGATTACTCTGCCACAAACAACAAGGCCACATTTTGGTATACCCAACCAGCTTGCCTGAAAGCTTGTGTGTCAGTGAAAGAGGTGGCAGTGGTGAAATCTGCCCTTTTTCCATCCGTCTACTCTTTCCCTCTCTCACAGATGGTGACAGCAGTGGTGAGAGAGATCTTGTTCTGTGAAACGCCATTGAATATTTACAAGTCTGTATATCTGGAACAGCTAGCAGAGTTAAAGAGCTGGTAAAGGAATGTAAGCTTGGAAAGATGGGCCCAACTGAAGACTAACAGCTCTGCTCAAGAGCCATGTTTAGCTGAATCTATGACTCATTTGATATGGTCACAATAAATCACTTTGCCTTATCACAACAAGCTGAATAATAGATATAGAAACACAGATAAAATATCTGTGTTGATAATAATCACTGCTTATTGATTGTGCCAGGTAGCTTAGCCTCTAGATACTTGAAGAACAAAGTATAGAGTGACATTTTGGGGGTAAAAATATAAAATGCCTTTGATATAAATAAATTGTATGTCAGTGTTGTGAAGTCTTCAGAATCCCTTACTTGTAGCGGTGGAGCTCCCCACTATTTCCTCTGATGTGGCTTCAAAAGGGCCCGAGGAATCAACAGTCTCCGTGGAGGAAGTCATTTGTGATTAAAGCAACTCTTGAAGATGTTACATGTGCTTCTTGGCCCCTCAATATTTCTGCTATAAAATAGAAGGGGAAGTTCTACAGTACTTTATATGGTCCTTTTTCAATTTTAAACAGCATTTTAGTGAATAGCATGTTGTAGCAAATTAAATAGATTTGTGAGTCTCTAAACAGCACCACAGAAATCATTCTCATCATTCAAAGATACCATATGCACTCTCTTCATTCCATATGCTGTAACTCGTTGCATATTCCAAATTTTCACTTTATTGCTGGTTTTGAGAACAGACATTTATAATTATTAAAATGTGTTAAACATAAAAAACACAACTAATGTACTACCAATGTTGATGTAAAGAGCTATGAACATGCATTATCTTTGTAGCAATGAAAATAGTGATAGAAATCCCCAGGATATCATTAAATGTGTTATAATGAAAATTCACACAAGAAATCAATGTTCAGCACCCCAAAGTGCTGGAAGTTGTGGCACACATCATTTACATCTATGCTGCAGTTTGAAAACATATGGCTAAGTATACATTTTCCTTAGTCGTATTCGAGATTTTTATGTTTGCAGAAAGATGCACAGCTCTGCATTTTCCAAATTGGCTGTACAAGGATTTTTACAGGGTGCTATTGCTACATTGTTAGCTGTATTTGCCCTGATACTAGATACAATGCTGCATATGGGAAAGATGATGGGCATAAGGTTACTTTATGAAATGCTGTTTCCAGATGATAATGTGGAAGCTTGATTTGGTTTGACAATACCCCCACCCCCATTTCTAATAAATATCTTAATTGATATGTATGACTCACTAAGCGCCCGTTTGTTAGAGATTTAAAAGCTAAAAACATCTTGTGAAAAATTCACTCGCATCACCTTGAATGTTCTAACATGTCAATATTTAAAATCGTTTTAACCCACATCTACAAGACATGGCCCTGCAGTTGTCTGGCAACACGAAGAGGCACGCATGACGAAGGCGATGACAGCAGCTGTGCTCTGTGTTGAATTGAAGCCCAAGATACGGTCACAGCACAGACTGAGTCAGGAAATGACAAAGTGTGCTTGTTAACGCTAACACAGGGAAAGCAGTGCCAGTCAGTTTTCTGCGTAACCGCGTTTCTCTGCCTGTCTATTGGGCTGTGGGAGCAGAGCTGGGACGCGCGCGCCGCATATGTAATGAGCTCTCGTCAACTCCGGCAGAGGAGCTCTGACTCTCTATTACAGATGAACTAATACAGCGGTGGTGGGAAACGTAACGTGATTTGACGCGTTATTGCTCGGCTCGCATGTTTTCTCCCCGTAGACCTTCTGACATTGAGTGCGGGGTTGTTTGCACGGTGTGATGGATCCAGTGTAACGATTCAAGATTGGAATCCGTTAAATGAATTGGCGTCTTCGGATGCTGTAATTGCTTCGCTGATGGAACCGGAGAAGAAGACTGCGTTGGTTTTCTTGGATCGGATGTGGTCAGTTGAGTCCCTGGTGTAACCTTCACGGTGTTTCCAGCAGCCGCTGTCCGGCAGGCAGCCTGTTGTCTGGACTTGGAGCTGTCCGCGGTGCTGAAGGTCGGCAGTTTCTTCGTTTTCAGGAGCAGGAGCTGCAGACAGTCGTCGCCACATTAGCAGGACTTAAACGCGGCAATCTTTCTGCACAGGCACAGTGTTTTCTCTCAGCGGCACCATGGGTAAGCTGAGTGAGCATGAGGCTGTGACTGCATCGCGTTTTTCACCGGTCATTTTGTTTGTCAGAAATGTGACCATTTCAGCACTCTTGGGGAATATGTAGTCTACTGCTCCTTTCAGAAAACCTGTCCACAGACGGTTCAGTCGCCCTTTTAGAGATGGATCATGTCTGTCAATTTAATGCTTTACCGACATTTCATTTTGCTTCCAAAAATGACATGTTGTTTATGCACGTTTATTTAGGTCCGAGAGAGGCTGGAGGGGATGTGTGTCTGACAAACATTTGCCATTTCTATGTAAAACCATATTTTGGATTCCTACAGTATTTCCCACCTCTTCCTCGTGTCTCTGAAATTCAAACAAGGAACATAAATATTCATCAAGTCTATTATTATTACTGGCGCGCACACTAAAATTAGAAGCTCATTAAAATGTAATTCACCACGTGCAGCCAGTGTTGGAGCATGTGAATGTAGGCGCTCCCCTTTCATTTTCATTGGCCGCCAAATAAAAACCACACCAAAATGCCATGTAAACTTTTTATTCCGGACATCTGCATCAAAAGCCCAATTACATATACAGCTTCCACTGGGCAACCCCCCCCCCCCCCCCCCAAAAAAAACAAAAAAAACAAAAAACCAATAAACCATACATATTAATTTATTAACTGGATTTAGGTGTATTACAATATGCATCTATGATGTAGAAAACAGAAGAAAAATCTATGCAGGAACATGCACTTTATACAATCTTATCCTGCTCCTCAACATAATCGTAAAAGATCATCATTCATAGTTTCACCTGTCTTGTTATTCATTGGTCTAGATATGCATTGTAATGTCTGTCATTGCAGCCATCACACTTGTGTAGCCCCCAGCGGTGGCAATACTTTGCTCTGGAGTGTATTAGATAGTGTCCTTATTGATGCCTGTGTGCTTAAGCTGGACTCAGTCCAGACTGAGATGTTCTGAGGAACACTCCACTCCCAGAACAATGAGTCTTTAATGAGTGGTTCAGTTCACCTCAGTTCAGGTGAAAGAAAGAAACACCGAAGCAATATGATACCTATGACAGGTCATCTACTGCCACATCAATATTGCAGCATGTGCCATCTCTAGTCTTTACTTTAGTAAAAATACCAGATTATTTTTCTGGTATTTTTGCCTTTTATTAGTTAGCTGACAGGAAACTGGGAGGAAGGAAATTCAATGAAATGCAGTTTATGAATTGAATCAAACCAGGGGGTTCATGGTTACATTGTATGCATCTTGGACCACTGGCCAACCAGGATGCCCACATCATTACTTTTAACTCTTAAAGCAAATTAATACGGCAGTGATGACAATCACTACAAAGGCCCTCTCTAAACAGCCTCCTGTGAAATCAAGAGAATCATTTTAGCAATTATATTACATATACTCATGAATGAATTAATGTAAAACGAATGAATGTAAAAATGTCATTGATTTAATTTAACATTGGAGCTGGCTTTCCATTTGAGCACACTGTGATATGCCTGGAAGGATACTGCTGATTCACTCTGGAGCCTCTATTAAGTAATGTTGTAGTGCAGTTTAATGGCCACAAGAGAGAGCTCAGTGCTCTCTCTTTCTGCAAATCTAGCTGGTTTTTGTGTGAGTGTGTGTGTATGACTGCCCCAGGAAAATTTTGAATGGGGCCGGCAAAAAGGGTACATGTTATTTTCTATATACGTAGTATATATAGGGTAGGACTATTCACCACAAATGGTGTTTTTCAAAATCTATATCACTTCATCTTTATAAGACAGGCCATATGGCACACATCATTTTGGATTAGATAAATATTTTTTGTGAAAGATAGTCTGTCCTTCAGTGGCATCCTAAACTGGTGTATGTTTTGCTATTCTCCCTCTTCCAAGCAGACACACATTTTTTTGTAAGATTATATTTGCTGGTATCACTGAAAACACCCTCGGTCTGAAGAGAAAGTATTAGAAAGGAAATTATTTATTGATCCCATGGCACTGGGTGTTTGTTTCCCTTAATTCAGTGCCTCAGTAAACAGCCTATAGCACATTTAATGGAGTATATATCTTCCTGGTGTTTGCAACGTGTGCTACTGCTAGGTTTTTAGCTTTCTATTTTTAGCTGCAGGTTCAATGACTATAAATTGTGTAAACACAGGGAGAAATGGCCCTGCCCGGGGGCCGCAGCCCCCAACCCCCTGCCTGCGCTCAGCCGTGAAGAGTTAAGCCGAAGAGAAGTGTGTGTGTGTGTGTGCGTGTGTGTGTGTCTTTGGAGAGTCTTGAACATACCTCTGGCTGTTACAGCTGCTTGACCTTGTCGTGGAAAAACTGCCTTTACTTTTAAGTTGAACAAAATACAAGAAACACTTACAGATCGTTGAGGAAAAATATATTGTACAATAGGAGATATACAACAGAAGTCATCAGCTTTCTCTCTACATCTCAAAGAGAAGATACAAGAATACAGCTCTTATAGTATTTTGGAGACAAAGAAACTCTTTTCCATTGGTCAGTGCTACATGGTTCGATAGGTTTAAACCTATAGGAACTTTGAAAAACATACCAAGACCCTTAATGCACACTTGGGGAACATAAAGCATCTCTGTACCATAACAAAATCCTCGTATTACCATCTGCCGAGCAGAAAACGTTTCCATATAAGGACCTACATTCCACCATATAGCTGACCTTTTTGACCTCACGTGGAGTCACGTACTTAACACACACCAAACTAAAAGACATGAAACTAGGTGAGAGTTTAAGAGTAGTAACATGAATAGAACTGGAACTATTAACTAATTAATGTAAATACACAATCATATAATTACTAAATATTAATAAGTATACAAACATGATTATGAATATATGATTAACGTGAATAAATGATAAGTTAAGAGACATAACAAAGTTTACTTTCACAACCTGTGTGTGTATCATTGTGCATACATGCATCTGCTGTGGAGCCTATGTGATCTATTATGGAATGAGGGGTATTTCAGTTTCCCATCAGTGTGGATTGAGCTCACGCTGTCTTTGGGCTGCGTCCCTAGATGGACTGTTAGCAGCCTCATGCTGTGTGATGTCTCTGCCAGTGTGACTAAAGACAGAAAAAAAGTGTAATGAATGAGACAACGTGTTTCTGTTACTGTCACATATCTGGTACTCGGATACAGCATGAATTTTGGCTATTTCTAAGATCTGAGAGATTTAAGAATCTGCACAGTCATTTAGTGTCATATAATACTAAATCCCATTTCAACCTAGATGCTGTTTGCATCTATTTAGCATCCTGTTACGTTCCTGGGACACAAGATGTCGGACTCAAAAGCACCACTCGATTCAGAACGTTTTAAAGAGTATAATGAAATTTTACTTGCACCAAAGTTCCAACAAAAAGCGCTCTTTACAGAGGGAAAAAATAAAGGATAACTCAAAATCACTCTTAACGAGGAAATAACCAAAAACCCTAATAACCAAAACAACTCTATACAAAATAATACAAAGCAGCAAATCAAACAACGACTTAATTAAACTCCACAAGGGTAACCTGAATCTATAGGACGTGACTTGCCGACAGGACAAGACGAACTGGCACAGGACAAGGGGGAACAGGGACTATATATATATACACACACCCACACGAGGAAGGGGAACACAGGTGAAACCAATCAGGGGCGGGGCACACACGACAAATGGCGGGAAACACAAGAGGAAGTCAAACCTGAACCAAAAGGGTGAGTCTAAAATAAAACAGGAAGTGCAAGACGGGACTAGACGAGAGTGAACATGACATAAAACTACCTAAACAAGACTTTAACAAATTTGACGGGACACAACACATCCTTAGCATAGGTTACTTTTTCCAACTCATATTCCACCTGCTTCTCCATCAGTTGATACAACTCTTTAAATTCTTGGGCCCGCACAGCCCTTTCAAACCCCCTTGGATAATCTCAAAATGCACTGTCATCCAGCTCAAAACAAAGCTGTTTTTATTTTGCAGTTCATGAAATGTTTTGGACGTATGAGGATTCAACCCAGCGGTGACATTTTCCTTACTTTTGCTCTTCCTGCCTAATGCACTGTATAAACATCCATTTTCATTCTGACTCTGTTCCAAAGTGCAAATCAAATCCAAGTATTGATGTCTGAGGCTCACTGTGCTCAACATTTACTGGACCCACGCACGTTTTTGTTGGCCTGTTTTTTTTGTTTGGAATACCAATATGCTATTAGGTATTCACTGATGAGATAAAAGAGCTCGACATGCGGAGTCCAAGGGCCGAGAACGTGGTTAATTATTATTGGCAGACCGGAGAGGTGCACAGAAACTGACTCTATGTTAATTGCAGTTTGGAGGGGTAAATATGTAGGTCATAGGCTGCAGTTTTCTGTGAAGGAAGTGGGCCATTTGAGAGAGAAGGGCAGTTTTCAGTAATTAACCACAAGTGGAACAGAGCTCAAACTCTGAAATGCATGTTACATTTGAATATTTCATTATTAGGATACATAATGTGTAAAGATAGCATCCCTCCAACTAAAACAGTTAATGTAAAATTAAATAGGTATGCTATTTTCACCTAATAGTGCTATTATTGGATAAGATAGGATTCATCCTGTGGTCATTGCTGTACAGGGAAATCTTTGGCTGGAAAAAAACTAACTCAAGTAGGAATCTTTTTCACAATCTAAATTCAGGTTTTTGGATCTGAAGTTGCCTGTATGTGCCCATCCTCCACCTCCACACCCTACCACTTAAATTACACCATGGTATTCATGCCATCCTCTGTCTCATGTATGCACCCATCATTTTTATTACAATCAATATATGTGTATAGGACCAGGTAACCTCACTTTTTTATTTTTAAGCAAATCTATCTGTATGATTTTTCCTTTCCTTGCTGCAGTGTTTAATATTTTAAACTTTTCTAAACTTTTTAAATCGGCCCATCTTGGATGATTTCTATGTAGTGATAACCTATCTGACAGGGCTTTCCCTGTCTGAGGTGGGGTACCTGTAACCTCTGGGGCCCCTGGTATCTAGTAACTTGTGACGGCAGATACCCCCATCTAAACTACTGGAAGTGTCGAAACACCCTGGCTGGTCTTTGGACCAGAAGGAAATTAGTCTGTTTCTAATTGCCTTCTCCATGTGATAATTCCATTTTGAGATATAATGTCAATCAAATTACAGAATGTGTGCACGCTCACATGTGTGTAAGTATGTGTGTAACTTCCAGGTGCAGGAAGTAGTGTGTGGTTGATTAGCTGGAAAACTGGCCCTGGTGGCTCCCGGGTCTTAGCTGATGACTCATGGTTCACTGCAGAGCTCTCACCATGACCCCAGTTAAAGAGGCAGTCATGGCCTCACTGGCTGCACTCCTCTGGGACACATAAAGCACAATTTGTAGCCTCCCTGCTTCCATTGTGTGTCAGCACAGTTATAGCCCATCTGTAACATTGATAGCTGGTCATAAATGCCTCATGTGTCAATATCACATAGGCCAGTGCACGCTGCCTGCATTGTGACTGTTAAGCTTTTTTGCACTACATTTAAAATGTAACTAAAATAATTCATCATTGCTTTTTAGCAGCTTTAAGATGGCTGCCACGCCCACATGCGGCAGTATGAAGTAAGGTATGCTGCTGTTCACATGTCTAGGTGATTTTTCCTGTGTTTCCATGCTCTAATGCAGATGTAGAAAGCACAAAACTCACTATCCTGTTTTTTAAAGTGGTGCTACATCCCTAAGAGGGAACCCCTGGACATCCCTACAGTACAAATCCATGACAGAACCAGGGATGGCAACCTTTGCAATGTCTGTTGCCTGACTAAATTTTTTTCCCTAAACATGCAATATCTACCTGCAGCTGCCAAGTCAAAGTGTAAATCTTCATTGCCTTGCAAACCTCAGTTTCTGTTTCATTGTATTGCTGCTGCCTACATTTTTCTTCTATGTTGTGTTAAGGCAGTGTAACTAGCCAATAACAGCCTAACCTGACACAAAATGGCTGTGGTTGAAAGCTTTGAATCCTAGTTTGCTGATTCCAAATTCCAATTTTATCTCCCTATTCACTCAGACATAGAAACAGAGATACACCCTGCTCAGGACTAGATGGGTACTGAAATCACTAATACTGACTACCAAACACAGTGTACTTGTTGCTGCTATCTCACGCTGCTAGTCTGAGGAGGATGTAGACAGCTGCCAACTGGGAGCTTCACGAGGAGGGTGTCACGGCGTAGAGGTTTATGAAATCCCTCCCAGATTTTGTACAAGCTTCTTGCCCTGACCATCCAGTAAGTCACTAGCTCAGTGACAAGGACATGATCTCTCAGCGACTTCCCACCCATGAACACTGACATGTTTGATGACTCAGCCAGCCACATGAGAGGCTGGGGACTGAATCTTAAGTTTTTCTGCTTTTTTCTTCTTCTCCACCCAGGCACCACATACAAATTCTTCTTTTTATCTGGTTGCTAGTGCAAAGACGTTACATGGTGTGCTACAGGTTGCCGACCCCTGTGATTGTTTGGTGTGTTTCTACCACAGCAGTTACCTCTCTGTAGCACCCTGTGCTCTGAGATAAGCAGTTGTGGTTTAGGCTCTGGCTACAAATCCAGCCTTGGAATTGCTGCAGCCAGTTACTGTACAGACCAATGCAGTTTAAGCAAGTTCAGTTAATCTAGAAACAACATATCAGTCATTTTTCATTTGATTCAGTGCTTACTGAAAAAACTGGCGAGCTACAGACCAACTGACCGTGGGTGAGGCAGCATTCAGAGCCCGCTCACACTAATAACGGTAATGCACTGACTCAGCACTGGGACTGTAAAGGCGGGGAGTATGGTGGGGGGCTGCAGTAGCTCTTGGCTGCCCTACTGGCCGTCTGGCCTGTCAATCATTTGGCAAGCTGCTAGTCTTCTCAGACACACTTAGATATCACTTGAAGTTGCTCGGTGTTAACAAGACAGGTGTGGTCACCTGGAGCAGGTCTTCGTGTTTTACTTAGTTTTCTCAAATAAAACCATACAAGTTTTCTCCACAAGATGATTCGAAACAGAATGCTGAGCTTTACCATGTTGTGTGTGTTTGTCTGTGTACGTGTGTGTATAGTGACCAGGGCTCCTGTCTACTCCTGGATTTATGAGGCTAATGTGGTGAGCTTGCTGCTGGGGCTGCAGTATAGTGCAGATAAAGGCACGACATCACAGAGCAGTAAAAACTCCTCGCCGGTCCTTGTAGAGCGGAACAGAGGGAAAATGTTGCTATTCTATTCTATCTTACCAAAGTGCACTAACCGCAATTGCATTATCTCTACCTACTGTACCTTCATTAAGATGTGAGTAATCTCTGCAATCATTAGTCATGTAGGCTCTGCATTGTTGCAGTTTGCTAACCAGGAACAAGAGTTTAATAATAATGTACTGCATCATAATGAATAAGAAAAAAAATAGCTTATGTGCAATGTGGAAACCATAGCACATCTGTACAAGGAGATCTACAGGGACTCACAGACTCAAAATGTATAATAATAATAATAAACTGAACCTATATGAGTTTACCTGTCAATGATATTAAAGGCTGCTGCATGTGTAAAATATTTCATCATTCACCTCATCAACATGAATTGTCAATACTGTTCATGAATATTATCGCTGTGGGGTGAAAACTCAAAACGAATTTAAACCCTGTTTCAAATCGAATTAGTCATACCTAGTTTCTGAAAAGTTGACAGTTTGGATGTGAAAAGATTTTCACCCAGCAACAGCGATATGCCTCACAGTTATGTTGAAGCTTTACATAACGCAAACACCCAAATCACTCGATTATAGCTCATCATAGGTTATAACACATCTGCCTGTCAGTCACCATTCCAAACTATTAACACCGCCCCCTTTTCTTCCCTGCAGGTTATGTGGGTATGCAACTTGTGCCGAAAACAACAAGAAATCCTCACCAAATCGGGGGCGTGGTTCTACAGCTCGGGGCCTGGTCAGGTGCGTGGCGTGTTTGAGGGCGGGCCGCAGGGGAAGAAGGCCAAACTGCAGGACCCGTCCCTGTACCCCTACCAGGGAGCCTCAGGGGACTTGACACCAGCGTCAGACAGAAGCAGACCTCACGGCGGGCTCCTGCCCAGACAGGCGTCCCTTGACAACGGTTCGGGGCTGAGGTACTCAGTACCTGGCGACGCACCCATAGACAGGTCAGTTCTATGTGTGAAAAAAGGCACACACCTACTACATGATCTGTATGAGTTACACTGAGTTGTCGATTTTATTGTGTAAAGTCAAGATTGTTTGATCAGGAAATAATGCATCACAGGTGTAAAGAACTTGCATTTGATGCCACTTCATGAAGGTGCATGGGCATAACAGCAGAACCTTTTAGCATTAGCAATGAGATATGTGGCCGTTATGCAGACCAGTGATTCAAGTCTAGCATAAGAGCAATCTCCCAGTGAGCCAGTCAAGGCCGCATATAAAACGGCTTGTACATGGAGCCCATGAGGCCTATAAAGGAGACAGAGACACAGATACTGTATCTGGCACTAACTCAGCAATTCTACAACAGTCATCCACCCACTCACTCTATCTCTTCTACACACACACACACACACACACACACACACACACACACACACACACACACACACACACACACACACACACACACACACACACACACACACACACACACACGTATGGTGAAGGGTGTTTGCAAGAATTTATACTGTCTCTACCTTTGAGAGAAACTGCTTTTTTAACAACTTAAATAACTGTTTTGTCATCAGGAATGTTTGTAGGCTAGTTCAGGCACTGCAAGGCCTGAAAATGAAGCATTAGTAACATGCTTTTGGAGTAGAAAAGCAAGAGCAGGCCTAATTGCAATGCAGAACATTGGGTTCCATTTGTCATATGCACTAAATGCCCCCTCTGAGTAGCACACTCTCGGATGCTGACAACACGGACATGCTGTGCTTGTGAATCTTATATCCGGTTGCTTGTTTCTTGATACTGGTGTCCAATAAGGTAGTTACTTTGATGTCCACATGGGGGCTCCTTCCTCTTTCTTCCTCCAAAGGGAGGAGGAGAAGCTTATAGTCAGTATCTACACACTCTCTAGAAATGTATTTCCAGCAGAAAGGCAGAGAGCCATTTCAGAAAACCTCTCTCATGTCCTTGTTTGCTCCTTCTCAGGGGTAAAGTAACTCGACATTTGTTCGGTGCAACCTTAGACTATATTTAAACTAAGCTATATGCGGACATGTACACGCTAATTAAGACTTTTCCCCAGAATATCTACAATTGTCTTCAGTTTGGGACAACAAACTGTAAAGTGAAATGACTGAATGAAGGTCATATTGGCAGTGGTGAAACTCTGGAAGGGAACACACCCCCTGTTTCTCTTGTGTTACAATAAGGCTGTAATATCAGGTTTTGTTTTCCATAACCCTTGGTCCGTCACAGGAAGCAGAGACCACAGACTAACAATTATCTTTCTGCTGCTCATCTCTGCCCACGATATCAGACTTCCCCATGGGAAGATGGGAAATGTGGGCTATGTGTTGTGCCATCCGGCGGAGAGTAAACTCAGCGGGTAACCTGAATCCACAGGGAGGGTGGCTCTGAGTTAGCCCGGAGTCACATATATATATATAAATATATATATATATATATATTCTGTGCACGCACATACACACATATAGGAGAGGTGCAGTAGGAAAGAAGGTGAATTTAACTCCCAATCCAGCCCATATCCCTGTTCCTATTCTCTGTTGACCTTGTAAATGTACCCTTGGTGGGCCACATCTCCCACTTGTATAGCGCAGGGACAAACCAGCATGCACAAGCCTGCGCCCACAGTATGTTTAGAGACACAACTCATTAGTTCTGTGTCCTCTCTCTGCCATTGCAACCTTGTATTTGCATCTTAATCCACTCAGAACCTGCAAATATTAGAAATAAACTCTTTGGTTTAATTGCCTGATATTTTGCTCCAAATGGATGTTTTGATGGATATGTCCAACATGCATAAACAGCAGTGAGTGTGGGAGATAAGTGTACATACTTTCAGTGCTTTCACAGTGAAATGAAGCTGCTGTGCAACTGTGACACATACTCACAAGCGTGGTTATGACTCCAAAAGAGACACATTTTTCTCCCCTGTCTTGGTAAAATGTTGTTCTTGTGCTATCCTTGTTAAATCTCTCATCCATTATGTTTCTATACTCTGAATACACACTGCACAGTAGCACAACACAGAGCAGAGCATCATCTGTAACTGCAAATTGTAATCACAGCTGCACTATATAAACCTTTAAGAGTGATGCAGGATAACAGTATTTTGTGTGTCTGTGCAACTGAAGTACATTATCTATCTTCTCCTCAAATGGCCGGCTGCTTTAAGGTGGTGTTAATGGATGATCAGCCTGACTATAGATCAGACTATAGATCAGACTGCTCCAAGCATTCAGTCATCCCTTCACTTTCTGTTCCAGGCCAGGCCCTCGTCACTGTATATTAATTGATTGCATGGCTAGAGAGGTGGAGATGGTACCAGGGAGGGATTCTCACTTTGGCATTGCCTACATACGCAGTGACACAACAGGAAACTGGCTGTCAGAAAATTCAAGGGATAATGCTGATGATGGATAACAGAGAGTCCATAAATAGAACTCCCACTGCATAAGCACCAAAACCCACTTTCATTAATCTTAAAGAATGTTTAAATTAACTCCTGAATCTGTTCTGCTGAAGAAAGGAGGGGAAAAAGCTGACAGTCTATTTATAAGGAGAAATAACTTGGGAAGGTTTCTAATTTATCTTGGTCTCGGAGGTGTCATTTGAATGAACACACAGATACGCTCGGACAGCTGCAGTGTTGGGTGAGGCTGATGAAACAACAATGATTACACTGGGATTGGAACATACTCACTGGTAGAAATTCTTCAGATTCTGCACTTTTTCTTTTAAGACATTCAGCTGGGCAGCAGACCCGTTCAGCCTGCCAAAAATGTTAGAAGAGGAAGAGGAACACACTCAGCCTAGTGCATGGATTTTGACAGAGTAGTGTTGTCTCAAATCGAAACTGGAAACGACGATTGCAACATTTGACCGCTTCTTCTTCTTTTTAACAGCGAATTGCAACCCGGCGGAGCATTATCGCCAACATTTGACCATGATTATCCCCCTCCAAAATATCTGCCGGCTTGTTTACTCACTGGACTTCAATTCAATTTTATTAAAAATGAACATGCTTTTACTTTTAGTGCTATGTTCACTGTAACAATGGCAACCGCCATTTTTATAGGTTGGTGGTCCCTCCCCTTCCACTATGTAGCCAAGATGGCGACCATTGAGAGTGAGAAGTGTCCAACGCTCCACACTCCACTTTTTGACCGTTATGAGTGCACCATCCAGATACTCATAGTGCACTGCATTTTGCCATAATTGTCAGTGTGAATGCACTTAATCACTTAAAATAGCAAGTGTAAGTATGGAAGAATGAGACACAGCTCTATGCTTATATTTAATCAGCCAGTAATACAACACTGCCATATGAGCCTATAGTAATTTGATCTAATAATTTACATTGACATGGAGTTCAGTTTTATCTAGATAATTTAATATAACATTTACTGACAAATTCTGATCTGATGATGCTGCTACACCCAAAACTTTGCATTGGAGTTCAGTATGCAAGCAACACGAGCGATCTGACACTGAGAAAGTTTTAAAACAAATCCTCGGTTTAACTCTAAACCACTTATTCTGAAGTGAGACCTAAAGTGAACATACATGAAATGTCCATTATAATTGTCCTTTGCATTGTAATACTGCTTGTGTGTACAACTACAGTGCGTGCAGTGGGTCATAGTTGAACTAGGAATTAAATCTTCAAACCCTAATGGATACTTACAGCAGAGAGTTGGGGTAGTAACATAAATCCATCCATTTTCTATACCGCTTATCCTCTTAGAGGGTCGCGGGGGGGCTGGAGCCAATTCCAGCTGACATTGGGCGAGAGGCGGGGTACACCCAGGACTGGTCGCCAGTCAATCACAGGGCTGACACACAGAGACAAACAAACATTCACACTCACAGTCACACCTACGGACAATTTAGAATCACCAATTAACCTAACTTGCATGTCTTTGGATGGTGGGAGGAAGCCGGAGTGCCCGGAGAGAACCCACACGGACATGGGGAGAACATGCAAGTAACATACATTTTCAACTTTATTTTTACTGTTAGATCAGTGGTTTGGATAATATGATTAGTGTGTAAACTTATTTGAAATTATTTGTGGCTTGTCCCGTCCCCAGATCTCAGCTAGGCATTTTTCACAGACGATATTTTAACTTGTCACAATGGGGAAAACACAGGTGTAAATGAGTGATGGCTGAATTCCATTCAGCTGCTTCAGTTTCAGGGTCCTGGCACACTGTCACAGTGTCATGGTTTGCTGGGACCCTTGATTGGAACAGAGCCATCATTAATGTTATTAGCAACACCTGTGCTTTTCATACTATGACAGGTCTGCTGTAAAAACGGCCTATTCGTTTGGTGAGTTACATGTTATTGTAACTGATATGATGGCAAAAATAAGACCCAGGTGGACAAAATCCTGGATCTTATTTTGATATTATCTAGCTGCCTCATGCATTGTAAAGAATTTTTCTGTAACTAAGAAATCTTTAAATTGATGCTGCGTGTCATGTAAAGGTTTTTAGTATCTTTGAATATTGAACATTTTGCTCTACCAGGGGCTAATTTTGAATGTTGTATACAGATGAACCTGGGAAGGGAGAATTGATTTATAATGTTTTATATAAGAGGCTGCTGACTAGCTACTTATTTGGTTTTTATACTTTATCTCTCAGGACTTAGATTTTGAAGTTGTAACACACAGACAAGCAGGTCATCTTCCTGCTAAAGAAATTGTACTTTAGACTTGCATATAGCTGAACACACTTATAGAAAACCTTCAAAAAGGTTAATAATAGCTCCGTGTTCAAGTGACTTTTGATTGTCCTGTAAAAATATTTAATCACATCAAATTCTTTGTGCCAACAGCTTTAAGGGACCTCTTGAACCTCACTGGATTCTTTTCAGCTAATTTTGACTCTTTACAGTTACATGCAGAACCACTGACTAAATACAGTGGAAAAAAACCCCAACAACAACCATTTAATAAATAAATAAGTAACCCCTCGGGAAGAACCCCCTTTTATGTGTGCCCTTTCCTCACAGACAGGCACTCTCCCGATCAGAGGCATTAAGACTGTCCTCTTATTACTGATGAGGAGCTGATGCTCTGGAGCCAGATATGGGATATAAGGAAACAAAAACCTGCCGACAGCATCGCCTCTCTGTCCTGTATTGTATTGTGGTCTATCTGCTGCTGTGCGCGTCCCACAGAGTGCATGAGAGAGGATGGAGAGATATGGCAAAGAGTGCGCACGATTGCATATCAGCCCCATAGTGTGTGTGTGTCTGCTTGTGTTTGTGCGTGTGTGTGCTCTTCATAGGCGACGGGAAATATGAGTTGAATGTGAGGCAGCAGCTGATGCGCCGGTAAGGGATGCTGCTGCTGCTGCTGGCTGCCGTGTAGGATGCTTCTCCGCTTCTTCTCTCCTCCGGGCGCTCCTTCGCCTCTTCCTGCACATCGAGAAGAGATTTTTGCTACAGCCAGAAGAAGAAAAGGCTCGTTACCGGCACCGGCACTACCTCGTTTTTCTCGCTTCAATTCCGAAGCATTATGACGGAAGGATCCCGCCCGGAATGCGTCTCATTTAAGGACACTTTTTACCAGGAGCGGCAGGAGAAATATGGAACTTGATCGGCGTCTTTTCTGCGTTTAATGCGCCCCGGGAGATAATTAGAACAAAATACTGAGGAGGTATATGTGTGGAGGGGGGCGTCCGGAGAGAGCGCTGGCTTTGGGATGTATTGTTGGTGAAAGGAAAAAGGGTGATCATTTACTGAGGATAAAAGAAAACGGAGGGGGAAAATGCAGTTTGAGACATTGCGTCAGTTCTGTAGCTCGGTTTTATCACATTTCAACGGGGCTTTCTCGGCGCCTCAGAACATCTTGCAGACGGAGCTGTTCGAGCAGGCGCTGAGCAACATCGGGTGAGTGATTCCTTTGTAAAGAAATGCCCTGATTTATGAGGAAGGGCTTCCCCGTTGGTATGTCAAACGAGTATTGGGGGGGTGGGGGTGGGGGGTTGAGGGGTGTTGCGTTTATCGATCGGCAGCCAGCCTGCGTAATAACAACCTACAGTATAGTACTGTTGCTGCTGCAGATATTTCCTAGCTGGATGATGGGGCCGATCAGTGATGCTGCCGCGGTTTGCTCTGTGCGCGTGCGTGCGCGCACATGTACCGCGTTTGGGGGCGGGGGGTGGGGGGGCGCAAAATGAACCGTTTAGGTAGACTGTGACCATGCTGAGGTGTGACTGCTGTGTGCGAGTAGCCGTGCATGTATGTGTGCGCGTGCGCGTATGCCCCAGCGCACGCTGCTGCAGCATGTGTGCCATACTGCCTCTGCTGCTGTGCCTGAGAGGAGAACGAACATGAGGGGGTGAAGAGGAGGGTAAATGTGCCTTTTTGAAAGAGTCCAGAGCTGGAAATGAGTGGAAACACCACCAACACTCTCTCCCTCCCTCCCTCTCTCTCTCTCTCTCTTTCACTCTCACTCTCACTCTCTCTCACACACACACACACACACACACACACATCTATACACACTCAAAGACATGCTATATGTTTTTGGAACAACTATAAGTCTATACAGAACAGGTATGAGTTACTTGATAAAATAGTGACAAAACTGCAGAATACCATCAACAAGCATGCATACATACAGGCTTCATATTGCCACTGTATTAAGACATCTGTATTGAGACAGCATTATACTACCATTTTAGCTAGCTACTGTACAGTTTTACTGCAACATACAGCCCTGCTGTATTTTTACATTTTCTGGAAAAGAAGTGCTTGTGTTGTGTGTCGAGAGAGAGAGAGAGAGAGAGAATTTGGATCTCACTTAGATGCATTGGAGCATATTATGATTAGTCTGCTAAATGCTCCGTTCCCCCACGGAGAGGCCCCAGTTCATCTGGCCAGGCATGGCTGTTAGACACATTATGCAGACTGCAGAAGGACTTCAGACTTGCAAACAGACTCACGTTCCTGCAGCCGCAGGGCCGAGAGAACATACAGGCCCCTTTTATTCCTTGCTATAGGTGCAGGCCCTGTATCTCCACACCATGCACTGTCTGTCTCCTGGGACTGCGAGTCTTTCCATCTTGTCCCCAACCCTACCGTCAGAAATAATTTACAGCATTGCTGGGCTCTCTGCCACCTCACATTACATGGCCAGACCACTCAGCCACTGGAAGGGCTGAACAGGGGGCTCTGTGCCTGGAAACTGTGATCCAGCAATCATCACATCTGACTGATTAAATTGAACTTATTTTCCATCGCTACCCTTTTTTTTTCTTCTTCTCAGCAAATTCCTCCGGTAGAATCAATCTCTGAATGGTAGTCGACGACAGGACTACTCCCATCATTTCTATGCTAAATTATCGTATTGTTTTATATAGTTGGCTAATTGGTACAAACTGGTAGAAAGTGTGTCTTTATTTTTAATACTGTTCCAGAACCTTAAGGCCAGTGTCAGCCTTTATGTCCACTCATTTCTGGGTCTGTAAGTAGTACCATATAGCTCACTGATACAAAACAACAACAGAACAACTCTCTGCAAACCAGCAGTGTGTGCTGTTATCAGTGGCTGGCCAGCTTGGCCATCCATTCGATCTGAGCTGTTTGTGTCTCTCTCTCTCTCTCTCTCTCTCTCTCTCTCTCTCTCTCTCTCTCTCTCTCTCTCTCTCTCTCTCTCTCTCTGTGTTTCTTTCCTGGCCAGGCCTGCTAATGGGCTGTATGCTTTTAGATCCAGCTTCCATGTATTATGCATGTGTGCGTCAGCAGAGGTCCTAATGGGGTGTGGGGATCTGTTCTTAGAAGGCCTGAATGGTTTTGAATTGAGTGGTCACAACATTTATACTGCAACCATACTCGCCCCCCTCCCCTAATAGACAGACACAATCCTTCCATGTACCCCCCACCCCCACTCTTTGTGCTTGCTTTCCTGAAATGCCTGTTACCAAATTGTGTCTGTTGGACTGGTGTTTGAAGCGATACAGGGGACGTTGAGTTTGTGGTACACATCATATAGTCTTTTCCCAGATGCTCCTTTTGCAAAGTGTGTGATAGTTTAAGTGAGATATGAATAGCTGCATTTGATTTTCTGCATAGATGCAATATATTGAAAGCAGAACTGTGTTTCAAATCCCGCATATTAAATAAAACCCATATTGCTGCTGTTTAATGATTCCAAACGGGCTGCACAATCTTGGTTGTGATTTTAGTGAGTCATCCTCATACTCACAGCTGTTTACTTTATCCCACACTCTATATTGTCCTCCTGCAGTGACAGTGTATTTGCAGCTGTGCACTTCTGCATTTTATTGCTTATATGTGCGGTACAACAAGTTCAGTCACAGATAGGAGGAAAACCAACTTATTTCCACCACTGTCAGTTGTACACTGATGGTGGAACTTGTCCCCTCCAACCACGGGGTTGCCATAGTGATAAGGTGTAATGTTTGATCAATAGAAATGATGATGTATCCTCCCTGTCTGTTAATCCTGATGTTAGCAGGGCCTGATTAAAAAGACGAAGGAAGGTATGGAACAAGGGATGTTATTTCTAACAAAATTTACATAAGGTGTAAGAAAAAGACAAGAGGGTGGAGCAAGTCACTTTCATCTCAAATCCTAGTGTGATCTGTTTGGAGACACACTTGCTTAAATGTCTTTTCTCTGCAGTTTTTGTCTGCCTTGACAAGTTAACAAATTTAAGGACTACTTGTGTTTATGGCAGTTTTCAACATGATAACATGCCTTATACATTTATATATTACTGATGGTTATTATGCTGAAAAAGCATGCATTGTCTGCATTATCTCAGAAGTGGTTAACCAAAAGCATTGCATCTGTAGCAGCTAATATGTCTGTACCAGTCCTAGATTGAGCTAGTTAAGCAATGTGTGTTAGCAGAGCAGTGTTACAGACATGCAGCTTTTTGAGTTCGGGCAATGAAACTAACCAGTTTTTTAACAAGCTACTGTAATGTTGAAAGACGGCTTACCTACTGGAATAGCTATGTTTTAAACTGTATCTTTCCTTCTTGGTAATACATCATTGACTGAAGTGGTTAGCAGGAATATTAAAGCTGTACTAACCTACTTTACCTACAGCTACAGCTGATGCTGCACTCATTACTATTATTATTATCTTAGATCTTGACAGCATCTGGACACATCTGGGCGTTTGGTTCCATATTCTTCTGTTCGGGTTCAGATCTCTTTGGTGTGTAAATCAGTGCTGCACATTTTTCACCAAATCCTACTCTGGAACAAATAAAATAAACAAATAGAGAGAAGCACATGGAATTAACCTGTTTTACATAGATAACCTATATTCAATCAGGTAATCTTGTTGAGATCAAGATCTCTTTTGCAAGAGAGACCAGAGTAAAGAAAAAGAAAAAAATCTAAAGGCTTTAAAACACTCACATCCAGTCTGTCGTGCATGCAGCATACAAGACACACATGCTTTCCACTCTGATTTCTACTCTTGCAGCCTCTTGTCAACCTTTATTGTATTGATAGCAAGCTTTATGGATGGACGGGAGGTGAGAGGAGCTCAGTGGAGGGACAAAGCAAGGAAAGAAAACAGAGAGAGGAAGACAGAAAGTACCAGGAGGAGGCAGGAACACCCAGGCATCAGTCACCATGGTGACAGAGCTGTAGACCAGGCAGACATAGCAGGCTGCAGCTTGTGGGACTCTGAACCTCTGGAGCCCCAGATTCATGTTGATGTGACAGAACTGGGGGAAAGTAGAGGAATAAAATAAGAGGAAAGGGGTAGGAGGAAGAGACAGACAGACTGCAGACCTAGAAACAACGAGAGACAAGGACATGGATCCACAGCGGTCCCTCCCTTGGCTCTTCACAGTCCTGGACACTTGTGTTGATTTGGGGGTGTATCCACCTTGATATATCATTGGCCACATTGTTGTATATATAGCATTTACCTACCCACAGTTTTTACCCTTCTTTATTCAGGGTAAGTTGAGTGTATATTTTGTTTTCCAGCAACGCCCTGCTTCCCTTTCCCACAGTTACACATTAACGCCTTGCGGATGCAAAAATCAAGCTGACTGAGCTCCACTGGAGCTACTGGGAGTTAAATGCTTTGCTGAAGGCAAGGCCTACCCACAGTTTCCCAGCCAGCCTCTAGGCTAACATCACCTCTTTTTTTCATCTCTGTGAGTACTATAAAGTAGCGTCTTGAGGGTTTAGGTGTGGGAGTCAGACTGAGACTCAAACTGTATCCTCAGTAGTTCTTATGCAACCCCCCACCCCCCCAACATCCCGTCACACCTCGCCCACGCTCAGCCCACCCTCAGCCCCATGGTGTTATACCCGGGTGTTGGCGGCGCTCAGCAGCTGTAATTAAGCCGGCCCTTTATTGGTTTTGTCCTCGCCAAGGGAGATGTGCGCAGGAAGAAGGGAGGCCCTGGTTTATTGCCTGGGCGTCTAAGAGAGGGGGTTATTATGATTGCACGCTGGAGAGAGAAAGAAAAGAAGTGGATAGAGAGAGATAAAGTGGAGAGAGTTAGAATGATAGCAGTGCAGAGGAAAAGAGGATGAATAGTGCGAGAGAGACGGCGGTAGAGGCTGAATCGATATGCTCGACTCCTCTCTGCTCTCACCAAATCATATCTCAGCATCAGAGAGAGAGAGAGAGAGAGAGAGAGAGAGAGAGAGCCGGTAGCTAGCGGTGGGCTGTGTAGCCAGATAAGCATCAGGGTAATGTCCCCAGCCCCAGGCCTGCTGCCACTGCTGCTAATGCTGCTGCCCAGAGAGGGAGGGGAAATTGCCATTGCCGATGTTTGGCAACAGGTTGCCTCAATGCGGGTCCCATGGCATGTACACGTGATGTCACCCAGTAAGATGTATGTTACGTGTAGGTTCAACCAGCCAACCCGTTCTCAGCAGTGAAACAGGATGAGGAAGGTACAGAAAGGGTCATGGAGCAACAAAGGAAAGATGGAGTACTTTTCAACACAAACGCCGGCCTGTGCAGAGCACTGACATCTGGGCTCTTTTCATGCTCATGGAGCGAGACTGATTCCCTCACAGGCTGAATAGGCATGTGTGCGCATGCATTTGTGTGTGTGTGTGACCCTCAACCTTAACATATCATTAATGATTGAGTTACAGTAGGCATAGTGTCCTCTCGGGAAAACTGCGTTTCAGTTTGCCTCAGGTCCTTAACTTCTTCCTCCCTCTCTACTCACTGATGGACTAAAGACAAGGCTGTTGAGTGGCATAAATGTGAGACTCAGCTCTTCTGTGTGTGTGTGTGCTTGTGTTTCTTTGTGAGAGGGCATGTGGCGGCGCTTGTATGTTCATGTGTTTGAAGCCCAGTCCCTAGGAGGTCTTTTTTTTCTCTTACAAAGCCTCTTTTCCTCTGCTCCCAAACAGATGTCTGATGTCATCTTGTTTTTAAATAGCCAAGAGAGGGAAGAGAAACTGCATACGCCGCATGGATAGTGCTTTGCTTTCAACCATATGCCTTCATGTGTGATGCTATTTGTCAATGTCAGTAACCATTTAACAGTTTGTAGAGGGGTTAAATCGAACTGCCTTTGCTGTACCATCAGTGTAGGACTTTAGAGGTAGTGTACATTATTCCACAAATCCTCATCTGGCCTTGATGGTCAGTGGAGTTGCTAATTGAAAGCTATGGCTCTCTCCTCCTAAAGATACACAGCATCATCATTCTTGTTTTACATTTGATTTATTGATTAAAGAGGCTTATAAGGCCAGACCTTAGGAAGGTCAAGAGGTGGACTTTCTTAGCTAAATCCCTGTTATTCTGTGCAGTGAAGTCCACATGACACAACTGAACAAACTACACTGTCACTGAGTCCGTTTAAGTAATTTCTGGAATCCATATCTGGAATATGGAAATTTAAATCCACCATTAGTTTCATTGGGGTCTATATGTGCAGGTATTATGCTCTAGGAATCTGTTTTAGATTCTCCTATTACTGTTTCCACTCCACATACCCAATGCACAATTGACCTGATAGCATAATATCTGCGTGCATTGTTTCATGAATGGGAACGAGACTTGCTTTACACATAATCCTGTTGCTATGCCCCAAATCCAAATCTATTTCATGCTCCAATTTATTCAATTACCAAAAATACACTTGAAGTAGCTGTGTGATAAAGCAATAATGAAACGGCTTAATCTAAACATCTGCGTCTATCCAGCCCATTGCTATCATCATCCGTCTCATCCCTAGCCCGTGCTCAAATCCTCTTTTGCAACATGATGGTATTTCACAAGCTCAATGAGATTAATTATTTCCATATTTTGCAAACATTGCACCATGTGTGCACCCCCCTCCCCCCATCCCCCTGCACGTGTACAATTAGCTCAGTTCATTTGTGTTGCAAATGAGCTGGCCCTGGTGGTGCTTGGCGGCCTCCCTGGCATTCTCCTGCCACACAGCGGAGAGGAGAACCCAGCCGAGGAGTGATCAAAAGCCTCCTTCTCTGGCAGGCAGATGCTGAGTAAACACAGAGAAGAAGAAGCTCCAGTAACTGTCTCTTCCCGCCTCCACTTCTCTCCTTCATTATTTTTGGAGTCTGCTGGCTGGCATTAATGAAACCCCATGTAATATTCATTTAATTCCCGGTGTTTACTAGTTCATTAAGTTTTAGGATAGTAGTTGATCTGATCTCCAGGGGTGGCTAGGAAGAGGAAAGAAGCTGACTTTGAAGATTTTTCTTTTTTTCACTAGCCGGGCTTCCTTCCATTTATTCATATGTCTCTCTTGATTCTGTTAGAAGACCATTCACAGTCCTCTCCTTGCTTACTGAATTGTACAGCATTCCTCTCCCTTCGTCTGCTTCACCACACTTCTGCTCTCATTTGTACAACTAGAACTGAAGTTTGGAGGCTCTTCTTGGATTTTGGTGCTACATCAAAATGTAAACCAAGGACCCAGTTACTGTCAACATCTGTATGAAACATCATTTAAAGACCCTATCTGTACAGAGTGCTGCCTCCTATAATCTAAGGGCAAAAATGTAGGTAAATGTAATTCAGGTGATAAAAATGAGGTTCACCATGGATTAAACGTTTTCTCAGACCAGGGCTTCTCTGGCCAGTTCAGCTCCCTGGCTCGGGGCATGTGTTACAGACGCTGTCCTATGCAATTACAATTAACCCACACAGCCCTTTGGTCTGGGGCTCGCTCTCCAAAGGTCTGACTGTGGGTTCATCGATTGAGACGTTGGCTTGTCAATGCCATTGAGCGCAGGAGAAAAGGTCTTTCTGCTGAGCACACAGGGACGCGAGTGGCTTTTTCATCAGACAAAGAGGAAAGGCGAAACTTTGTCACAAAGCTGGCATTTTTTAAAACGTGGTAAAAACTCCAATAAGTAGTGCTGCAGTTGTGTTTGATTGGGGAAAAATGAAAAAAGTAAGCAATATTTTTTGCATATGAGTGTACGATGTAAAGTCAATTTTCAATTTTGTGCCCTGAAGTGCCCTATCATTGCTTTAATGCATTCTTCTCTACCTGGCAGTAGTTGAACTCCTACTATCTGCATTTATCCTGCATTATTAGTAGATTGGGTTTTCCAAACCAGTATTTTTGGGGGATGGAGCAACAGTGTAGCTCTAATGAAGTATTAAAATGGTTATTAAAAAAATAGAAAAGATATCTCATTATGTGCTAAAAGTTGTATAAAGTAATTTGAATCTCTTTTAATTTTTCAGACAAGTATCCTTCCATATGTATTTCCTTGTTGGCTTTCCCAAACTCTTCAACCCTTGTACTTAGCAGAGCTACACAATGTTTCTTTGATCTCACTGTGTGAGTGTTTGTGTGTGTGTGTGTGTGTGTGTGTGTGTGTGTGTGTGTGTGTGTGTGTATGTGGTGACATCTCCCAAACAAGGAAAGTGTTTCAGAAAAGAGCTCGGGAGGCACCATCTTCCCATTATGCACAGCTTCCTGTCTGTCTCCAGGCAAGCCTCCTAGCAACCAATCTGTTTGAATTCAACTTAAGAGAGAGAGGGGGGGGGGGGGACACAGCAGTATATTAATTTGAAAAATGCACCAAAATGAATAGCATTTTCAGAAAGTAACTGACGGGGAAATATTTCAACATGTTTTTCTAACTAGTCCCAGGACAGGATCAAGAAAACAAGATCATCTAAGTGGAACCCATTATACATGCCTCCCATTATTCTGCTTTTCTGCACTTTCTCAAATGTTGTATGCCTAATTTGGCACACTGTAGGACAAAACCTGCGTGGCTGTGTGTCTCAGTTACTGTCTAAAACAAACTCTTTGTACATTTTGCTGCTGTTGGCTTAAATTCTGTCTTTTGTTACTCAATTAAAGAGAGAGCAAAATTAGAATCATTCCAGATAAGACCATTAAGGAGTGACTGTTCAGCACTAATTCACTTTGCATACAGTGGGACTTCAACAGTGGTTTAATCTGCATGCCTGATAAAGATAAAGCATGGTAGAGATTTTCAAAGTTGGCTCCATGATGTGAAGTCTGCTGTGTGTTGCTGTCAGTTACCTTGCAGTCGGTGCATATCAGAGTTTGTTAAGCTGGGCAATCAGTGAGCGATACTGTAAGTAGCATGCATCTGGATTTGATTATGCCCAGGGCCCAGCCACAGAGATGCATTGGGGTAACTTGGCTACAGTGGCTTCCCTTCCCTATGGATGTAATTGGAGAGTGCTTATTCCTCCTTTCCCTGGCAATCTCTGTGCTTCCCATTAGGCCACTGTTTGTGATGAGCAACATCCAAGCAGATGAGCTGTTTGGAGCAAAGAAAGGTGCAATAAGAAAGCAGTATATACTACTTTTGATCCCACACCTGGACTTTTGTACATTTGTACATTGAATCATTGAAGTCTGCGTAAGGAGGAGACTGGGGTAGACCGGGGTTGGAGTCCCGTGTTAAACCAAAAGTCAACGTTGACTTATTTCAAGTTTTAAGTTACAAAACGTTACTTACCTCACGTAACGTACTTATTTGAACCCAAACCATGATCTCTTCCTAAACCTAACCAAGTAGTTTTGTTGCCTAATCCTAAATGTGTCTGTATGAGATGCCGAGGGGCATGACATGAGTGATCAACCATGTGAATAGATGATAATGGCCTTCTGAATCTACTGGTATGTGTAGCAGGCCCCTTCTAACCTTAACATCAGTTTGAAAAGGTGCGACGGCCTCCCACCACACACACAGAGCTTTTACTACAATAGTCTGTTGTTATTATTATTATTATTATTATTATTATTATTATTATTAATTTATAAGTGAATAGCTGCTGTGGTGATAAACGTAAACAGTGCTGGACTGCCAGAGGCGATATGCAGTGTGTACTGCTGTGGAACAAAGGCACATTCTAATGGAAATTCTGCAGTCAAGTGGGCTCCCTCATGTTTTGCTTGTGTTTTCTCTTCATTGTGTAATTGCAGTACTTAAAATTCCGTGTTTCCTCTGTCACAGAGTATGAAGACTCATAAAATGCTTAAGTTTGTCAGAGTTTCATCAGCATTATGTTTCACTTTTCATCGTGTAGCATTAGTAAACTGAACCACATCAATCACAGAGTCGTACCCAGTTCTATTGGATCTCCAGTACATTCAGGTATTTAGCATAACCTGATGGCATTTTAGTATTGTCCAGCTTTTAACTCTCCAAACCACACTGGGTGATCCTGTGACCCTTTTTATTTACAGTAGGTAACATTATGGTTGTCTTTTAATGACACGTAGCTCCATTAAAAGCAGGCTGCTAATTTTTTACTGTGTATTTAAATGTGACTATAGTTCAAATTTTGTTGGAGCATAGCTTCTTTGTCTAAAAACGTCAATGCTGTGAGCAGGAGCAGGATTCGGCGGAATTTAAGAACGTCAAATGAGTCCGGAGGTTTTGTGCAGAAATATTAGATTGGCATTGGTAACACTGGATGACAGGTTCATTTCCCCCCTCCATTTGTTAGCGCAGGGCAAAACACTGTGGGGACAGATATGGAAAAGTGTTGTATGGGATGACGGAGGCCCAACCTTGAACCCAACATGAAGAGCTATTTAGCCTGGACCCCATCACCATTTGTCAGCAATGATTGGACAATAACCAAAGAAACATTGCTCACCTGTGAACAGAGCTCATACTCCCTATTCCCGCTGACTGGATCACACTTCCTGCAGCTTGTCTATCCCTCGCGCGCACACACCCCTCCGCCCTGCTTAGTCTTGTCGTATATTTGGTACAGGGAGGGCTTGGCTGTCTGCCGCGTCGTGCCGTGCTGCTGCAGTCTTATCTGTTGACAATAATAGACTCAGAGGAGTTGGGAGAAAAAGAGAGAGAGGGGGAACGTGTACGTGGGGGGAACTGGAGCGACCGACGTGACGAGTCCAGACCAGCCTGGACCGCTGCTGGTTTCCCAAGAGGGCCGTCAATCCGTCCGGCCCCAGAGATGTTATTTTGGGCAGCAGGGATTATTAAAGCATCCTGTGACTCACCCCTTAGCTTTTTTCATTACCTCTTCACTTTCAGTGTAGCCAGACAACCACGCAGCGTCACAGGCTTTGATTTCAAATGCAGCTTGCTCACTGGAATGAAAAATGCATACTTAGCAGAACCAAGAAGAAATTCATGTGTAGAGAGAGAGAGAGAGAGAGAGAGAGAGAGAGAGAGGGAGGGGGTTTGTGTGTGTGTTCAATTACTTGCATGTCAGAGAGAAAGAGATGGGGAGACCGTGGTTCTTAAGACATTTTTTTCCTGTGCAGAAATACAGCCCAGTGTCTGGTTACAATAGATTTTGCTGGTTATGAATAGCTCGACAAATCTCAATATGTTCTCACAGAGCGCTTTGTGAAAATGAGCAATGACTGACAAGCACTGAGCAGTCAACATGCTACAGCACAGCAACAGGTGGGGGGGTGGGGGTCTCTCCATGGATGTTCCTTCATGCTAAGCTGGAAAGTCTTTGTAATGCGTTTTTGTGTGGGGGATGTTAGCGTGAGACTGTGAAAGTTTGCACGCCATTGTTTACTCATTTTATGGTGCCTTCATTTTACCTGTGTGTGTGATTGTACGGCAGGGTGATGCCTGAGTGCTACTTTGCGGCCGAGCATAAAAATAACACTTAACCCAAGATACCCATCACCCTCTGAAACCCCCTGATTTTTTTTTTTTTGCTGACTTCCAGTGGTTTAACTAACTGTAGTGATCTAACAGCGTACTCCAGGGTGTGTCAGTACACCGAGGCATCGCTGTTAGGTGTTACAGGTGCAACAAAGCACACTTTTGACCACACCAACCAGCAATGCTGGATATAGTCAGACGTGCAACACTACTTTTCAGCCTGGTGTTAAGTAACTATTTAAATACAATACACAACAAGTGTCCTAATGGAAAAACAGTCTTTCCTTATTGAGTGTCTTTGTTGTTTAATTTAAGAAAGGGACTTACCATAATGCTGCATCATGCTAAACATTTATACAGTATATGATGCAGTGACTTTCCATGTGTATCCAGTAGAAACAAGACAATTAGCCAGCCAGTATGTGTTTTTGCTCTACCATGCCTATTCCAAACATCTACTGAAGAGTTGCTTCCCGATATGCCTTTTTTCACAGACAACATTTTGACTTGTCATAGTAGGAAAAGCACAGGTATTACCAATGATGGCTTGGTTATCTTAGGTAGGTAGCTCTTTATTTTTCCCAGTGGGGAAATTACAATCTCACAGCAGCGGAGATATGTGAGGAACAGAAAAGGAATAATAATTAGTATAAAATTAGGAATAAGGAATACAATAAATAAGAATACAAAATACTAAAAGTGCTAATAAATGTCTAAGATATATGGCATCAAAATAGTATTAAATGTATAAAATGTATAAAACAGTGCAAGCAATGTCCATGTGTATAGGCGGTACGGTATAATACAGTGTGACCATCCTGCTGTGGGCCTCAGAAACTACCGAGTTGGCTGAGAGGGTCCCAGTGAGCCATGACAATGTGACAGAGAGCATGCACAACACCAGAGCAACACCAGGACCCTGAAACTGAAGCAGCTAAATGGAATTCCTCCATCATTAATTTTATTATTTGGAAGCTGCGCTTTTTCTAATGTCAAAATGTCGTGTGTGAATAAAAAGGCCTATAGACCCAATAGAAGTGAAGCTATGTTTTCTTCAGAGCAAGTCAAAAGCAGGTTCCTGTTTCCCATATGTTGCACACGGGGTGTTATGTGGTTCTTCAGAAGGGATGACTAGGATGACGATGTCCTTCATGTGGTGATGTAGCAGTAAGCTCTGGTCACAGATAAGTGCCAATCACGTGTATCTTATCATAGGTTCAAATACTTGGTAAAAATGTTAATTACCCACCAGTGTTGGGGTGTTGATTACTTACAGGCCCTCCAGAGTACACCCTACCCCGCCCTGCAACAGTTCTCTGTATCCCACTGTAGGGCTGTTCAGCTCAAGCTGAAGTCAATAAGCATAATTACAGACAGTTCTCCTGTGCTGCTCCAAATTTGCCCCAATGAACTGTCTGGCTGTTTGTCTGCCCAACAGAGGTGTTTGCTTTATTAAATTCCAGCTGTGATGTGCATTTTTTAATGCATCAGTGTTCTTCACAATATGATAAAAAAAATGTCTCTACTCCTCTAACCTTTCTCTGTAGGGAGGGGAGATGCAAGCAGCGGCGTAACAGTCCTGACTTGTAGCTAATCTTAATGGCATATTCTGTTGGGGCTTGGCCTACATAGAGTGCTAGCGGTGCCTCTTCTTAAAAAGGGAGACCTAACAGGCGGTGCAGTGCGGAAGATGTATTAACCATACAGTGTATAGTATAAACATGAACACAGACGGGGGGAATAGAGTCTGTGTTCTCGGA